>OZ038508.1:10904955-10942455 GCA_964036315.1 Acanthosepion esculentum | reverse complement strand
GAGGTATTATGTACACTATTTACATTATTCGGACTATTGTCCTCGTCTTTGTCGCCGTATTTATTACAACGTTTCGGCCCTTCTGTATCTGTCTATATTTCTGAGATGAGGTATTATGTACACTATTTACATTATTCGGACTATTGTCCTCGTCTTTGTCGCCGTATTTATTACAACGTTTCGGCCTTTCAGTATCTGTCTATATTTCTGAGATGAAGTATTATGTACACTATTTACATTATTCGTACTATTGTCCTCATCTTTGTCGCCATATTTATTACAACGTTTCGGCCTTTCAGTATATGTCTATATTTCTGAGATGAGGTATTATGTACACTATTTACATTATTCGGACTATTGTCCTCGTCTTTGTCGCCGTATTTATTACAACGTTTCGGCCTTTCAGTATCTGCCTATATTTCTGAGATGAGATATTATGTACACTATTTACATTATTCGTACTATTGTCCTCATCTTTGTCGCCATATTTATTACAACGTTTCGGCCTTTCCGTATCTGCCTATATTTCTGAGATGAGGTATTATGTACACTATTTACATTATTCGGACTATTGTCCTCGTCTTTGTCGCCGTATTTATTACAACGTTTCGGCCTTTCAGTATCTGCCTATATTTCTGAGATGAGGTATTATGTACACTATTTACATTATTCGTACTATTGTCCTCATCTTTGTCGCCATATTTATTACAACGTTTCGGCCTTTCAGTATATGTCTATATTTCTGAGATGAGGTATTATGTACACTATTTACATTTATTCGGACTATTGTCCTCGTCTTTGTCGCCGTATTTATTACAACGTTTCGGCCTTTCAGTATCTGCCTATATTTCTGAGATGAGATATTATGTACACTATTTACATTATTCGTACTATTGTCCTCATCTTTGTCGCCATATTTATTACAACGTTTCGGCCTTTCAGTATCTGCCTATATTTCTGAGATGAGGTATTATGTACACTATTTACATTATTCGGACTATTGTCCTCGTCTTTGTCGCCGTATTTATTACAACGTTTCGGCCTTTCAGTATCTCCCTATATTTCTGAGATGAGGTATTATGTACACTATTTACATTATTCGTACTATTGTCCTCATCTTTGTCGCCATATTTATTACAACGTTTCGGCCTTTCAGTATATGTCTATATTTCTGAGATGAGGTATTATGTACACTATTTACATTATTCGGACTATTGTCCTCATCTTTGTCGCCATATTTATTACAACGTTTTGGCCTTTCAGTATCTGTCTATATTTCTGAGATGAGGTATTATGTACACTATTTACATTATTCGGACTATTGTCCTCATCTTTGTCGCCATATTTATTACAACGTTTCGGCCCTTCAGTATCTGTCTATATTTCTGAGATGAGGTATTATGTACACTATTTACATTATTCGGACTATTGTCTTCATTTACGTCGCCATAGTTATTACAACGTTTCGGCCCTTCAGTATCTGCCTATATTTCTGAGATGAGGTATTATGTACACTATTTAGATTATTCAGACTATTGTCCTCATCTACGTCGCCATGTTTATCACAACGTTTCGGCCTTTCAGTATCTGTCTATATTTCTGAGATGAGGTATTATGTACACTATTTAGATTATTCGGACTATTATCCTCATCTTCGTCGCCATATTTATCACAACGTTTCGGCCGTTGTACGCTCCATTCTTCTTCAGGTGGTTGGAATGTCGAACTGAACCCTTTATTTCGCTCACTGGGGTAGATTGTTCCAGTTTCACGCGCCATGTTTAATGGGTGTCAGTTATCAGTTATCTCCTGTTAATTCCCCTCTCCAACTTCTCCACTGCCTTAACCGGGTATTGAACTCACCCTCTTTTGGTCTTGTCGCTGGATCTAATCAACGCCTTTATCCACGGAGCGCACAACAGCCGAAACGTTGTAATAGATATGACGACAAAGATGAGGACAATCGTCCGAATAATGTAAATAGAAGTTTATTTATTTATAATCATTTCACACCAAACAAGGCGACAATACCACTAAGACGCAGGGGTTTGCCGAGAGTGAAATAAACTAAAGAAAACGCTAGGGAAAGGACAATAAAAGAACAGCACACAGAAACACAAGAGACGAAGATTGATGGTGCATTTAAATTTCTTATGATCGTAATTACGTGGAAAGCAAGAAGAGAATTCCAAACTATTCGAATAGTACTTCCGGTTACATATATACATACATACATACATATATATATATATATTTATATATATACATATATATATATGTATGTGTGTGTGTATATATATATATATATATATATATATATATATATATATATATATATATATATATATATATCAGCATCAAAATGACGAAACGCAATTATCAATCTAGTAGTATGTTTAAATTCATGAGTTCGATGTAACACAGAGGAGAGCTTTTTTTAGAATTATTGCCATGAAAATATTTACAGAAATGACACGGGGGAACCTCATTCCGTTGGTAGAAAAGCCGAGATGCCAGGTTAGGACCGAAAGCTTTACCTGACTTTTAAATTATGCAATCATTGTTCCAATTAAATATTTAGCTCAACGTAAAATCTCTCCCCCCCCCCCCTTTTTATTTTCTCTTAGTAAATGATAGTAAATATTGTATCCACCTCACTTGCTGGGGGCACCGGCATTGTTAGATCATTTCCTTATTGAAGACAGCGTAGCGTTTTTTCAGCCTCAACGGATCTAGTTTTCTCAAGAAGTCTTGACAAGTCTTAGAAAATTGAAACGCTAGAGGTGGAGAGCCATGATCGTCTATGGTCTGAAGAAAAAGTAATAAAAATAAATACAAATAGATTGACAATTAGTTTTACAACCACAATAATAATCTTTACCTGAAGAATAATATTTACCTGAAGAAATCTTATTTCATATCCGGGTATATGTTCATATTTATATGTGGAGAATTTTTGATTGTTTGACTTATTTTTTAATATAGAGATATTTTTATCAAAGACAACGCTTGCTTATAAAAATACATAGTGATTTTCTAAGCGTTGCTTAGATGTGGCTCAAGGTCAAGACTATAAAGCACCCAGTGAGGATCGAATTCAATACTGTATATATGATTGCAATGAAAAGCATATTTTTCAGTGTACCAGTGAGCAACACTTGTCCGTGCATTGAATACTGTTGCTATATCTGGCGTGGTGCTCCTTCTATTCATCTGGAAGTTCTTGACAAAATCCAAATAAGTATCTGCAATGTAATCGATCCTGACCTGGCATCTCGACTTCCGTCACTTTCTCACCGACGTGACGTGGCTTCTCTCTGTCCTTTCTACAAGTATTTTCATGGTAACTGCTCTGGCGATTTTTTTTTTCTTCTGGTGCCCGACTACATGAATTTAAGAGTAACATCTAGATTCCATCGTTTTACTGCTGAAATAGTTAAAGGTAACCATTACTTCTTTTCCAGCAGTTTCGTTCTCACACTTCCCACTTGTGGAACTCTCTTCCATTTACTTGCTTCCCTGATGACTACAATCTTCAAAAGTTTAAATGCAACGTCTATCGCCATCTTCTATCTTCTTGAACCTTGTTTATATTTTGTCCTTTCCTCAATTCCCCCCCTACCCTCTCATTTCTCTCACTTTCATCTTTCTCTGTAATTCCCCTCCGTATTAGTGGCATTCCCGCCTTGCTTGGGGTGAGATGATTAAACGAAAAAAATACAAATGAAATATGAAATATTTGAAAGCTTTTCGACTAAACCTTCTATATTTATTCTTCATCTTGACTTTGCTATCAACAATGTTTCATCTGTGGATAATATGTTAAGAGTACATTTGTCAATAATGAATCCGTATAGACCTTCTAATTCTCTGCGGATCGCCTCACTTAACGAGTTAATGATAAGGGGTGTCCTGCTTCAATGCGTCCGATGGACAGGCTAGGTTAGTTCTTTTTCAATGTACCGCGTTCATTCGGGACATAGGCGATCATGGCTCTCTACAGCATCCTATCCCTTGTCAGTTTTTCTTCTCTCTTTGCTAAGCAACCCCGCCACCCTCCCGCCATTCTGCCACCCATTCGTACACACCTCCTCCTCCTAGTCTATAAACATTTTCTTTACTACCATCTACGGACCTTACCTGTTATGAGCCGGTCCGTTAACATCTGAATAGTTCTGCGAATATATTTAATATATTGGGAATCGCGTCAATTGGAACCGAGATAAACCATTTCACCCGAAGCAATCCGGTAGTGCCACCAGCACCCAAGGGGTTACAGAGAGTAAGAGCAAGAATAAAGAGGGGTGTTTGAGGAAAGGATACAGAGAAGGACGGGGATTAGGGTCAAGGCATCAAAAGATGTCGATTGACATTACATTTGAATATTTGAAGATTATAGCTATCAGGGAAGCAAGTAAGAGGAAGGGAGTTCCACTGTCGGGAAGTGCGAGAGAAGAAGCTCTTGAAGTAGAAGAGGCGGTTACATTAAACTGTTTTGACTGTAAAAGGGTGGGACCAAGATGCCAACCTAGTAGCACGCTTAAATTTATGAAGTTGGGGGTACCAGTGAAAGTAGCTCATCAGAGCAGTTGCCATGAAGATATTTGTAGACAAGACAGAGGGAAGCCACATCAGGTCTGTGAGAAAGTGACTGTAGACGAGATGCCAGATCAGGACCTATCACAAGACACAGACACGAACACACACGCACACATACGCAGACCCATATAAGCTGACAAGTCCCGATACACATATATAAAGGACATACAGACGACGCATATATTTTACACACACACACACACACACACACACACACACACACACACACGCAATCATAAATTGACGCATGACGTATACGCACATATACAAAGCTCATACGGACGCATGAGCAGATGCAAATATACATCCTGTCATATGCACATGCACACGCATACACACACACACACACACACACACACACACACACACACACACACACACACAAACAAACACATAGAGCGACAAACACGAGCCCACACGCTAATAAGAGCACACACAGATGCAAAAATTAATTGACGCATACAAGCATAAACTGACACGCACCGATACACATGTAAGACACATACGGACGCATATTCCTTCCTAACAGACACACGAGCGCACGCGCACACACACACATGTCGGCATATATGAAGATAAAGATATATGCGATATATCTCTCTTTGTATGTAATAACTCTCTAGAAAAAGAATCTAAATACTTCGCAATCTTATAAAATCTGATGTTATTATCAAAAGACAAATAACAGTGACACGCGTGCAAGTTCCCCTTTGTGGAATGAAATCGTAATATTCTTTCTTTTATATAAAGGATTACTGGAAGTGAGGAAAAACTTTCACTAACATATACGCTGCCCGTTGAAAATATGTAACAAACACACAAGAAACGCCCAAACAATTTGTCTGTTACATTTTCCCAGAACATTGTTCAAAAGACAAAGGAAATCGTGATTGTAAGATAGTTTCATCAAATAATATAAAAAAGATTTTAACCGCGTTTTATTCTGGATTGGAACAGCAAGCGAGGACATCAAAAATGAATCTACCAACCAAGGTATTATGGTATTGCACTCTGGTGGTCTTTAGAGAAACTGACCGTACGGAAATATAGTCGTTGTGTTTGTCGGATCCACCTTTCTCCTCATTTCTTTCTTTCTTTTTTTCTTGCTTTCTTTCTTTCTTTATTTCTTTCTTTATTTCTTTCTTTTGGTCTCTTCACTACCTGCTGTTTTGGTCTCTCTTTCTCCCCACCCCCACCCCTTCTCTGTTTGTTAGGGAACGATAGTGAATTTGTCGTTTAATAGCTGACATTTATATATGAGAAGCCAAATTCCTTTTGTTTGAGTTAATATCGTCCTCGTAATTTTCTGCCTCTTTTTCGCCTGAGAAGTCAATCACAAAATCATTACCGACAAAAAAGAAAAAAAAAGAAAAAAAAGAAAAAATTACAGGAAATCAACAAACTAATTTTCGTCTAATTCTTTTTTTAATTTTTACTTTTTCTCTTTTTTGCCTGCCTGCCTGTCTATCTATCTATCTATCTATCTATCTATCTATCTATCTATCTATCTATCTATCCCAGTCTGTTCATATCTATCTATCTATCTATCTATCTATCTATCTATCAATCTATCTATTTATCTATCTCAGTCTGTTCATATCTATCTATCTATCTCAGTCTGTTCATATCTATCTATCTATCTATCCATCTCAGTCTGTTCATATCTATCTATCTATCTATCTATCTCAGTCTGTTCATATCTATCTATCTCAATCTGTTCATTTCTTTCTATCTATCTATCTATCTATCTATCTATCTATATATATATATATATATATATATATATATATCTCAGTCTGTTCATATCTATCTATCTATCTATCTATCTATCTCAATCTGTTCATTTCTTTCTATCTATCTATCTATCTATCTATCTATCTATCTATCTATCTATCTATCTGTCTGTTCATATCTATCTATCTATCTATCTATCTATCTATCTATCTATCTATCTATCTATCTCAATCTGTTCATATCTATCCCAGTCTTTTCATATCTATCTATCTATCTATCTATCTATCTATCTATCTATCTATCTATCTATCTGTCTGTTCATATCTATCTATCTATCTATCTATCTATCTATCTATCTATCTATCTATCTCAATCTGTTCATATCTATCCCAGTCTTTTCATATCTATCTATCTATCTATCTATCTATCTATCTATCTATCTATCTATCTATTCATAATCACAAGCCCACTTCTGTTAAATGCCTTTGCAACTATTTTTTCTATTTATTTTTCTTCCTCTCTTCTTTATACGCCTTTTGTTGCACATTTTCTCTAATTTTTGCGTCATTTTCATAAGCTTTCTTCCTCTTATTTCCTATCTTTCTTTTTTCTTTTTTCATTTAATCTTTTTATTACATCATTTTCATTTCTTTCTTTCTTCATAACGTCTCTTTGTATTATTTTCTC
The DNA here is from genome assembly GCA_964036315.1 of Acanthosepion esculentum. NCBI lineage: Eukaryota > Metazoa > Mollusca > Cephalopoda > Sepiida > Sepiidae > Acanthosepion > Acanthosepion esculentum. The sequence goes on along the minus strand of OZ038508.1, from coordinate 10,935,435 downwards.
TTTCCTCATTTCTTTCTTTTTCTTTTCTTTATTCCTTTCTGTTTAATACTTTTTCTTCCTTCTTTCTCTTCCTCAATCTCTCTTTCCTTTTACTTTTGCTCATTTAATTTCTTTCAATATTTTGTGTTTCGTTCATTTAATCTTTCTTCCGTTCATTCCCAATGATTTTTTCTTTCACTCTTTTGATCCCCAAGGATTCAATTCAATTTCTCACTTTTTCATTTTGGGCTCATTCTTTGCTTCCATTCATTTCTTAATTCCTTCCTTTCATTCATTTTTTCTTTTTTTCTTTCTTTCTATCATTCTTTTATCTCTCTTTCGTTCTTTCTTTCTTTTTGCTTTTATTCCAATCTATTCTGCTTTTTTTCTTTCTCTTTGTTTTTCTTTCTCGTTTTTCTTCATTTCTTCAGGTCTTTCTTCTTTCTTTCTTTCTTCCATTCTTTCTTTCTGTTTTTATTCATTTAATACACTTTTCTTCCTCCTTTCTTTCTTTTTATTTTCCTTTAATACCCGTTTCTTTTTCTTCATTTCGTTTTATCTTCTTTTCTTTCTTTTTCTTCTTCTTTTAATACACTTTTCTTCCTCCTTTCTTTCTTTTTATTTTCTTTTAATACCTTTTTCTTTTTTCATTTCGTTTTCTCTTCTTTTCTTTCTGTTTCTATTTATTTTCCTTCCCCTATTATTTCTTTTTTTCTGTTTTTTCTTTTAATACGTTCTTTTTCCTTTTTTCTTAATTTCCGCCTTTCTTTCTTTCTTTGTTTATTTTTCTTTTCTTTCTCCTTTTTCTCCTCTTTTATTTTTACTCACCCCACCAACAAATGCCTATTCCCCATTTGAATATGATGTATCTTCTTCAATTACTGACTCACTCCTTTACTTATAATATATTTACCTGGCCACCGATAAATAGTACTCACAGGTGAGACCAAACATCGGTAAATAACTTTTACTTTCTTTCTTCTTTTTCTAATCTTTATCGTCTCGAAAGTGGTTACGTTTGTAAACATGTACGTAACACAATGGCAGACTTTTAAATAACACTGAAAGAAAGAAAGAAAGAAAGAAAGAAAGAAAAAGAAAGAAAGGAAGAACAAAAGAAAGGAAGAAAGAAAGAAAGAAAGAAAGAAAGAAAAAGAAAGAAAGGAAGAAAAAGAAAGGAAGAAAGAAAGAAAGAAAGAAAGAAAGGAAGAAAGAAAGGAAGAAAAAGAAAGAAAAATAAAGAAAGAAAGAAAGGAAAAGAAAGAAAAATAAAGAAAGAAAGAATGGAAGAAAGAAAGAAAGAAAGAAAGAAAAAGAAAGAATGAAAGAAAAATAAAGAAAGAAAGAAAGAAAGAAAGAAAGAAAAAGAAAGAAAAATAAATAAATAAAGAATGGAAGAAAGAAAGAAATGAAGGAAGGAAGGAAAAGAAAGGAAGAAAGAAAGAGAAAACGAAAGAAAGGAAGGAAAAAGACAGAAAGAAAGAAAGAAAGAAAGGAAGAAAGAAAGGAAAAGAAGGAATAAATAAATAAAGAAAGAAAGAAAGAAAGAAAGAAAGAAAAAGAATGAAAGAATGGAAGAAAGAAAGGTAGGAAGGAAGGAAGGAAGGAAGGAAGGAAGGAAGGAAGGAAGGAAAAGAAAGAAAGGAAGAAAAAGAAAGAAAGAACGAAAGGAAGGAAGGAAGGAAAAAGAAAGGAAGAAAGAAATGAGTCGGTGTAAGAGTAGAGACAATATCACAGCTTTTTAAAACGCACCCACATGCACATATACACATGCACCTCCACACACACACACACACTTCCTCCCTCCTCTCTCTCTCTCTCTCTCTCTCTGTCTCACACACATACACCTGAAGTAGGCCGCAAAGCAGAACCGCCGAAACGTTATGATAATAAAAACAAAGGTGAGGACATTAATTGCTGAAAAAAAAATCTATTTGAATCCTATCATTCATCAGTAACTTTACCAAAATCGATTGCAGTTGACGAGCGACAATATTATAAGAAGGTTAACTCATTTGTTGCATCAGTGTACCTTAATGGATAAATGCCGATCCTCTTGGAAGTGTGCTCTCGTTCAATCGGTCCCCATTGTACGAAACCGGTCGGCCACGGCGTGGATAGTCTGTGAGGTCGAAGTTCTCCTTCCCGAAGCATGATAACTGTTTATGTGTAGTCCCGTCTGTTACAGCGCCTCCTCCGTATACAATCCATCCTGGGTATGACGATAAACTACATCCGCGTCCTGGGTAAGACGATAAACTACGTCCAACAGCAAGGCCTCTGATCAGGAGGTTTTGAGGAGCGTGGAACCACCTCTTAATTGCTGGTGTTCCCAGGTCCACCCTGACCCGGGTTGATAGCACCTCTTAGGGTCTCAACTATAAGTAAATATTTCCCCCACCAAACTGGGGTCAAAACACTATGTAAATGTAAAAATAGGTTTTAATACCAGAAATACTTTGTAAAAAATAGTTATTACCAGCTATATATGTTTGAAGAAAGACTATTACCAGAAATAAAAATCTTGTCGGCATTAAATGACCCATTAAAGTTGATATGCCGAAAACCAAACCAAACCAAACCAAATCCCCATATGCACTACAAATGTCTCGTGCAGTTCTGGTAGCTTTGGAACCTGGATTGAAAAGCGAAGAGAAGCAGATGTCGAAAAATACACATTTTTCTCTACTTGGCATTCTACCACAACATGTCTGAAAAGAGATAAAATTCAATTAAATTTCAAAAACGCGAAGCAAATGTTGTACGGGAAGAATAAAGCTAACAAGCCATAATAACACTACGGTAAAAATATTTTGCCTGTTAATCAAATAACATTGGAAAAACAAGAATTAATTTTTCTGGCAACCCAATACTATAATCTCCACAACATTTAGTAGGTTTTGGACCTTGATTGAAAGCGTGGAGAAGCAGGTGGCGAAAATGAATCTCCACCATTATATGTATGTAAAGAGGTAAAATTCAATCTAATTTAAAAAAAAAAAAAAAATTTGTAAATGAAGAATCAAATTACAAAATTCATAAAATCAACATTGAAAACAAAACCAAAAAAAAAACAAAAAACGCACGAATTTATCTGTCAACACAATACTACGATGACAGTGTCTGATGTTTCCAAGCGGTCACTGATTTAAGGACAAAATGTTTAATCAGTTAACTAAGAAAAAAATAAAAGACAATTTTAAAATAATATATTTACCGTTTTATAGAACAACATTCCCGCATCTTTTAGCTAACTTGATAATTTCATCCTTCCAGGAAATTTTTTTAAAAGTCCTCATTTTAATCCTACCATTCATCGAAAGTTTTAACAAGGCAATCAATAATATTAATTGTTCTCCGAGTTTTGAAACCTTACCCATCGAATGAAGGCGACAGTAAAATGTGAGCATCCCATCTGCTGGGCCAATTCCCTAGTGGAATGATATCGTTCTGTCTATTCTCATTGAAAGGAACAGCGGAGAGTCTGTGAAATTTAAGTTCTCCTAAACCATTTCGCTGCAGTTCTTTCCGTAATAACGCCTTCTCTGCACACAGCGTAAATGTCTCAAGACATTTTGGTAGCTTTGGAATCTTGACTGAAAAGGAAGCAGATATCGAAAAGTATCATATTTTGGTGTGCTTGGCACTTGAAAAGTAAGAATAGCGATACAAAAAACATAAAACACTTCGGTAAAGAAATCCTACGATTTAATGCAAATGACATTAGAAACAAAATGAATTGATCTGAGAGAAGAGTATATTGACAATTCCTCATCTTTAAAAGAAATTAAATACATAGTCTGCACAAAATGTAACAAACTTCAAATGTGTTAGCATGGCTGATGCTAACCTCCAAGAGTGTAACTTATAGTGTATCCTCCATCTAACGTTTTCCACTGATATGAAGAGTATTGATTCAATTATATGGAATCAACTGCTATGCTTACCGCTAGGTGTGTATGTATGTGTGTGTGGTCACTGTATCGCGAAAGACAATATTACTCACCAGAATCTATCTAGCTTCTTTACAAATCTGCCATTTGACCGTGAGTTGAATATTGTTAATCTGGTGCTTCTCCTGTGTATCTAAAGATTCTGAACAAATTCCAAAGAAGTATCTGCAATGTTATCATTCCAGGCATGGCATCTCGGCTTCAATCACATTCTCACAGCTGTAACGTACTTTCTGCTTTTTCTACAGATATTTTTATTGGAATTGTTCTGATGAGCAACCCTCTTTGATAACCCGACTTCATGAATTTAAGCTCAGTATTAGGCAGGAAGTTGGGTCGCATCATTTTACTGCTGCAATTACAGGGTAGAACAATAATTTCTATTCTAATAATATTTTGTCGCACTTAGAGGGGAAGAGAGGTTCGCTTATAGCCCGGTTGTCACTCCAACCCGGTCTTTTGAATGTGAGTAGAGGTTTATCGCTTGTTTCCTGTTTAGGACTGGGTTTCCGGTTCCTTCTAACGTCTACTTCCATACTATACTTCTAACGTCTCCGACTGAACTCTGAAATATTATTCCCCAATTAAATTTTAAGCGCTTCAAGTTAGCCATTATCTTTCCTGCATAGCCCCTAAAACTTCACTTTTTTCCATTTCTTACTCTAATACGACACCACACAGAAACCTCCTACCTTGAGTGGCTCTTGGGCCTTGTATTGTGTGAACATTAGTAAAATAAAAACAAACCTTATTTCTTGCCTATGGAAATGTCTTCCAGCTTCTGGGTTTCTTGTGGTCTATGATCTTCAAAACAATTAATGAAATGCCAGTCGTTATCTTCTGTCTTCTTCAACCCCCTTCATTTCTATTCCTTTCTAATCAATACCGTTTTCGCTAATTCTTGCGCTCTCAGTAATTTCTTGTGTCTTAGTTAACATTGTTCACATGACGAGCACTAATGAATTACCCAGATACTTTCGCTTATTTGCTAACAAAATATGTAAATGTGTTCCATTTTTTTTTCTTTTCGACGCTGATATTAACAAAATATGTCGCCTACCTCGGGCAATGGGGCCAAACACGATTATCATAACATCTATAAGTATAGTGTATGGATCAGTTATAAGAAATTTAGTATAGGAGAAAATGAAAGTGAACATAGAACAGGCCGCGCTAAATGTAGTTTCGCCTAACACCGTAAGTCGCTACAGAAGCAAAACATTAACCTCTAAACTCAAGTCGTGTACTTAAATTGCCTCATCAGATGGCGACTTTCATAGGTACGCCATGCATGGATATGAACTTTCATAGGGACTCCATACATCGATATGGACTTTCATAGGGATGTATATATAGATATGGACATTCATGGGGACGCCATACATGTATATGGACTTCATAGGGATATCACACATGGACATGGACTTTCATAACGATGCTATCCTTGGATATGAACTTTTATACGGATATCATGCATGGATATGGCCTTTCATAGGGATTTTATTCGTGGATATGGAATTTCATAGGGATGTCATGCATGATATCAACTTTCATAGGGACGCCATACATGGTTATGGCATTTCATAGGGATGCTATGCATGGATATGGACTTTCATAGGGATCTCATACGTGGATATGAACTTTAGTAGGTATGCCCTAAATGGATATGAACATGCATAGGGATGCCATGCATGAATATGGACTTTCATAGGGACGCCATGTATGGACATGGTCTTTCATAGGGATGCCATACATGGATATGAACTTTCATAGGGATGACATGAATGGATATGGACTTTCATAGCGGATGCCATGCATGAATATGAAATTTCATAGGGATGCCATGCATGGATATGGCCTTTCATAGGGATGCCATGCATGGATATGGACATTCATAGGGATGCCATGCATGGATATGGACTTTCATAGGGATGCCATGCATGGATATGGCCTTTCATAGGGATGCCATGCATGGATATGGACATTCATAGGGATGCCATGCATGGATATGGCCTTTCATAGGGATGCCATGCATGGATATGGACTTTCATAGGGATGTCATGCATGGATATGGACTTTCATAGGGATGCCATGCATGAATATGGCCTTTCATAGGGATACCATGCATGGATATGGACTTTCATAGAGATGCCATGCATGAATATGGCCTTTCATAGGGATACCATGCATGGATATGGACTTTCATAGGGATGCCATGCATGAATATGGCCTTTCATAGGGATACCATGCATGGATATGGACTTTCATAGGGATGCCATGCATGAATATGGCCTTTCATAGGGATACCATGCATGGATATGAACTTTCATAGGGATGCCATGCATGGATATGGACTTTCAAAGGGATGCCATGCATGGATATGGACTTTCAAAGGGATGCCATGCATGGATATGGACTTTCATAGGGATGCCATGCATGGATATGGACTTTCATAGGGATACCATGCATGGATATGGACTTTCATAGGGATGCCATGCATGGATATGGCCTTTCATAGGGATGCCATGCATGGATATGGACTTTCATAGGGATGCCATGCATGGATATGGCCTTTCATAGGGATGCCATGCATGGATATGGACTTTCATAGGGATGCCATGCATGGATATGGACTTTCATAGGGATGCCATGCATGGATATGGACATTCATAGGGATGTCATGCATGGATATGGACTTTCATAGGGATGCCATGCATGAATATGGCCTTTCATAGGGATACCACGCATGGATATGGACTTTCATAGGGATGTCATGCATGGATATGGACTTTCATAGGGATGTCATGCATGGATATGGACTTTCATAGGGATGTCATGCATGGATATGGACTTTCATAGGGATGCCATGCATGGATATGGCCTTTCATAGGGATGTCATGCATGGATATGAACTTTCATAGGGATGCCATGCATGGATATGGACTTTCAAAGGGATGTCATGCATGGATATGGACTTTCAAAGGGATGCCATGCATGGATATGGACTTTCATAGGGATGCCATGCATGGATATGGACTTTCATAGGGATACCATGCATGGATATGGACTTTCATAGGGATGCCATGCATGGATATGGCCTTTCATAGGGATGCCATGCATGGATATGGACTTTCATAGGGATGCCATGCATGGATATGGCCTTTCATAGGGATGCCATGCATGGATATGGACTTTCATAGGGATGCCATGCATGGATATGGACTTTCATAGGGATGCCATGCATGGATATGGACATTCATAGGGATGTCATGCATGGATATGGACTTTCATAGGGATGCCATGCATGAATATGGCCTTTCATAGGGATACCATGCATGGATATGGACTTTCATAGGGATGTCATGCATGGATATGGACTTTCATAGGGATGCCATGCATGGATATGGCCTTTCAAAGGGATGTATGATCTTATCGTTGATTAATTATTTTGAACTTATCTTTTCCAGAGATGAAACTTCGCCAGCCTCTCACGCTCTGTCGCTGTTTCCATGGCATGTGTTGTGACGAGGAATATTCTTTAGCCTCACCACCCTTGAAATTTACAACTGCAATGTACACAAGGTTAGATCATGTCCATTTCATTAATAGGAGGTAATTTCCACTGATACGAGTTTTTTCCCCCCAAGAACTGTTGCTTTGTGGAACAGACTCCAGGTCGGATGTTTTTCAATAACAGCATTTCCATTCTAGGATTATGTTATCTTTCTTCGCGACCCCAAGAAATTCATTTCTTTTCTTTTCTTACGCTCATACAACTGCACACAGTAAAACTCTAACTCAAGTGGCTCTTGCGTCTTGTATTGGGTGAACATTAGCATATAAAATAACATTGACAAAGCTCAAGGTTTCTTGGAGACAGGCCACGAGTGAGTGATGTCTTTTTTCAAAAATACAATACGCTCCTCACAGCAGCTTAGAGATCAAACAATCAATCAGAGCGCAAGGTTCGATAGCCTTGCTTCAGCGATCCTATGATCCTGATAAGCCTTCTTCAGATTTCCAGGTATTGGTGTTTTTGTAGGAGTCATTCAGATGGCAATAGTTCTTCAGTGACGGAAGAGGAACCATGCGCTTGGTTAAGAAAGAAGCCAAGAAGTATCTACCAGGCGAGTATAGATGCAGACATACAAAACTGGAATACCACGATTGAGAAAAAAAGATAAAACAAAAAGGCAGAAAGGATGAAAGCTAATTGGAACAAATCCGGATCTAGAACCTTCTCATTCCTTGGAGGAACCAGGTCTTCAGAGGTGTAGCTTGGGCCATTACAGTTTGAAGAGGCAATTTAACCCATAGTTGTAGGTTTTGAATTGACACTCCCCTAGACCAGTTGTTACTCAAAGTTATAGGATCCAGTCTGTTCTGCTATTTAACCATATTTAAGGGGAGAGTTGGATTCATGTCTTTAACAAGGATGTTTGCACATAAGTGAATACAACAAATTCGTCAGAAGTATACCGACAACTAGATTTGGAATCATTGATCCTTCTTTTTTTACTTTCAGTAAGCTTTGTTCGCTGCTATTCAATCTATTTGCATCATTTTGGACTGTTGTCCTCTTCTTTATTGCCATATTCACGACGTTTCGACAGTTGTACTCCCCGGCCTTCTTCTTGATATACGTTGGAATTTCATACAGAATGCATTATTTACTCCACGAACGTAGTTTTTCTAATTGCATTCCTTTTTGGGATATCTCCGTATCCCTTTTTGGGATATTTCAGTATCTTCAGTAACTCAACTCTCCAAGTTTTTGTTCTCTCTGCTGTGGCCAGGTATTGAACTCCCAAATCTTTCGGCCAGGTCATTTTTTTAATCATTTCGACCAACGCTTTTCACCAATGCACCGTGTGTCCTTGATTGAAGTATGATCGAAACTACACCCGGAAGCAAGGCCTCTGCTCGTTTTGAGGAGCGTGGGAGCACCTCTTAATTCCTGTCCTAAGCCGACAATCACTAATCAGTAATTTCTGGAATTATCAACTTCTATCGAACGGGTCAGTGATAGAAGTAAAAAGCCAAGTCGGGCGATTCTAATGAATTATAATTTCTGTTTAATTATCCACTTTCAGAAGCTGAAAATAAAACTGTTTCATTCTTGTACGATCACGCCTCGCTTCCGTCAATATTTTCCAAATCTACCTCGTCGTGGGTAGGACGATAAACTACATCGGGCAGCAAGGCCTATGAATGGGAAACTGGATATTTTGAAGAGCGTGGAACCACTTCTTAATTGCCGTTGTTCCCAGCTCCGCCCTGAACCGGGATGGATGGGGAGTAGCACCTGTTAAGGCCCCAGCTAACGGCAAATAGTGAATCCCTAAATAAAAGAAAAACACCATGAAAATATAAAATGTAATTTTATAATAAAAATATCAGTAACACACTTTTATATTTAAAAATATTACCAGCAATTTCTATTTATAGTAAAATGACCCAAAAATATCGTATCTGTAGTTGAAGGCATGAAATACTGTTTAAAATATTTAGATTTTGGCATTAAATAACCCATAGAGGTGTTGATATGCCGCTAAACAAAATCAACCAACCAAACAACCAATATGAAAGAACTCTTTCATGCCATTAATCCATATAATATCCTAATCCATTAATCCATAGAATATCCTAATCCATTAAGCCATAGAATAACCTAATCCATTAATCCATATAATATCCTAATCGATTAATCCATATAATATCCTAATCCATTAATCCATATAATATCCTAATCCATATAATATCCTAATCCATTAATCCATATAATATCCTAATCCATTAATCCATAGAATATCCTATAATTTCTTTAAGAAATCAAACTGTATTTCCAAAATATAACTTCAACAAAACTACAACATAAAACACATATCACCGCCTCTAGTAATAATGTCCACACAAACATGTATATGCAGAAAAGCTGAGAATCATCTACCATGGATTCAATTGTGAAAGCAGAATAACATATATCATATTTTTATTATTTCAAAGCTCCCAAGAAAACTAAATTTCGGCATTAAATGACCCATGAAGTAGTTGACATGCCATTAAACAAAGAAAACAAAAGAAAAAGAAAACTAATCTGAATTGAATTCAATTCTGATCTAATCCGCTGCTTTTAATTTTTACAGAAATTCTTCCATGATTCCTCCCCAACTCACTATAAATAGAAGAGTTGATAATCTGTCTAGCCTTGTTTAGCAGCCAGTCTATGAGAAAAACAACTGAAAGCAAAACCGTGGACAAGGCAACGGGAAACTGTTTTCTAAGAAGTCGTACTAGTTCGGAGATAATTACCCCCTACATCCACAAACATATACACACACACAAACAAAGACACACGCACACACACAGAAACACACCCACATTCACATGCACACACACGCAAACGTAAACACTCACACCCTCACACGAAGAAATTTACAGACACATTTTCGCACATAAAGACGCATACAGAAACGTATACACATACTCATCCACACAAATGTACAAACACATTCATACACATACGCACGCACAAAACTGTAGTGAACAGAAGGAGTTGTAAAAAAAATAGGAAAGTAGGTATTAAGGGGAGACAATTATTAAGATGAATATGCAGGCAGAAAAAAATGAAATTATTTTAGCCGAGTTCAAATTCCAGCCTGGTCCATTTAGTTTCAGAATACACTGATATCATTGGTAAAGGCACGAATCACTCTCTTCTCATCCCCAACCCGGCACTATGGCGTAAATAGCAGGGTTTATTAGTCTTGGGTGTTAACCAACCTAAGAGAAGGACAATTGTAAATTCAAAGCCGTAAAGAAGGCAACAAGAAACAATTTCACTATCTTTCCAAATCATAGCAAGTCCACCTTATAATAAAGAAGAAAAAAACACACAGGAAGAACCTCTTATAGACCATGTCCTGAGGGACCAAGGTCATTAATAATAATAATAATAATAATAATAATAATAATAATAATAATCATAATAATAATAATAATTTGTTTTTTGAGCCTCTTGTATCAGTTTGCGCAGTAATGGCACCCACTGAATATAAAACACGGCACAACAGAGTCAGCTAATATCTACACAGAAAATCCTGCAACACTTAAGGAAAGGTATTATATGGATTAATGTCCTGATCCGTTGGTTGGAAAAGATTCCAATGGACTCACTAAAGGGATTGTGAGAACAGCTCATGCCTTAAAGAAATACAAAAAATTGTATTAACAAGTACAGTTCTCACATTACGAAGAGCTTTATGTAAAGTGCGTGTGATCTTTGTTTTTTTTTTGTTTGTTTGTTTTTTACAAAAATGATCAGTGGAAGATGTTATGAAACCATTTCTGACCTTAGGTCACTTGTTGAGACCCGGAAGGAAATGTGTATAAAACAGAAACAAAAGGAAATAATAATAATAATAATAATAATAATAATAATAATAATAATAATAATAATAATCTCGGATTGGTTGGAAAAGTTTCCAATGGACTCACTTAAGAGATTCCTGGTAGCGCATGCCTTAAAGAAATACAAAAAAATTATTCTCACGAGTACAGCCTACACCTTACGAAGAGCTTTATCTATGCAAAATATGTGTCATTTTTTTTACAAAATTGCTCAGTGGAAAATGTCATGATGCCATTTCTGACCTTAGGTCTCTGGTTGGGACCCAGAAAGAAATGAGAACACACCAGAAATCAAAGGAAATAATAATAATAATAATAATAATAATAATAATAATAATAATAATAATAATTTAAAATTAGCAGTTAGAATGCACATAGCCGTGTGAATTTTTTTTTCCTTAAAAGGATAATTCCAGCATGATAATCAGACATAATTGCAACATGGTCCACTGATTCCTGCAATTGTGAGAACAGCCTCACATTTTTAAATTAAAAGCGCGTGAGAGAGAAAGAGAGAGAGAAAGAGAGAGGGAGAGAAAGTGAGAGAGAAAATAGGAAACAGAAAGAAAGAGGATGTTATAAATGCCATAAATTGGTGAAATGTTTGATGATCACGTATTAGAGAGACAGTAAGAAGTTGAATCTTAATGACACCTGACGATGGGTTGGGGACTTAGCGGGCCGAAACGTCTTGGTATTGCACTTGGAGAAGTCTTACTTGTAATTAGTGATCAAGGATATTGCCTGATGCGTTGTCCAAATAACCAGTTACTTCAAAAGCAATGAACTACCATATAACAAGCTGTTTCTACCTACCGTTTTATACTTATCAAAAAAGAAAAGAGACATAGATAAAGAAAGAAAGAAAATGTGGGTGAAAGAGAGAGCAAAATAATAGAGAAAAAGAAAAAAAATCACGATAATTTCGGCGTCAGTAAATACTGAAGTCATTGCAATTTGAATTTTGTCGTAATCACCCAAGGTCAGATGTGCTATTCAGACGAAAGACTTCTTTTTAATTTCCTTTTTATTTCTTTCCCATTTTTTTTATTACTTACGGGTAGAACTACCCGGCTTATATCATTCATATTAACGGATTTCATATCTAACGGGAGTCACGAGGCTCCCTTATGCGCCAACAATTTCACGAAATATTTCTGACCTGCGTATTAAACACCAATGAAATCGATTGATTTGTTTGTTTAATGGCATATCAACCCCTTAAAGTTCGTTTAATGCTGAAATTTAATTTTCTTGGGAGATTTGAAATAATAAAAAAATATAATGCATGTTATTCTGCTTTCACAATTTAATACATGGTAGACGATATTCAGCATTTTTTGAGCACTTCCCAACAGTGAAATTCCCTTCCTCTTACTTGTTTCCCTGATAATTATAATCTTCAAAAATTTAAATCTAATGTCAATCGACATTTTCTGTTGCCATGATCTCCGTTCTTCTTCTTTCCTCATCCCACCACCCATACTCAGTTTTTTTTCTCTTACTTTCATTCTCTTAGCCCCTTGCTTATTAGTGGCACTCCCGCCTCGCTTGGGGTGAAATGCTTAAAAAATATAAATGATTGGTGTGGACATGAGTTCGATCCTCATTGTGGGCCCCATACACCCGGCCTTGTGTTGCATCCAATCTGCACTTAGAAAAATAACCATAATTACTAGAGCTGGTGATATGTGTGGTTTATTTTGTAGTTTTGTTGAATTTATATCTTGGAATACAGTTCGATTTCTTTACGAAAATATAGGATATTATATGGATTAATGGATTAGGATATTATATGGATTAATGACATGAAAGTGTATTAGATGGATTAATGTCAAAAAAGGGTATTATATGGATTAATGTCATGAAAGGTTATTATATGGATTAATGTCATGAAAAGGTATTATATGGATTAATTACATGAAAGGGTATTATATCGATTAATGACATGAAAGGGTATTAGATGGATTAATGTCAAGGAAAGGTATTATATGGATTAAGGACATGAAAGGGTATTATATGGATTAATGGATTAGTATATTATATGGATTACTTACATGAAAGTGTATTATACGGATTAATGTCATGAAAGGGTATTATATGGATTAATGTCATGAAAGGGTATTATATGGATTAATGTCATGAAAAGGTATTATATGGATTAATGTCATGAAAAGGTATTATATGGATTAATTACATGAAAGGGTATTATATGGATTAATGTCATGGAAAGGTATTATATGGATTAATGTCATGAAAGGATATTATATGGATTAATGGATTAGTATATTATATGGATTAATGGCATGAAAGTGTATTATACGGATTAATGTCATGAAAGTGTATTATATGGATTAATGGATTAGTATATTATATGGATTAGGATATTATATAGATTAATGGATTAGGATATTATATGGCTTAATGGCATGAAAGGGTATTAGATGGATTAATGTCAAGGAAAGGTATTATATGGATTAATGACATGAATGGGTATTATATGGATTAATGGATTTGTATATTATGCGGATTACTTATATGAAAGTGTATTATACGGATTAATGTCATGAAAGGGTATTATATGGATTAATGTCATGAAAGGGTATTATATGGATTAATGACATTAAAGGGTATGATATGGATTAATGTCATGAAAAGGTATTATATGGATTAATTACATGAAAGGGTATTATATCGATTAATTACATGAAATGGTATTATATGGATTAATGTCATGAAAGGATATTATATGGATTAATGGATTAGTATATTATATGGATTAATGACATGAAAGTGTATTATACGGATTAATGTCATGAAAGGGTATTATATGGATTAATTACATGAAAGGGTATTATATCGATTAATTACATGAAAGGGTATTATATGGATTAATGTCATGAAAGGATATTATATGGATTAATGGATTAGTATATTATATGGATTAATGACATGAAAGTGTATTATACGGATTAATGTCATGGAAGGGTATTATATGGATTAATGGATTTGTATATTATATGGATTACTTACATGAAAGTGTATTATACGGATTAATGTCATGAAAGGGTATTATATGGATTAATGTCATGAAAGGGTATTATATGGATTAATGACATGAAAGGGTATGATATGGATTAATGTCATGAAAAGGTATTATATGGATTAATTACATGAAAGGGTATTATATCGATTAATTACATGAAATGGTATTATATGGATTAATGTCATGAAAGGATATTATATGGATTAATGGATTAGTATATTATATGGATTAATGACATGAAAGTGTATTATACGGATTAATGTCATGAAAGGGTATTATATGGATTAATGGATTAGTATATTATATGGATTACTTACATGAAAGTGTATTATACGGATTACTGTCATGAAAGGGTATTATATGGATTAATGTCATAAAAGGGTATTATATGGATTAATGACATGAAAGGGTATTGATATGGATTAATGTCATGAAAAGGTATTATATTTGATTAATTACATGAAAGGGTATTATATCGATTAATTACATGAAAGGGTATTATATGGATTAATGTCATGAAAGGATATTATATGGATTAATGGATTAGTATATTATATGGATTAATGACATGAAAGTGTATTATACGGATTAATGTCATGAAAGGGTATTATATGGATTAATGGATTAGTATATTATATGGATTACTTACATGAAAGTGTATTATACGGATTAATGTCATGAAAGGGTATTATATGGATTAATGTCATGAAAGGGTATTATATGGATTAATGACATGAAAGGGTATGATATGGATTAATGTCATGAAAAGGTATTATATGGATTAATTACATGAAAGGGTATTATATCGATTAATTACATGAAAGGGTATTATATGGATTAATGTCATGAAAGGATATTATATGGATTAATGGATTAGTATATTATATGGATTAATGACATGAAAGTGTATTATACGGATTAATGTCATGGAAGGGTATTATATGGATTAATGGATTAGTATATTATATGGATTACTTACATGAAAGTGTATTATACGGATTAATGTCATGAAAGGGTATTATATGGATTAATGTCATGAAAGGGTATTATATGGATTAATGACATGAAAGGGTATGATATGGATTAATGTCATGAAAAGGTATTATATGGATTAATTACATGAAAGCGTATTATATGGATTAATTACATGAAAGGGTATTATATCGATTAATGTCATGAAATGATATTATATGGATTAATGTCATGAAAGGATATTATATGGATTAATGGATTAGTATATTATATGGATTAATGACATGAAAGTGTATTATACGGATTAATGTCATGAAAGGGTATTATATGGATTAATGGATTTGTATATTATATGGATTACTTACATGAAAGTGTATTATACGGATTAATGTCATGAAAGGGTATTATATGGATTAATGTCATGAAAGGGTATTATATGGATTAATGACATGAAAGGGTATGATATGGATTAATGTCATGAAAAGGTATTATATGGATTAATTACATGAAAGGGTATTATATCGATTAATTACATGAAAGGGTATTATATGGATTAATGTCATGAAAGGATATTATATGGATTAATGGATTAGTATATTATATGGATTAATGACATGAAAGTGTATTATACGGATTAATGGATTAGTATATTATATGGATTACTTACATGAAAGTGTATTATACGGATTAATGTCATGAAAGGGTATTATATGGATTAATGTCATGAAAGGGTATTATATGGATTAATGACATGAAAGGGTATGATATGGATTAATGTCATGAAAAGGTATTATATGGATTAATTACATGAAAGCGTATTATATCGATTAATTACATGAAAGGGTATTATATGGATTAATGTCATGAAATGATATTATATGGATTAATGGATTAGTATATTATATGGATTAATGACATGAAAGTGTATTATACGGATTAATGTCATGAAAGGGTATTATATGGATTAATGGATTAGTATATTATATGGATTACTTACATGAAAGTGTATTATACGGATTAATGTCATGAAAGGGTATTATATGGATTAATGTCATGAAAGGGTATTATATGGATTAATGACATGAAAGGGTATGATATGGATTAATGTCATGAAAAGGTATTATATGGATTAATTACATGAAAGGGTATTATATCGATTAATTACATGAAAGGGTATTATATGGATTAATGTCATGAAAGGATATTATATGGATTAATGGATTAGTATATTATATGGATTAATGACATGAAAGTGTATTATACGGATTAATGTCATGGAAGGGTATTATATGGATTAATGGATTTGTATATTATATGGATTACTTACATGAAAGTGTATTATACGGATTAATGTCATGAAAGGGTATTATATGGATTAATGTCATGAAAGGGTATTATATGGATTAATGACATGAAAGGGTATGATATGGATTAATGTCATGAAAAGGTATTATATGGATTAATTACATGAAAGGGTATTATATCGATTAATTACATGAAATGGTATTATATGGATTAATGTCATGAAAGGATATTATATGGATTAATGGATTAGTATATTATATGGATTAATGACATGAAAGTGTATTATACGGATTAATGTCATGAAAGGGTATTATATGGATTAATGGATTAGTATATTATATGGATTACTTACATGAAAGTGTATTATACGGATTAATGTCATGAAAGGGTATTATATGGATTAATGTCATGAAAGGGTATTATATGGATTAATGATATGAAAGGGTATGATATGGATTAATGCCATGAAAAGGTATTATATGGATTAATTACATGAAAGGGTATTATATCGATTAATTACATGAAAGGGTATTATATGGATTAATGTCATGGAAAGGTATTATATGGATTAATGACATGAATGGATATTATATGGATTAATGGATTAGTATAATATATGGATTACTTACATTAAAGTGTATTATAAGGATTAATATCATGAAAGGGTATTATATGAATTAATATCATGAGAGGGTATTATATGGATTAATCACATGAATAGGTATTATATGGATTAATATCATGAAAGGGTATTATATAGATTAATGTCCTGATCCGTTGATTTTGTTTAGCGGCATATCAACCTCTACTGGTTATTTAATGCTGCGATCTAAATATTTTTTAAGATATTTTTGCTTTTTAAAATACAGATAAAATGTATTGTTTGTCATTTTGCTATACAGTTTATTGTTGGCCATTGTTTTATCGATATGTATCGTTGGTATTTTTTAATATAATAATGTATTGCTGGCATTTTTACTATAAATATATATTTTTTGCACCTTCGTAGTGTTCACTAATTCCCCATAGCTGGTGCCATGGCAGGTGCTACCATCCAGTGTCAGGATGGACCAGAGAACAACAGAAGTTAAGAGGTTCTTCCACGCTCCTTGCCCCCAAAAACACAACTTCTACTGTGGCTGCAGTACACATGATGCCACTAAGACCCTAGAGATGACAGGATTAGAACAACAACAACATAACAAACAACAATAACATAATAAATAAATAAATAAAAGATAACAAAACAACACTATAAATAGACAAAAAACTGCATTCAGGTCTACAATTACTTCCACTCAATCGCTCCTAAAATAACTAGAAAAATAACCGTCAGAATATTACAATAGATTACCCACAATGCATCACTGATTTGTATACATGAATAGTTGAGCAAAAACACAACGCAAATAGCCTGACGATTGCGTTCAAGCATAAAACAGACTGCCACCTCTGGGTGTTGATTCAATGTCAACTTTTACACACACACTCATATATATATATATATATAAGTTATTTTTTATGCAGCATTATTTCTTAGTGTTGTAAACGTTATATATTTGGTTGGTTGGGGGCATTTCGACGTGGTGCATTGAAGAGTAAGCTTGTCTCTCTAGGGCAGCGTTTCTCAAACTTTTCCCCTTAAAATAAATTGCATGTCTCAAGGAACATCTGCACAAAAACAAAATTGTATACCATATCCTTCTCATTTCATTTTCATAATACTTCACGTGGTAAATATCATAGTATATATATAAACTGGTTTAAGAAAAAATAAATACTTCTTTGTCAAATGTTTCGGTAATGCTAGATAAAATTCATACTGTTCGTTCATAATACTTCATCGGGGAGATTTCATTCACACAAAAAATATTCTAAAATCAAACGTAAAAAATAAACATAAGTAACCAATATCAAATACTTATAATATAAATGTAACCAGAACGAAAACATATAATTGATGCATCATTTTTTTAATTTTTTTTATCCTTTTCTATAAATAGTATATTAATATTAATATATTTTTTAATAACACAATAGGTTAGATAGGATGATGTTTATATTATAATATTAAAATATCCAGGATTATATTGTGTGTGTTTAGTAATATTACGTATATGAAATTAAATAAAAAGTCAAAAGTGCATTAGCTTATCTCACCTGTTCTCGCGGAAAAATTGGGGACCTTTTGCGGAACCTTAGGGTTCCGGGGAACTCCGTGTGAGAAACGCTGTCTAGGGTATTTACGAACGAGTAGTGAGATGAGTCCTCACTGACGCTAGCAGATATAGATTCAAAGAAGTCCCAACATGAGATGCCCTTTCATTAATATAGGTAATTATAACAGTTTAGGGAGTTATGTGCCATGCGTGATACACGCTTAGGCGATCATGTATCTTTCGATACATGAATGACGAGGCAGATTTTTTTTTGCCATTTCTTTCTGCAGCAGACCAGTTGCCATTCAAGGCTATAAAGCCCGGTCTGTCCTGCTATTTACCCGTAGCTGCGGTGAGAATAAGATGATTCATACCTTTCCGAAGGGTATCAGCACGTAAGTGAATGTAATGGATTCGACTGGAATTTGAACTCGGCTCTCCGATTCGTCAATCCGAGCCGCTATCAGTCATACGGGTTCCGTGGCCGAACTAGTAATGATAGGGCTTTTGCTCAAAAAGTGGTTTCCCTGATGGAAAAAAAAGATGCAGGTTCGATTCCGATGTTGGCTGGTTGTTTTGTTTTATGGCATATCAACGTCAGTGAGTCATTTAATGCCAACACAATTTTTGAAATAGATTCATAGCGATAGTTTGGGGAAAAAAAAGGTGAGTATGTATACATATATATTTGAACCATTTTTCAATTACTCATTTTTGAGTACAATCCAGCTTCTTTTAGGAAATTTACAATCTTGGATGGTTTAATTTTCTTAAAAAGTTCTTTTTTTAAAAAAAATACTCACTTGGTAATATTTTGTTCGCATTAGATCAAAATCTACCCACTCTAACAGTATATGTTTCACTGTAAATTTGAATTATTGCTGATAATAATTTTTCCTTAAGAAATGATTGCTGGTAATATTTTTTTTATTACAAAGTATTTCTGGTATTAAAAACTATTTTTACGCAAGTTTGGGTGTTACCTATTTGCCCATAGCTGGGACCTTAACGGGTGCTACCACCCCGGGTCAGAGTGGACCTGGAACAACAGTAATTCAGAGGTGATTTCACGCTCTTCAAAACCTCCTGATAAGCGGCCTTGGTGTTGGACGTGCTTTATCACCCTACCCAGAACGTGGATGTAATTTATCGTCATACCCAGGACGGTCGATTCCGCTGTACATGCATGTTTGTGTATGTGTGTGGGTTCAGAGAGATAGAGAGAGAGATAGAGAGTGAGAGTGAGAGAGGGAGAGAGTAAGTGTGTGTGTGTGTGTGTGTGTGTGTGTGTGTGTGTGTGTGTGTGTAGATATAGGAGTCACAACGTTCTTTGGATGGTGACCTTTTAGTTTAATTTATTCCACATTTGGTCTGAAGATAAATTGAAGAGTGAAACTTACAATCAGCATTTCGGGTTGATTCGTATGTGTACACATGAAGAGTATACATACACACACATATATATATATATATATATATATATATATATATATATATATATATATATATATATATATATATATATATATATATAATTTTTATACGTTATTTTTACAGATATGACTATTTAAGTAAATGCTCTGTTTATAATAAACAGTATTAACAACATTTACCGGCCTGAATATCCGAGAAATCTCAAAGAAAATATGTGACTTCCGATAGGAATCGAACCTGTATCTTATACAGAACCGCCATATGGCCTGACTATAACCAGACGCTTCCTCTATAGCTAAATGTTATAGCACGTCAGGCTTATACAAGACGTGGATGTAGTTTATCGTCATACCCCGGACGACACCCAATGAAGAAGGAGGCCTTGGAAAGCGTAACACTCACGGGGACATACTGAGGGCAAGAGAGGTAGAAGAAAGCAGTGAGTCGCTCACGTGATGAACTTGCGTGAATGGATAGTAGAAAAGCTCGGGAGACTTAGCATGGGCTCCAAGGGATAAGAAGTTAGGGAGAGCCATGATCACCTGTCCAGAAGGGACGCGGCACGCAGAAGACAGAAGATTTTTTAGCATTTATTTTATTTCCAAATTTCCCGTTTTAATTCGTCCTGGGTATGTCGATAAACTACATCTGCGTCCTGCGTAAGACGATAAACTACATCCGCGTCCTGGGTAAGACGATAAACTAAACAACAAGGCCTCTGATCAGGAGGTTTTGAGGAACGTAAAAAACACCTCTTAATTATTGGTGTTCCCAGGTCCACTCTGACCCGGGGTGGTAGCACCTGTTAGGGTACCATCTATGGGCAAATAGTTAACCCCTAAACTGGGGTCAAGACACTATGAAATTGTAAAACTAGGTTTTAATATAAACCAAACCAAACCAAACCCTTTTAAATTTTAGTTCATAAAAGTTTATTAAACTTATTTTTGCCTTCCTTTTCTTATGATTTTCTTTCTTTTCTTTTTTCTATTTCTCATTAAGTTCTGTTGTTGGCTTTCTCTTTTCATTCCTTCTTTTCTTCTCTCCCCTCCCTTTCTATCTTCCTTACTTCTTTCTTGGTTTTCATTCATCTCTTTCTAAACCGACTTTCTCTATTTTCTTTCTTCAAGTATCTTATGACGAGTCAGTAAACAAGGAGGAGGCTTATATCAGGAAGAGGCAGCTGATGTTTCTGGGACACATAATGAGGAAGGAGGGTCTGGAAAATCTGATACTCACGGGTCAAACAGAGGGAAAGAGAGAGAAGGGAAAACAACGCGTGACATACCTGCCGGACTTAAGCAAGTGGATAACAGAACGTGGTCTGGGGGAGGAAGCAGAGGGAAGGAACTTGTTGAGAGCTGCAAGGGATAAAGGGAGGTGGAGAATCATGATCGCCTACGTCCTGAAAGGACATAGCACATAAAAAGACAGCCCCATTTTCTTGCTTCTTATCCGCAAATCTCTTTTGGCATCTTTCGCAAAGCCAGTTATTTTTCTTCTCCTTATCTTGCCAAGCATCATCAAAAATGTTTCGACTTGAGGACATGAATTAACATGTTATCTCATCTTCAATTAAATTTATGCTGATTCGACAATATTTTGCCAGCCTTCTCTGTCCTCTGCGGATTTGTTGCAGAACTTCCTTGATTGTAAACATCTCCAAAGGAAAAGTGGGATCTTTCCGTCTTGTTCCTGAATGTCTCGGTTCAGCTTTATCAATATGGTGGTTCTTGGACGACCGCTGAAGTTTTTGAAGACAGTATTTTCGAAGTAAAACTCCATGGCTTTGTTAGCTGGGCATTCAAGATCCGAATTCGCAAAATATGTTCAATACGTGTCCACATGACGTTGGAAGTTCAACAGCATTTCGAATATTGTCTTTCTCCGTAGGCAACGTCTTAAATAAGTAGTTACTGCTTAGCAGTCATTACTAGAGCATCCATGACCTACTCCATTACTAGAGCAGCCATTACCTGCTCCATTACTAGATCAGCCATGATCTACTACATTACTAGAGCAGACATGACTTACTCTATTACTAGAAGACTCATTACCTGCTCTATTGCTAGAGCAGCCATTACTTACACCATTACTAGAGCAGCCATGATATACTCCATTACTAGAGCAACCATGACATACTCCATTACTAGAGCAGCCATGACCTACACCATTACTAGAGCAGATATGAACTACGCCATTAATAGAGCAACCATGACCTACACCATTACTAGAGCAGCCATGAACTACGCCATTAATAGAGCAACCATGACCTACACCATTACTAGAGCAGACATGACCTACTCCATTACTAGAGCAGGCATGACCTACACCATTAATAGAGTAGCCATGACCGACTCCATTACTAGAGCAGCCATGACCGACTCCATTAATAGAGCAGCCATGAACTACTTCATTACTAAAGCAGCCATGAACTACTCCATTACAAGAGCAGCCATGACCTACTCCATTACTAGAGAAGCCATACCTACTCCGTTTCTAGAACAGCCATGACCTACCCCAATAATAGAGCAGCCATGACCTACTCCAATACTAGAGCAGCCATGAACTACGCCATTAATAGAGCAACCATGACCTACACCATTACTAGAGCAGATATGAACTACGCCATTAATAGAGCAACCATGACCTACACCATTACTAGAGCAGCCATGAACTACGCCATTAATAGAGCAACCATGACCTACACCATTACTAGAGCAGCCATGAACTACGCCATTAATAGAGCAACCATGACCTACACCATTACTAGAGCAGCCATGAACTACGCCATTAATAGAGCAACCATGACCTACACCATTACTAGAGCAGCCATGAACTACGCCATTAATAGAGCAACCATGACATACACCATTACTAGAGAAGCCATGAACTACGCCATTAATAGAGCAACCATGACCTACAACATTACTAGAGCAGCCATGACCGACTCCATTAATAGAGCAGCCATGAACTACTCCATTACTAAAGCAGCCATGAACTACTCCATTACAAGTGCAGCCATGACCTACTCCATTACTAGAGAAGCCATACCTACTCCGTTTCTAGAACAGCCATGACCTACCCCAATAATAGAGCAGCCATGATTTACTCTATTACTAGAGCAGGCATGACCTACTCCCTTACTAGAGCAGCCCTGACCTACTTCATTACAAGAGCAGCCATGGTCTACTCCATTACTTGAGCAACCATGACCTACTCCTTTACTAGAGCAGCCATGACCTACTCCTTTACTAGAGCAACCATGACCTACTCCATTACTAGAGCAGCCATGACCTACTCCATTACTAGAGCAGCCATGACCTACTCCATTACTTGAGCAGCCATGACCTACTCCATTACTAGAGCAGCCATGACCTACTCCATTACTAGAGCAGCCATGAACTACTCCATTACTAGAGCAGCCATGACCTACTCCATTACTTGAGCATCCATGACCTACTCCATTACTAGAGAAACCATGACCTACTCCATTACTAGAGCAGCCATGACCTACTCCCTTACTAGAGAAACCATGACCTACTCCATTACTAGAGCAGCAATGACCTTCTCCAGTACTAGAGCAGCCATGACCTACTCCATTACTTGAGCATCCATGACCTACTCCATTACTAGAGCATCCATGACCTACTCCATTACTAGAGCATCCATGACCTACTCCATTACTAGAGCAGCCATGACCTACTCCATTACTAGAGCAGCCATGACCTACTCCATTACTTGAGCATCCATGACCTACTCCATTACTAGAGCAGCCATGACCTACTCCATTACTAGAGCAGCCATGACCTACTCCATTACTAGAGCATCCATGACCTACTCCATTACTAGAGCAACCATGACCTACTCCATTACTAGAGCAACCATGACCTACTCCATTACTAGAGCAACCATGACCTACTCCATTACTAGAGCAGCCATGACCTACTCCATTACTTGAGCAACCATGACCTACTCCATTACTAGAGCAACCATGACCTACTCCATTACTAGAGCAGCCATGACCTACTCCATTACTAGAGCAGCCATGACCTACTCCATTACTAGAGAAGCCATACCTACTCCGTTACTAGAACAGCCATGACCTACCCCAATAATAGAACAGCCATGATTTACTACATTACTAGAGCAGGCATGACCTACTCCATTACTAGAGCAGCCATGAACTACTCCATTACTAGAGCAGCCATGACCTACTCCATTACTAGAGCAGCCATGACCTACTCCATTACTTGAGCAACCATGACCTACTCCATTACTAGAGAAACCATGACCTACTCCATTACTAGAGCAGCCATGACCTACTCCATTACTAGAGCAGCCATGAACTACTCCATTACTAGAGCAGCCATGACCTACTCCATTACTAGAGAAACCATGACCTACTCCATTACTAGAGCAGCCATGACCTACTCCATTACTAGAGCAGCCATGAACTACTCCATTACTAGAGCAGCCATGACCTACTCCATTACTTGAGCATCCATGACCTACTCCATTACTAGAGAAACCATGACCTACTCCATTACTAGAGCAGCCATGACCTACTCCATTACTAGAGAAACCATGACCTACTCCATTACTAGAGCAGCAATGACCTTCTCCAGTACTAGAGCGGCCATGAACTACTCCATTACTAGAGCAACCATGACCTACTCCATTACTAGAGCAACCATGACCTACTCCATTACTAGAGCAGCCATGACCTACTCCATTACTAGAGAAACCATGACCTACTCCATTACTAGAGCAGCAATGACCTTCTCCAGTACTAGAGCAGCCATGACCTACTCCATTACTTGAGCATCCATGACCTACTCCATTACTAGAGCATCCATGACCTACTCCATTACTAGAGCATCCATGACCTACTCCATTACTAGAGCAGCCATGACCTACTCCATTACTAGAGCAGCCATGACCTACTCCATTACTTGAGCATCCATGACCTACTCCATTACTAGAGCAGCCATGACCTACTCCATTACTAGAGCAGCCATGACCTACTCCATTACTAGAGCAACCATGACCTACTCCATTACTAGAGCAACCATGACCTACTCCATTACTAGAGCAACCATGACCTACTCCATTACTAGAGCAGCCATGACCTACTCCATTACTTGAGCAACCATGACCTACTCCATTACTAGAGCAACCATGACCTACTCCATTACTAGAGCAGCCATGACCTACTCCATTACTAGAGCAGCCATGACCTACTCCATTACTAGAGAAGCCATACCTACTCCGTTACTAGAACAGCCATGACCTACCCCAATAATAGAACAGCCATGATTTACTACATTACTAGAGCAGGCATGACCTACTCCATTACTAGAGCAGCCATGAACTACTCCATTACTAGAGCAGCCATGACCTACTCCATTACTAGAGCAGCCATGACCTACTCCATTACTTGAGCAACCATGACCTACTCCATTACTAGAGAAACCATGACCTACTCCATTACTAGAGCAGCCATGACCTACTCCATTACTAGAGCAGCCATGAACTACTCCATTACTAGAGCAGCCATGACCTACTCCATTACTAGAGCAGCCATGACCTACTCCATTACTAGAGCAGCCATGACCTACTCCATTACTAGAGCAGCCATGAACTACTCCATTACTAGAGCAGCCATGACCTACTCCATTACTTGAGCATCCATGACCTACTCCATTACTAGAGAAACCATGACCTACTCCATTACTAGAGCAGCCATGACCTACTCCATTACTAGAGAAACCATGACCTACTCCATTACTAGAGCAGCAATGACCTTCTCCAGTACTAGAGCGGCCATGAACTACTCCATTACTAGAGCAACCATGACCTATTCCATTTCTAGAGCAGCCATGACCTACTCCGTCATTATATATCTTCCCAATGCTTCAAATTTAACTTTTTTATTACCCCTTTTTAAATTTAGTGCATTTTTCTTTTTCATTTTTGTTGTTGTTGTTACTTTTTTACATTGTTCACCTCAATATAAGTCCCAAGAAACATTCAAGTAAAAGCAAAAAGTAGGAGGGGGCTTATTCTGAGGGTAGGTAGAATGGCTGAGTCTCAAATAGAAGAGGTTATGGTCTTAGTGATCAGGGAAGCATCCTCTCGGGTGTCTGTTCCATAATGTAACAGTTCTGCAGAACAAACTTTCTGAGAGCTTGGAAGCTTTCAGTGGAACTTCCTTCTCTCCAGTGGAATATATGGGAAATAAGGAGGTAACTTTAGGTACGTGGCATGGCAGATTCTAGCTGTGAAGATATAGATTAGTGGGTGAGTGATAGAATAGCAAAGGGCCAGCAAGGTTTCATCTACGGGAAACGTGGTAAGAGTAACAAGGCCGCGCAAACAGTTTTGAATTATGTCGAGGCTGTAAATGGTGTATTAGGCAGTTCAAAAACATGTATGATAGCAATACTTCATTTTTGGCCTGATGTGTAAAGACAGAACATAGAAGGAGGATACAGGTACTTCCTGAGGCTGTATAGGGAGCTGGACATTTTTTTTAGCATCTTTAGAGATGGATCAAATGAGTTCTATTTGAGGTCTGGTGTCCCATGTAGGCAGACTCGTTGAGGGTACGACCGTTCAGGGTTTGCTCGGTGATGATAAAACGTCACTAGCTTCATTTTGAAGGCGTTGAATGTTACCAAACGTGATATGATATGCTATGTACGAGCAACGCAAGAGGAGAAATCAGCAGACAGACTTGGATCACATTGTTTTTTGTAGTGCCCCTATAAACCGTGGAATGATCTGCACAATTATTTACTCGTGATCTGAAAACGTTCTTCTTTTCTTTCTTACTTTTAATGCCTTCCTTCCTGGTATCCTTCCCTCTATCAGTTCCTGTTTTCTATGGTTATTGAGATTCCTTTCTTCTTTCCAACTTTCGTTCCTTTCTTCCACCATTTTTAATCTATTATTTTTCTTGTTTTCCTTCCTTCCTTCCCTCCTTCCTTCCTTCTACCTACTTGCCTTCCTTTTTTCCTTCTACCTTCCTTCCTTCGTTCTACCTTCCTTCCTTCCTTCCTTCTACCTTCCCTCCTTCCTTCTGTTTCAGCCTTCTGTAAATTTTTTGCTTTTTCTTTCTTTCTTCCTTCCTTCTTTTTCAGCTTTTTGTACTTTTTTCTTGCTTTTCCTTTCCTCTTTCTTTCTTCATTTCCTTCTGTTTCAGAATTCTGTACTTTTCTTGCTTTTCATTTATTCTTTTCTTCCTTCCTTCCTTCCTTCCTTCCTTCCTTCCTTCCTTCCTTCCTTTCTTCCTTCCTTCTGTTTCTGTTTATAGCCTTCTGTACTTTTTTCTTGTTTTCAGTCCTTCCTTCTCTTTCAGCCTTCTGTACTTATCCTTGCTTCTCCTTCCTCCCTCTCTTCCTTCCTTATTTTTCAGAATTCTGTACTTTTTTCTTCTCCTTCCTTCCTTCCTTCCTTCCTTCTTTTCCTTCTCTTTCTGTTTATTGCCCTCTGTACCTTATTCTTGTTTTCAGTCCATCCTTTTCCTTCCTTCCTTCCTTTTTCTCCTTTCTTCTGTTTCAGACTTCTGTACCTTATTCTTACTTTTGCTTCCTTCAACCTTTTCCCCTCTTCGACAAGTTCTCGCATTTACTCCCTTCTTTCCTTCCTTCTATTCTCTTTCTTAAATGTTTCTCTTTCATTCTTTTCTTCTTTTATTCCGTCTCTTTCTACCTTCTGTACCCTTTGTTGCTTTCGCCTCCTTCCTTCCTTCCTTCCTTGCAGTGAGAACACCTACCTTTATTCCTTTCCCTTTTCTTATTTTTTCTCCTTCCATTTTTTCCACTTCAGTTTTTCCTCCCTCTCATTTCATTCCTTTCGTCCTTCTTTTCAGCTAGTCTTCAATTCTTGTCTCTCTCTCTCTCTCTCTCTTTTTTTCTTCTTTTCCCTTGATTCCATTCATTTCTATATCATTCGCGTCTTTCCTCCCTTTTCCTTGCATTTCCTTTTCGCCTTCCTTCTTTTCTCAATGACGTATCACCAATCCGTCGGAGTTCCACTGTAATTACAAATATATCAAAAGGGCGGGAAACAAACAAATGCAAAATAAAATTAAAAATAAATAAATAAAACAGAATATATAAAAACACAAACCTTCACTCGGACAGGAACAACAATTAAGTCTTAATTTGTATTACAAAACAAACAAATAAAAAGAAGAAAAGACATTTAAAAATAGTTTCATTACTTATTTAATTTTATCTAATTATCTGTTAATCATCTTCTTTTGTCATGCAGTTTTTAATTATTGATACTAACTAAGCAAATACAGTTCTCAACTGTTAAGTTCTTATCCGCTGGAGACATGCTTCAAGTCACGCAGCGGGTGCCTGAAACAGTGGATGGTAGGCACACACACACACACACACATACACACACATACACACACACACAATTATATATATATATATATATATATATATATATATGTATGTACAGGCAAGATGCGAACGAGTGTATTTTACTTTTAAATCTGATTAAATGCTTCATACGCCAGGAATTTACAATCGCCTAATGAGATGCGCATTGACACACGACTGCAATTGTGTAGCGATTTTGACATGTTTTCGATGTAATATACGAAAATAAGAAAATAAAAAGTATATATATATATATATATATATATATATATATATATATATATATATATATATATATATATATATAATAAAATGGACTAAGTCCGACAATTATTTTAAGACATTTTTTATGTCTATACATTCTTTTTAATAGATACAAATATTTAAGTAAATTCTCTGTTTATAATAAACCGTATTAACAACATCTACCGGCATGAATGTCCGAAACTCTTTTCTATGAACATTTCTCGGACATTTTCTCGGTCGATAAATGTTAATACTGTTTGTTATAAACAGACCATTTATTTAAATATTTGCATCTATTAAAAAGAATGTATGAACATAAAATGTCATAAAAATATATACATACACATATATATATATATGTCCTGGGTATGAGGTTAAACTACATCCGGCAGCAAGTCTTCTCATCGGCAGATTGGAGGATTTGAGGAGCGTGGAACCACCTTTTAATTGCTATTGTTCCCAGGTCCACCCTGACCCGGGTGGTAGCACCTGTTAGGGTCCCAGCTATGGGCAAATAGTGTCTACCAGGGCTGACCAAGCTCTTTTGTGTTATAGAACATGATTGGTCTAGGAGATGGAAAACTCTTACACGAAAAGCCTGACATCTATTGTCTGCTTCGCCTGTGGCATTTATTTTCACCGACTGAGTGTATCAATAGTTCCGAAAAGTTAATCAACTCACTTGTGTGAGTTTTCTGGCGGTTTACCTTGATTCGTTCTTATCCACATAGATTCACTTGCAAGGTCCACTGGCGAGAGAGTGAAGGCGACGGGGTCAGGTAAAGGATATTACTGGAAGGCTCTAGCTCGATCTCTACACAGTTGCAGACCGATGGGTGATGGCCGTTCTTTCACAAACCCATGAGCAATTGTGATGTCCGTCTCCTCCATCGGTGATAAAGCAGCCCTATTTATGATTGCACTGCTTTACCTATTATGGGGAGGGGGCGATAAAAGGAGCCCTAAACATTGCTTGCTCACACAGTGACTTGGCAGCCCACTGCAGATGTCTAGTTATCCAATAAAGCAGTCGAAACAGCAAGGAATATCAGAATAAATATGAGAAGAATTTCCATTTTGGATCTTGAAATGTTCGCACTCTTCAGGACAATGATTCTGCACCAGGGCGTAAAACAGCTCTTGTTTCTCTCGAGTTGAAGAAATATAACATCGACATAGCGGCCATTAGTGAAACAGGTCTGGCTGGTAATTCTCAGCTTAAGGAAGAAAAAGGAGGGTACATGTTTCTATGGGCTGGTTAAACTGAGAAAGAGCCACGACAGTCTGGTGTTGGCTTTGCCATCAAGTCAGACCTTGCTAGCTCACTGTCTTCCTTACCTAAGGGTGTATCTGATCGCATAATCGAATTAACCCTCAATCTGGAGTTCAACACCCGTGTGACGATGGTTAGCTGCTACACGCCAACGTTAGGTTGTTCAAATGAAGAAAAAGATGATTTTTACAATCTTCTTCGGGATGTCATCTCCAAAGTCCTACATAAGGATAAATTAGCCTTACAGGTGATTTCAATGTTCGTGTCGGCAATGATTATCATTCTTGGAAGGGCGTTTTAG
>OZ038508.1:10879955-10899955 GCA_964036315.1 Acanthosepion esculentum | reverse complement strand
ATCAGGTTCTCCAAGCCTTCCTTTCTCATTACGTGTTCCAGAAATTTCTGCTGCCTCTTCCTGGTGTTAAGTATAAGCTTCCTCCTTGTGTGCATCCTCTCCAAAAACCTTATCATTGCTCACGCGCTAGGTCCATGATATCCTTAGCATCCTTCTGTAGAACAACATCTCTGTTCTTTTTATGTGTCGTGTCCCTTCAGCATGTAGGCGACCATGGCCTTCTACTTCCCCCTATCTCTTGTAGCTTTCAATCTATTCGACCTGTCAGTATCAGATTCTCCAAGCCTTCCTTTCTCATTACGTGCATCAGAAATTTCAGCTGCCGCTTCCTGATGTTCTTTACGATTCTTATAAAGCATTACTTGCCCTATTGTCTTAATTTTTGTTGTTATCATATAGTTTCGACCATCGTGCCCTAAGGTCTTCATCATGTGTATCTCGATCTGGGTAACCTACAGGGATTTCCGAACTGAAGAGTTTATTTATTAATTTATATGAAAAAAAATAATGGAAAGTCTGTTGTGTGGTATTCGACTTATTTATTGGTTTCGTAAAATAAAAACTAATTGTCAAAGTTTTGTCTTTAACTACCTCCACCATTGATAAAAACCTTGAATCAATTCGGGTTTTGATCGTGCTTCAGAATTTCATTTCTTTAAAATCGACAAGAAACAAAGAAACGCCAAGATCATACTTTGTCGCGAAATTTTAACCTCTTTCAACTCTTCCTTCTCTTCTAACTCCACCTCCGTCCACGTCACTTTTCCACTAATAACATATTTATTTATCGTGCTTACTTAATTGCGACATTAAAGGCAGTCGTGGATGCGGCTACTAAGTTAATTATTCTCTATTAAGATCAGGTCTCTGTGTTTCTTTCTTTTCTTTATTTATTTTAAAACGTCTGCGTCAACCATTTGAAGTAAGAATAAAATTTAAAAAAAGAGAGGAAAAAAAGACGATTCGAAAGAAGGTCATTTAAATTGTACATTTTTCTTTGTTTTCTGAAAAGAAAAAGAAATAAATACTTTGATTTATTTTGTGAACAGACATGAATGAAGGTATTTTCTTTTACTAATAAGGGCTGTATCGAAATATTACGAGGTCTTTAAGTAAGACTTATTGAGAAATGCATCATCAAGGTCATTAAGTCTGTGTAGTAAGTTAGTTCCTCATTCGATGTCTCATACAATTGGCATTGTGTCAAAACTAAGCTATGCTTCGTAAATAAGGCTCTAGTACAGACTCGAACCAATATTGGAAGAATAGCTCATGCTTAGTCACGAGTAAAACAACTTATAAGTTTTTAACTAATCCAGACAAACTAAAACATACTTTATATTGTCTTTTTTCTACAGGACTAACAAAAATTATCTATAAATAGTTGTAGTAAAATATAATGTTTAATGTTTAGTACAAATCAATTTTTTATGATAGATAAAAACTTATAATTTTACCCATAGTTAATCTCCTTTTGTACTGTAGGCCGAATTTCTATTACATATTTGATAGCTAAGAAATTGCATTTTATCAAGATATTCTAAGATATTGCAAACAGACAATAGACAGCGGGCAGTTCGCTGGAACGAAAGGAGTTTCTCTGAATGGGATAAGTTGTCAGGATAGTAATTCTGCTGCATTGGCGGACCTAGAGCAGGTGGGGGTTCATTCCAGCATATCCGGTAAATTTTGGGGATGTCGTTTAGGTGAATTAGTGTATGGTAGTAGCATGCCAAATTAGTTGTGTGTTTTTATTTTTGCTTCTCGTTTCACTTGAGCCATTTTCCGTTTCATTCAACTTGTGTCATTTCCCACTCACTTCATGTGTCATTTTCCCGCTTCTCATTCCCCCTCGCACCATTTTCCCCTCTCATTCCGCTTGTGCCATTTCTGTCTCATTTCACTTGAAGCCATTTTTACCATTCATACCACTTGTACCATTTTTTACTTCTTATTGCACTAGAGCAATTTTCTCCCCCACATTTCGATCTCATTCCGTTTGTGCCATTTTCCTCTAGGATCGCTGGTTCCATTTTCCTCTCGTTCAACCTATACCATTTTCCTCTTATTCCAATTGTGCTATTTTACTCTCACTCAACTTGTGCCATTTTACTCTCACTCAACTTGTGTCGTTCTCCTCTCATTCCGCTTGTGCTATTTTCCTCTCGTTCCACTTATACCATTTTCCTCTCATTCAACTTATGCCATATTCTTCTGTTTCCACTTGTGCCATTTTCCTCTTATTCCACTTGTGCCATTTTACTGTAACTCAACTTGTGCCATTTTACTCTCACTCAACTTGTGTCGTTCTCCTCTCATTCCGCTTGTGCTATTTTCCTCTCGTTCCACTTATACCATTTTCCTCTCATTCAACTTATGCCATATTCTTCTGTTTCCACTTGTGGCATTTTCCTCTTATTCCACTTGTGCCATTTTACTGTAACTCAACTTGTGCCATTTTACTCTCACTCAACTTGTGTCGTTCTCCTCTCATTCCGCTTGTGCTATTTTCCTCTCGTTCCACTTATACCATTTTCCTCTCATTCAACTTATGCCATATTCTTCTCTTTCCACTTGTGCCATTTTCCTCGTATTCCACTTGTGCCATTTTACTGTAACTCAACTTGTGTCATTTTCCTCTCATTCCACTTGTGCCATTTTCTACACTCATTCCACATCTAACATTGATCCTGTCATTCCACTTGCCTTTTTTCCTCTAATTCCACTTGTGATATATCCCTTCCACTTTGCTTTTTTCTCATTCACTTCCTTTGTGGGATTTTCCTCTCATTTCACTTGTGCCATTTTCCTTCTTTTTTCATATGTCATTTCCCTGTTCTTATTTCACGTACCGTTTTTCCTCTCATTCCACTTGTATTTTCGTTTTTTCCACCTCTGCAATATTTCAACTCATCCCTCCTGTGACATTTTGCATCCTCTCGTTCCATTTGTGGGGAATCCGTCTATGCTTGCCCGTCTTGATGATCTGGATTATGTTCCTCATTCCAGTCCTGCTGTCAAATATAGATGCTGGTCTACTCGTCACATAAACTGATTATGAATAGGATTTGTCCCTTTCAACTTTGCGTCACTGCAAGTGTCTCTGCACTGGTTGAGTGCCCATCTCTCACTTCCATAAGGTATCACCGAATTAAGAATTAATATGTACTTTCTGAGTAAATTACGACATACAAAATTTCACAATGTTATCACCAATTACTGTCTGTCATCTGATACGTAAAAACATAATTCTTGACATAGAAACGATCTGCAGGCAACTGAATAATTCTACATAATGTGTATTCCATTATAGATTATACAGATTTATATATTAATTTATAATCTTGCAAAAATAAAATCATTCTTTCAATGAACAATAAAATATTTGATGGAGTTGTACCAGAAATAACATTCCTCTTTTCAATTTCCTTGTCCATATTGCTATTGGTAAAGAATATTGCCTGCCGCTAATATTAACGTATCCCTCTTCAGTTACGAATTGAGCGCTCTTGGCTACTGGAGTTTGTATACATCTCGTATATAATACATTAAAATTTCCCTTTCTTTGCCGTGCGCCGATAGCTTAGGGGTAGAATCTCTGACTGATGCAAAATCGGTCGAGTTTCGATCCCGACTTGAAGCAATCGACCGTCTAGCTACACTGATGAGCTGTGATACAGCGAAACAGACTTATATGTGGATGACTAATTATGCTCTCGTTAGCCGATTGAGCACTATAGAGACAGGGTAATTTTTAAAACAGTGGCTGCTGCTATTAACGCATCGCTCTTCAGTTACGAATTGAGCGCCCTTGGCTACTGGCATTTGTATACATCTCGTATATAATACATTAAAAATTTCCCTTTCTCTGTTGTGAACCTATAGTTTAAAGGTAGAGTCTCTGACTGATGCGAAATCGTTCGAGTTTTCATCCCGGCTTCATGAAATTGGGCATCTAGCCACACTGATTAGCTGTGATAGAGCGAAACAGGCTTATATGTAGATGGCTATAATTAAAGAACTCAAGATGAAGAATATAAAAAATCAAATTACGTAAAAGTCAATATGGAAAGCAATTGTAAAATTATTTGTAAACTGCAGGCCATACTTTAGCAAAAACAAAATACGCCCAGGCAACGTGCTTAATAAAATCAAGAAATAGTTGTCAGTAAAATGATTAGCCCAAAATGCAAGTTACAAATTGGCGAGATACCAAAATCAAACAAGTACAACAAGTTATATATCTGAAAACTGTTTTGACCGAAGATGGAACGAGCACTACCGAAATCTGAACTCGCATTGGGACAGAGAAAGATGTCTCTTTCAAAAACTAAGTAAAGTGTTAAGAAACAGGACGATGCCGCCAGAAACAAGAAAAAGAAGTATATCATTTCTCCTATATGGTAGTGACATCTGGATAATGTTCTCACATATGAAAAAGCCGCTTGAAGTAAGAGAAACAAAGAAAAGCGTACTGAACTATTATGTAATAATAGTCCTCCTATATAGAATTCAGTTCTGGACAATGGCCTCACAGATGAAGAGGAGACTTGAAGCAGCAGAAATGAAGAAAAGCGTACTGAACTGTTATGTAATATCAGTTCTCCTGTATAGCAGTGAATGTTGGACAATCTCTTAAAAAAGGGGAAGAGATTTGACGTAACAGAAACAAAGACAATAGTACTGAACTATTATGTAATATTTGTCCTCCTATATAGCAGTGAATGCCGGACAATGTCCTTACAGATGAAGAAGACACTTGAAGCAACAGAAACAAAGAAAAGAGTACTGAACTGTTATGTAATATTAGTCCTCCTATATGACAGTGAATTCTGGACAATGTCCTCACAGATGAAGAAGTGACTTGAAGCATCAGAACTGTCCTTTTACAGAAGTATTCTAAGAATACCATGAAGCGAACATGTGAACATCGACGAAGTTTTAAAGACAATGGAAATAAAATGGAGACTTTTACTTACCATCCCAAAGAACCAATATAGATTTCTAGGTCACAATGAGGAAAGACGACTTTAAAAATTTGACACTAAAGGCACATGCTAAAGGCTCGAGGGATACATGTAATGTAGCTTGCCTAAATAGATGGCAGACCAGGGTTTAGAAGATATAACCAAAACACACAATTTACTAAGAGCTACTAATTGTGGAGTGTCATGACTGTCAGCGTACTGAACAGACATGACGCATAGAAGTATCTGGATTGCGTAATTGATAGCAATGAATGAAATAAGAACTCTAGATTACGAATATTAAAAAACTTACAATTCTTTTAAATCTTTTAGACTTTATGTGGTATGGCCATCTTTTATTTTGGCCTACGTAGTGGGATCAATTTATAAAGAAGTTGCCCATGAAACTGGACCCTATTTTATCTCTTATAATATGTTGCTTTAAAAATGGATATTTGTCTTGCTTGCTTAATCTATTGTAATGCGAGGAAAATGCATTTAAACATTAATTTCTGGTCCCTGTGCCTATTGTAAAACTCTAGCGAAGATTTCTATAATTATATAGGTAAATTGATTATTGTTTTTGTTCAGAAATTAAATTCTATATTCTTATAAAAATAGTGTTACTATTCTCAAAACTCTCTTTTATAATACTGTGAATAAACAATTGAATAAATAAATTTCATTTACCATTTTTGTCGTCATCTTTCGAGAAAAATATATTGATTCGGTTTAATAA
Source organism: Acanthosepion esculentum (assembly GCA_964036315.1). Lineage (NCBI taxonomy): Eukaryota > Metazoa > Mollusca > Cephalopoda > Sepiida > Sepiidae > Acanthosepion > Acanthosepion esculentum. The sequence continues at coordinate 10,894,249 of OZ038508.1, read as the reverse complement.
TTTTTTAAAAATCATTTCACCAACAGCAAGGCGTGAATGCTACTAACACGCAGGGGATTACAGAGAGTGAGAGAAAAGATTGGATACAGTGGGGATTGAGGAAAGGATAAAAGATGAACGGGATTCAATTAGATAGAAAATGGTGATTGACGATGCTAATTGTACGCATTGGGGATGGGTTACGGGGAGTGAAAATGAGAGAAAAGATGGAGTATAGGGAGGATTGCAGACAGGACAAAAGATGAACAGGATTCAAGAAGATAGAAGATGGCGATTGATGTTGCATTTAAATTTTGTTAATCATTTCGCCCCAAGCAAAGCAGGAATGCCACTAGTGCACAGGGAGTTACAGAGAGTGAAAGTGAGAGAAAAGACTGAGTATAGGGAGGATTGAGGAAAGATCACATGATGAACGGGATTCATGAAGGTCGAAGATGGCGATTGACATTGCATTAAAATTTTTGAAGATTGTATTTAAGAAGCAAGAAATCGGGAGTTCCTCTGGCGAGAAGTGCGAGAAAAGAAACTGTTGGAATAGAAGTAGCAGTTATATTTAGCTATTTCAACCGTATACGAGTGGAACCCAAATGCCAATCTTGTAGCACGTTTAAATTCATGCAATTACGGCACCAGTGAAAGATATTCGTCAGAGCAGTTGCCATGATAATATTCCCAGAAAAGACAGATGGAAGCCACATCGGTAAGAAAGTGAATGATGTCGAGATGTCTGGTCAGGATTATAGTTTATTAAAATTCTAAAAATGACTTTTTAAAAACATTAAAAATTACAGAAGTATATATTAATAATAGTATCGATAGAAAAAAAGACTTTTTGGCACATCTTTTTTTCCTTTTTGCTTCGTTCTATGTTTAACATCGTCAAAATAATATTATTATCATCTAAAGTATTGTCCTTAAATTTGACAATTTGAAGGCGGTTTAAGATGTCTGTGCTGTAATAATAGTTTATTTTAAAATATATTTTTTCTTCATTTTTTTTTTTAACAAAATAATTAAAAAAATAGTTTATGCTGACTAATTTTAAGATATTTTGACGAAAAATACCAGTATGGCTCATTTTACGATCTTTCGCTTTCTTCGCTATCATTACGATCGAATAAGTTCGTAAAGGCTAGGTATAGCAGTAATTCTCAACTGAAAATGAGTCCTTATCGTAAGATTGTTACTTCACATTTTTAATTGGCGTTTAATGGCAATTATGCTCGACATTCACCGCCCTTATTGATATATTATTAAAAGTGAGAGACCAAATAGAAAAATAGCTCCCACACCTGTAATAAAGATTAGTTTTGGAGTGACAATATGCCTGGTATTCGATGCGTATACATAACAACCGTATAGCAGGGGAAATTTTGGCAGGTGGCAAAGCTTAATTAAGTGGTTTATTTATTTTTTTCTTTATTCTGTTTATCGAGTGAAATTCACTGTTTTTCCCCTCGTTTCTCAGTCCACATTTCTAGCATATTCTTAACGTGTGTCTCTTCTTCCATCTCGCTCAATTTGTTTGAGGTCAAAGTTGGAAATATATTATTAGTGGATCACCACACCTGACCAGAACTGAAATCAAAAATGCCTTGGAGGAACAACGGGAGATATAAGTAATTATTGCTTACAGACGTTGTCCGCCACTAGCTTTGTGTCCACCCGCTTCTGTCCGCGGACTTCGTTCACAAGAAATTCCGTGAAATATTTGCGAGTATAACTCAATGGTTGTGTGCTAGCTAAAGCCTCTACACATTTATTTCAGAATCTGAGAAACTAAAAAAAAACACCTTGTCTCCGGGTAATGGCTGGTCTAGTCAACTCTTCATCTATCTGCCGTGTCCCTTCATGACATTGGCAATCATAGTTCTCCTAAATGGCCAGTCCTTTGTTAGCTCTTAATAAAAATTCTTTGCCATCTTTTTCAAAACCTTCCCCCGCTATCCATTCGCTCAACTTCGTCAAGAAGGTTGTGCGCGGCTCTCCACTGGCCGTCTTACCTTCAAACTGTCTTGTGAGTATCCAATTTCCTAAACCCTCTTTCCTCATTACGTGCTTCAAAATATTCAACTGTCTCTTCCTAATGTTAAGTACAACTGTCCTTCTGTTGTCTTTATTGTATCTAGAACTTTATCGTTGCTCACATGTTCGATTCCTGGTTTACACAGATCAGTACTCTATGTTTCTAACGATATTTGTCTGCTTTTTAATACTAGGCTTAGCTTTTGAAAGGCATCTTTCGCTATCCCAATGCATCTTCGGATTCCATTGTCGCAATTTCTGTCCTCTGTTAAAACATTTCCCAGATATCTAAATTGTACTTCTTTGATTTCGGTATCTCCAGTTTGTAATTTGTATGTTGAGCGTTTCCTTTTGCTAACAACCATGTACTCGGCCTTCTTGTAATTGATGCTTAGTCCTTTCTTCTTGCTTTCCTTCACTATCTTCTGTATGAGGTTTTATAATTTCCTTTCTCTTTCTACTATCAACTCTCTGTGTTATTTGCATATCTTATGTTGTTAAAACAGCGGACGCCTGCTAAGACTACTAAGTCTCTCAGAATAGCCTCGCTGAAAATATCTGGTGAGAAGACACATCCTTGTCTTACAGCCCTTTCTCTTTTTGTATATTTTCTGAACACAGGTTGTGTGCTGCCAGTGTAGCTTCCGGATTATTCTAATATCCTTTCTATGCATGTGACAGTTACGCAGCAGTTCCGGCAATTATTTGGAGTGTATTTTATTCGTTCCTTGCTGATTTGTGCATTAGTTGTACAGTTCTATCTCACAAACCTGAAAGCTACTGAAATAAGCTTCTGAAATATCTGTCTCGGGAGTCTCTTCCCATAGAGTAACTTTTGCAAATCTAATCTTGAATATCGTTTCTACTTTAGAAAGTATAAGTAACTTTTAATAATAAAGAGTAATAAATAAAAAGTCTTTTTGTTCAGTTATGATTTCAGTGATATTAAATATTTTAACATCGGAAACAAAGCAACAGAATTATTCAGTTCGGTGGTGGTTACTGAATGTGAAAGAAGAAAAAAAAAGAGAAAAAATTATTAAGGAGCGAGGACAATAAAATAACAGGAATTAAGAAGATGGAAGATAACAATTGCAATTATGTTTAAATTTTTGAAGATAAAATTTGAGAGAAAAGCAAGAAGCCAGAAGAGAGATCCAAAAGCGAGAAATGTAAGAATAAACTTTTAGCGAGTAATTTGTCTTCTCTCTTTTCTCTTCATTTCTCTTCTCTTTTCTCTATCCACTTCACTTCTCTCTTCTCTTTTCACTTTCACTTCTGTTTCCACTTAACTTCTCAGTTCACTTTTCACTTCACATCTCTTTTTACTTCTCACTTCACTTCTTTTTGAATTCTCTTCTCTCTTCTCTTTTTACTTCTTTCTTTACTCGTTTTCTTACTTCTCTTATCTTTTCTCTTTTTATTTCTCGCCTCACTTCTCTTTTCACTTCACACCTCTTTTTACTTCTCACTTCACTTTTTTTCACTTCTCTATTCTCTTTTCACTTCACTTCTCTTTTCACTTCTCTTTTCACTTCTCTCTTCACTTTTCACTTCACACCTCTTTTTACTTCTCTATTCTCTTTTCACTTCACTTCTCTTTTCACTTCTCTCTTCACTTGTCTTTTCTCTTTTCACTTCTCTCTTCTCTTTTCACGCCTCTCTTCACTTTTCACTTCACACCTCTTTTTACTTCTCACTTCACTTCTTTTTAAATTCTCTTCTCTCTTCTCTTTTTACTTCTTTCTTTACTCGTTTTCTTACTTCTCTTATCTTTTCTCTTTTTATTTCTCGCCTCACTTCTCTTTTCACTTCACACCTCTTTTTACTTCTCACTTCACTTTTTTTCACTTCTCTATTCTCTTTTCACTTCACTTCTCTTATCACTTCTCTCTTCACTTGTCTTTTCTCTTTTCACTTCTCTCTTCTCTTTTCACGCCTCTCTTCACTTTTCACTTCACACCTCTTTTTACATCTCACTTCACTTTTTTTCACTTCTCTATTCTCTTTTCACTTCACTTCTCTCTTCACTTGTCTTTTCTCTTTTCACTTCTCTCTTCTCTTTTCACGCCTCTCTTCACTTTTCACTTCACACCTCTTTTTACTTCTCACTTCACTTTTTTTTCACTTCTCTATTCTCTTTTCACTTCACTTCTCTCTTCACTTGTCTTTTCTCTTTTCACTTCTCTCTTCTCTTTTCACGCCTCTCTTCACTTTTCACTTCACACCTCTTTTTACTTCTCACTTCACTTCTTTTTAAATTCTCTTCTCTCTTCTCTTTTTACTTCTTTCTTTACTCGTTTTCTTACTTCTCTTATCTTTTCTCTTTTTATTTCTCGCCTCACTTCTCTTTTCACTTCATACCTCTTTTTACTTTTCACTTCACTTTTTTTCACTTCTCTATTCTCTTTTCACTTCACTTCTCTTTTCACTTCTCTTTTCACTTGTCTTTTCTCTTTTCACTTCTCTCTTCTCTTTTCACGCCTCTCTTCACTTTTCACTTCACACCTCTTTTTACTTCTCACTTCACTTTTTATTCACTTCTCTATTCTCTTTTCACTTCACTTCTCTTTTCACTTCTCTCTTCACTTGTCTTTTCTCTTTTCACTTCTCTCTTCTCTTTTCACGCCTCTCTTCACTTCTCTTTCCACTTCACGTCTCTCTTTTTTCATTTCACTTCTCTCTCCTCTTTTATTTCTCTCCTCTCTTCTGTTTTCATTTCTCGCTTTACTTCTATTTTCACTTAACTTCTCTTTTCACTTCTCTCTTCACTTCTCTTTTCACTTCTCTCTTCTCTTTCCACGTCTCCTCTCTCTTGTCTTTTCACGCCAATCTTTACTTCTCTTTCCACTTCACTTCTCTCTTTTTTTCATTTCACTTCTCTCTCCTCTTTTACTTCTCTATTCACTTCTTTTTTATTTCTCTCCTCTCTTCTGTTTTCATTTCTCGCTTTACTTCTCTTTTCACTTCACTTCTCTTTACTCGTTTCAGTTCTCTCTTCATTTCTCTTTCCACTTTTCTTCACTATTCTCTTTTAATCTCTCGATTCACTCCTCTTTCCAGTTCTCTTCTCTTTTCACTTCACTTCTGTCTTCTGTTTTCATTCACTCTTCTGTTTTCACTTCACTTCTCTCGTCTCTTTTTACTTCTCTCTTTATTTCATTTTTTACTTCCGTTCTCTCTTCTCTTTTCATTTCTCGCTTCACTACTCTCTTCATTTCTCTCTTCTCTTTTCACTTCACTTCTTTTTCTCTTTTCACTTCTCTCTTCTCTTCTCTTTTCAATTGTCTCCTCTCGTCTCTTTTTCCTTATATTCTCTCTTCTCTTTTCATTTCACTTTTCTCTCCTGCTTTTAATTCTGTCTTCACTTCTCTTTCCACTTAATTTCTCTCTTCTCTTTACATTTCTCGCTTGAATTTTCCTTCCACTTCACTTCTCTCTTATCTTTTTATTTCTCTTCTCTCTTCTCTTTTCATCACTCGCTTCACTTCTCTTTTCAATTCACTTCTCTCTTCTCTTTTTACTTCACTCGTCATTTCCCTTTTCACTTCACTTCTCTCTTTTCACTTCACATCTCGGTTCTCTTTTTACTTCTCTCTTCACTTCTTTTTTTACTTCTCTCTTCTCCTCATTTCTCGCTTCGCTTCTCTTTTCACTTCTCTTCTCTTTTCACTTCTCTTCTCTTTTCACTTCTCTTATCTCTTCTCTTTTCACTTCACTCTTCACTTCTTTTTTTACTTCTCTCTTCCCTTCATTTCTCGCTTCATTTCCCTTTTAACTGCTATTCTCTCTTCTCTTTTCACTTCTCTTCTCTCTTACTTTTTTACTTCTCTCTTCACTTCTTTTTTTACTTCTCTCTTCTCCTCATTTCTCGCTTCTCTTCTTTTTTCACTTGTCTTCTCTTTTCACTTCTCTTCTCTTTTCACTTCTCTTCTCTCTTCACTTTTTACTTCTCTCTTCACTTCCCTTTCCACTTCACTTCTCTATTTTCACTTCACTTCCCGCTTCTCTTTTTACTTCTCTCTTCACTTCTATTTTTACTTCTCTCTTCTCTTCATTTCTCGCTTCACTTCCCTTTTAACTTTTCCCTTCTCTTTTCACTTCTCTTCTCTCTTCTCTTTTCACTTCTCTTCTGTCTTCTCTTTTTACTTCTCACATCACTTCCCCTTCCACTTCACTTCTCTCTTTTCACTTCACTTCTCGCTTCTCTTTTTCTTCTCTCTTCACTTGTTTTTTTACTTCTCTCTTCTCTTCATTTCACGCTTCTCTTCCCTTTAAATATCTCTTCTCTCTTCTCTTTTCACTTCTGTCTTCTCTTTTTACTTCTCTCTTCAATTCCCTTTCCACTTCACTTCTCCCTTTTCACTTCACTTCTCGCTTCTTTTTTTACTTCTCTCTTCTCTTCATTTCTCGCTTCATTTCTCTTTTAACTTCTCTTCTCTCTTCTCTTTTCACTTCTCTTCTCTCTTCTCTTTTCACTTCTCTTCTCTCTTCTCTTTTTACTTCTCTCTTCACTTCCCTTTCCACTTCACTTCTCTCTTTTCACTTCCCTTCTCGCTTCTCTTTTTACTTCTCTCTTTACTTCATTTTTTTACTTCTCTCTTCTCTTCATTTCTCGCTTCTTTTCTCTTTTAACTTCTCTTCTCTCTTCTCTTTTCACTTCACTTCTTGCTTCTATATATATATATATTAAAAAGAAGATAGATACGCAAACTTTTTTGGTTGTAATGTGGGTTTTTAAAAAAATATTATTCTTTATTTTTCATAGTTTTACAACACGTGTTTCTGGTCTCACGACCGTCTTCAGGTAAAGGGTGGAGATTTCCACATATTATTAAAAATAATTAATTTTTTTCCTTTATGTTTTTCAATGTTCAATATTCTCGATATGAGACATTCTCTGTTTTTGTGTTGGTCGTTCGAATGTCTTTCTTTAAGTGGCAGTGAAGAGTTCTGAGCGAAGGGTCATAAAACAATTAAGGTTGGTTTGAGAAGTGATGAATCGGTTGTCTTATCTTTTAATGTTTTAATAACCCCTGTGTGTTCTTAGATCTATTTCCATTTTCGTGTGTTTCTGTCAGCATGCGTCTATATATGTGTGTGTACATTCCCCCTGAATACATACACTGTCTCACTACGAAGAATTAGTAAACACATTTGTACACATACACACACACACACAAACATACACACACACACACACACGCACACATGTACATTGTCCCACCACAAGGAATCCGTACACACGCACACACACTCACACACAAACACACACATTCTTCCCAAGTTACATGGAACCAGCACGCACAAGTATATATATATATATATATATATATATATATATACATATGAAGAAATATAGTCTTAAAATGTGCTATATTCATGGGATAAAGTGCTCAATATCAGAGATAGAGCGTGTGTAAATATAAAAGTGGACATGGAAGTCAGCACTTAGAGGCGACAGTCTGTTTCATGCTAGTGCAGTCGTCAGGCAACTAGTGCTTTTATTTTTCTCGGCTATTTATATATAAGGGTCAGTGGTGCATTATGGGTAGTCTATTTTGGCAGTTACTTTTACCGGAAGTCGCTTATTTGTTTATTTATTTATGCCAAATTATTTTGCTTGTTTTTTTGTTTGTTCTTTTTTAAATTTTATTTTTATTTTTTATCTTATATATTTATTTATTTATTTTTTAATTTGATCGGTGTTTTTTTTTGTTAACGTAGTAAAAATTTGTTTATATAGCTTATTGTTGGTAGTCTATTATGGCGGTCATTTACCGGAAGTCGGATGTTTGCTTATTTATTTGGGTCAAATTGTTTTGCTTGGTTTTATTTATTTTCATTTTTATTTTTTATCTTATATATTTGTTTATTTGTCATTGATTAAATCTATTTGTTGAATTTTGGGGTGGGATGTTGTGGTTTGTTCTTACTATTATTTTGGTCGGAACAGTTTTTAATTTATCTATTTGGGTTGATTATCTTTATTTGTTTTTTCTAAACGGCTAGTTTATCGTAATCGGTTGTTAGTTTATTTATATATTTGGATGTATTTAGATCAATTTATTATATTGTTGTTATCCTGTCTAGGAGGTCTTGTAAGAGGGTCATTCAATAAATGAGGTGAATTTTTCGGTAAAAGGACTTCTAATACAGATACAAGTTTACTTTTTTTTTATTTTTCAACGTAGTCTCCCAGCACTGTCACACACTTTTCCCATCTGTGCACAAGCTTCCGTATTCCCTCAGCGTAAAAATCTTTGGACTGATGTCTCAGCTAGTCGCTCACAACACTTTTGACTTCATCGTCACTTTTAAACTTCGTGCCTCTCGTGACCGCTTTCAAGGGACCAAACAGGTGAAAGTCTAAAGGGGCAAGGTCTGGGCTGTAAGGGAGATGAGGGAGCAGTTCCCAGCCCAGCTCGTTGATGGTCTGCACCGTTTGGGCTGCTGTGTGAGGCCTTGCGTTGTCATGATGCAAGATGACTCCTTCTGACTGATGACCCCTGCGTTTGTCCCAACAGATAAGCTCAAAGTCCTTGCAATGTCATCCACTGTCACCCTTCTGTCAGACTGAATGAGGTCATTGACTGATTCGATCACCTCAGGAGACCTCACTTCTGTAGGCCTCACAGGCCTGTCTTCATCCTCAACACTGCTCCGTCCTTCTTTAAACAATTTAGCCCACTTGTAGACATATTTTGTCTGAAACATGTGGCACCATACACAGTTGACATTCTCCTATGAATTTCAACTGGTTTGCACCCTTCAGCAACCAAAAACTTGTTAACTGGCCGCTGTTCAATCCTGGAGCATGCTTCTCGGTTGGCCATCTTTGTTAATCGACAAAACTCTCAAAGTTGTTTTTTTAATCTGCAAAAGAAATTAAATCCCTGTGAAAAAGAAGTAAAACAAAAAACAAAATAAAATAAAAAAAGAGTAATCTTCTATCTGTATTAGAAGTCCTTATACCGAAAAATTCAACTTATTTATTGAATGACCCTCGTAGCACAATGTCAAGTCAGTCAGTCAGTCAAGTGCCATACGTTATACACGCTTGGGCGATCATATATCTTTCGATACATGACTTAGAATTTTGCCGTTTCTTTCTGCGGTAGACTGGTTGCTAACCAAATCTAGAGAACCCAGTCTGTCCTGCTATTTAACCCATAGCTGGGGGAGAGAAGAGATTGATTCATCTATTAGTACACTTAAATACATGACGTCGAATAACAAAAGAAGAGAACTTATTAGAACAACTGCCATTAAAATATTTATCGAAAAGTCGAAGGTAAAGGGACTAAGGTCGTGATTCCAGGCCAAGACCAATAAAGTTACAGACATTACACATTTTTTCCAGAATCTCGAGTGACATAGCAGGATAACCAGGCGAGATATGGTAGCAATATTCAATCCACGGAAAACAGAACTCGCCTACACCCTTGTGCAATGTAATTGAAACAGAACGAATAATTCCGTTATTCTTTACCTTTGTTTTTATATTTTTCCTGTGAAACACGACACAGTGCATATTTTAGTATTCGTATGTCCATTCTACGAAGTCGATCCTTGCAGATTGACCACAGATTCGAGAGAGAGTTCCAAGGCCAGTCTATAGTACTTTGATGTGCTCAATGATAAGGCTTGGTGTTGCGTTACAATTTTCGTACACGAGTAATGTGTATTGCAGACAATGGCCGTAGGACAACTAATCGACAGTCGAGACAATAACGTCTGGGCGTGATAAAAATCTGATGACGTAATATTTTCAAGGCCAAACAAATTTCATCATACACCCTGAAAATAGATTAATTTTACTGCACAGAACTGCAAATGACCTAATATGAGAAAAATAAAAATAGATCACATCCTGACACTCCGTGGGTCTAAAACTGACAGCAGGGTGAAAGAAAGGAAAGTAAAGCTGTTGTCTCAATTACTTTGCACAAGGGTTTATTGTGACTTAACCCAGGCCTCGAAACTCGTACATAAGATTCATCGCTAAAGATATTGGGAACTGGTGGTTCCCTGCGACGCTCCTGTAAGTACACGGCTCCTCCTGTTATCCTCTACCGTTACAAGAGGCAGATCAGGCGGTAAGTAGACTACTGCTGCCATAGGTGGGCGACAATAGCCCAGTCTGCACTTTCCACTCTCGATAGTGTCCAAATGTGTCTCCGCGTCCTTGTGGGTGATGAAATATTTTTCAACCTACAATCTCTTTTCCACAGACGAAAACCTAGCAAGTCTCTCACTGCACTATCGCTATTTCCATGGAAAGTGGTCAGACGAACACCAGTTCTAACCTTCACGACTAAGACCCGACATGCCACGCACATTTATAGTAAACTACCCTCATTGCTTTCGTATTCCACTGGTGAGGTGTGAGTCGAGCAGTTACTTCCGACGAACCGCTGTTTTGTGCAACCGACTCTCAAGATGTTTCCCAGATCACAAAGATCTTAACCTGTTCATGTCTATCAAAAACCTTTAACTTCCCCACATATCACTATAAACTGTTCCTCTGACACACTAGATCGAGTGGCTCTTAGGCAATGTACAGGGTGAAAATTATTGATATTTTTATAACAATACCTTTTACTTTATCCAGAAATATTCATGTTATTAAAAGGTTTTCCTTCTTTAAAATTTTGTTAGCGAGTGGTTTTCGCCATTTTATAACATTAAATATACTAATATGCTTTTTGTATGAATGATTCATTATAATATATATATACATACATATATATATATATATATATATATATATATATATATATATATATATATATATATATATATATATGAAGAAATATAGTCTTAAAGTGTGCTATATTTATGGGATAAAGTGCTCAATATCAGAGATAGAGCGTGTGTAAATATAAAAGTGAAGGTTAGAACTGGTCGCCTCTAAGTGTTGACTTCTATGTTCACTTTTATATATATATATATATATATATATATATATATATATATATATATATATAAATGAATATATCAGTAAAAAAGAAAGGACAGTAAGATATATAATCCTGTGTTCTTATTGATATTTTTTATTTTTACAAAATAGTGCTCGATGTAAATTTACAGTGAATTAATATTATAAATTAACTGATTTAAAATATGTAGCGATGAAACTATATTTTAAATCAGTTACTTTATAATATTATATATATATAACGGATGTTAGTGTCTGTGGGATTTTAAATCTGTTCACTCCGAGTAGATCTCTAGCTCGTATACTGCATTGTGCTTTTATTGCTTTTTGCAATGATCGGTGATATTATGTAAGGTCCTGGTGTTACGTTGAATGTCGAAAATTGGAAGATTAGCGCACTCTCCATGAATTTTCTTATTCAATCCTTTTCTCTCCTTATTAAACTGGTATTTATTATGGCCAGGCGATGTTGCGCAGTTTATATTCGCCATACTCATAATAAAGTTTTTTTTTTATGTTTCTGGATGTTTCACCGATGAACACCTTTGGGCATTTTGTACACTGTATTTTCTATATTCACGTTCCAAGTGAACTGCTTTAGCTGGAATTTGAACTTGGCTCTTTTATTCCATTTTTATCCTCTTTAACCGTTAGATTACCCGCATATTCAAGAACATGCACGATAAAATAAAACGAAACAGAACCCTAAGGTATAACCGGATGCCAAATAAGGATGATGATCGCAATATATATATATATATATATATATATATATATATATATGGTATATTTTCGTGATGACAGTACTGGCCCAGTTATGGCCCAAGGAGAGAGAGAGAGTTTCCCTTGGACTTCATAACAGACAGAGAAAAGGGAGAAAGAACGGGGTGCTTGAGAGAGAGAGCGAGAGAGATTCTTCCAAGGTGGGTTAGGCAAAACTTTTAATGACAAAAGAGAGTATATCTGTCCGGTTAGAGATGATCAGCGGTAAACACTTCCTCCAGCCACTGCAGGACAGGGTATAGGGAAGTCAGAAATGGATTTTTTTTCTTTTTATGTTGCTGATGATTACGTTAGCCTTTGTTTGACCAAATCTCCTGCCATGTTGGTGTGGTTGGGTGGTGAGCTTATAATAAGGGCTTTATCTATCACTTTTCCCCGGTTTTTGCCCAGTTTCCTTCGTATCTCTTCCGTGGTCATTATCAGTGACGTGCTCATATGTTTATGGTGTGTCTACCACGTTGTTAACGCTATTCTATCATATTTCATTCTGCTTTGTCCTGTTGTGTCCGCGCTGGCTTTAAGGATTTTGTGCTCCGCCCGACAGGCTTTTTTTTTCTTTCTTTTTTCTTTTTGCTGTTGTTGTTGTTTTGTCTTCCATGTCTATTTAAAGGAATTCTTGACATAACAATCTTGTTCATTTACTGTCTTGACCCCGCTTGCCTTGTCTTGTCTCGTCCGTAACATCAAACAGAGGCTAGTCAAAAATGAACACGTGATCAAAAAAAGAAAGAAAGCAAACAAAAAAGAAAAGGAAAAGAGAATGCTATCCACAAATTTCCTTCAGGTTTATTTGCTATTTTCTGATAACTTTTTTCCTTCTTTTATTTCTATATTTTTTTTTTTTCGTTTTTATTTTTTATTTATTTATTTTTTGCTTCGTCACTCGAAGGCCGATGGCGTAACATCGCAAAGGATGACGGGAGAGACAAAATGACGGTTGAACTGGTGTGGTATGGTGATAAGAGAAGACAACTTGAAACAATGGCCTAGATAACGTGTACAAATGAAGTCGCTGTCAAAAACTGAATAAAGCAGCAGCAACAGCAACAACACATCTGCCACTGCGACCCGCACGAATAAATTTAAAATAATGATAACTAATAGCATTAATATGATTGTGATGCCACTATAAATTACGAATATATTAAAATGATGAAAAAAAACCCTCTTTCTTTTATGCGCCATGTCCCTTCAAGACGTAGGCAATCATAGTCCTCCACATCTTCCTGTTCTTTGTAGCTTTTAATAAATTTTGTCTCTGTGATTTCTTCCAAAGTCTATCCTTCCATCCATTGGGCACCTTGACGTGGTGTAATGGTTAGAAAGCTTGTCTTGCTAGATCTATTACGACTGAGTACTGAGTTCGATCCTCAGTGGGAGCCCCATGCTTTCGGCCTTGTTCCACATCTGAGTTGTGCTTAGAAAATCACTATCCTATCATCCATTTACTCAAGGTCATCAAGTATTTTACACGCTGCTTTCATCTGTCCCTTCTTTCTCTCAATCTGTCCTGTGAGTACCAAGTTTTCCAAGCCTCCTTTCTCATTACGCGCCCACAGACATTTCAGCTTTCTATTTGATGTTAAGTGTAAGTTTTCTTTTTATTTCCATTTTCTCCAAAATCTCGTTGTTACTCACATGGTATCCTCAGCATCTTTCTCTAGAACCATATTTCGGTTGTTTCAAATTTCTTCTTCATCTTTGGGGAGATTTTCAGCATTTGGTGCTATACAAAAGCACAAATATTACTTAACAGTTCAGTTAGTCTTTGTTTCTAACGAAATCTGTCTGTCTGATAATATTCTTCTTAGCTTTTGGAATGCAACTTTGGCGATCCAAGTCCGTTTTCGGATCTCAGTGACGTACTTGTTTGATTTTAGTATCCATGATTTGTAATTAGCATTTTCGGTTCACCCTTTCGCTGATAACCATGCATTCTGTCTTCTTGTAGTTTATACTTAGTCCTTTCTTCTCGCTTTCCTTCGCTACCTTCTTTAGGAGCTTTTTTAGATCACGTCCTGCAAACAATACTGTGTCATCTGTATAAAAGTCTCTGTAAAACTTTTTGGTAGATTAGCAGTAATTAGATATTCAGAATGAGGAAGAGCATAGTTATGCCAGAATAAACTTAAAGCTTTCGACTGTGAAATTTACAACGAATTCGCTTTAACCAAAAACTTACATTAATTCTATGAATTTAACTTGACATTATTATCAACTTTTGGTGAAAACCATGCATTCTGTCGTCTTGTAGTTTGTAATTTGTCCTTTCTTTTTGTTTTCCTTCGCTACATTCTGTAGGAGCTTTTGTCAAATAATAGATCTAAACATATTAATTAATATTTGATGATCAAATCAAATATATAGAATGTGGAATCTTTCATATGTCATCGAACGTTCATTTATTTCATTGAAATTCTATAAATATTGAAGTTTTTCGGGTTTGCTATTATTGCTGGATTCATAGTACATCTAGTTGCTCTAGGAAGGTCTGAGGATAGGAAGGTCTGGTCTGGAAGTAACTTCAGCTGCCTGCCAGTACCTA
>OZ038508.1:10802455-10869955 GCA_964036315.1 Acanthosepion esculentum | reverse complement strand
ACCTTCAATATGCCTTCAATATGTTATTCAATATGAATTCAGTACGCCCTCAATATGCCTTCAATATGCCTTCAATATGCATTCAATATACCTTCAATATGCCTTCAATATGTTATTCAATATGAATTCAGTATGTCCTCAATATACCTTCAATATGCCTTCAATATGCATTCAATATACCTTCAATATGCGTTCAATATGTTATTCAATATGAATTCAGTATGTCCTCAATATACCTTCAATATGCCTTCAATATGCATTCAATATACCTTCAATATGCCTTCAATATGTTATTCAATATGAATTCAGTATGTCCTCAATATACCTTTAATATGCCTTCAATATGCATTCAATATACCTTCAATATGCCTTCAATATGTTATTCAATATGAATTCAGTACGCCCTCAATATGCCTTCAATATGCCTTCAATATGCATTCAATATACCTTCAATATGCCTTCAATATGTTATTCAATATGAATTCAGTATGTCCTCAATATACCTTCAATATGCCTTCAATATGCATTCAATATACCTTCAATATGCCTTCAATATGTTATTCAATATGAATTCAGTACGCCCTCAATATGCCTTCAATATGCCTTCAATATGCATTCAATATACCTTCAATATGCCTTCAATATGTTATTCAATATGAATTCAGTATGTCCTCAATATACCTTCAATATGCCTTCAATATGCATTCAATATACCTTCAATATGCGTTCAATATGTTATTCAATATGAATTCAGTATGTCCTCAATATACCTTCAATATGCCTTCAATATGCATTCAATATACCTTCAATATGCCTTCAATATGTTATTCAATATGAATTCAATATGTCCTCAATATACCTTTAATATGCCTTCAATATGCATTCAATATACCTTCAATATGCCTTCAATATGTTATTCCATATGAATTCAGTATGTCCTCAATATACCTTCAATATGCCTTCAATATGCATTCAATATACCTTCAATATGCCTTCAATATGTTATTCAATATGAATTCAGTATGTCCTCAATATACCTTCAATATGCCTTCAATATGTTATTCAATATGAATTCAGTATGTCCTCAATATACCTTCAATATGCCTTCAATATGCATTCAATATACCTTCAATATGCCTTCAATATGTTATTCAATATGAATTCAGTATGTCCTCAATATGCCTTCAATATGCATTCAATATACCTTCAATATGCCTTCAATATGTTATTCAATATGAATTCAGTATGTCCTCAATATACCTTCAATATGCCTTCAATATGCCTTCAATATGCCTTTAACATGCCTTCAATGCGCCCTCAATATGTCATTCAATATACCATCAATATGCCCTGCAAGTGTTAACTTAACCAAGTGCTCTTTCCTCATTATCTGCCCTAAAAATTAAACAGTCTTTTTCTGATTCTAAGTATAAGTGACCTTGTAACTCACATGTTCAGTCGATGGGATCCCCAGCATCCTTATGTAGTACCAGTTTTCTGTTGCTTTAAGTCTATTCTTCATCTGGGAAGAAATGTCCAACATTCACTGCCATATAGGAGGACTTGTATTACATAACAGTTCTGCATTCTTCTTTGTTTCTAAGGGTTTTTTCTGTTTCTTAATACACTGCTTAGCTTTTGGTATCCATCGCTGGTTATTCCATTGGGCCTTCGGATCTTTGTGTCACATTTTCTATCTTTTGTTAAAAAAAACTTCCGTTATATTTAAACTGTTGTAGTTGCCTGATTTTGTCATTTCCAATTCGCCGATCGCATAATGAGATGTTCAAATTTGTGTATTCAAAAGCCAAACAGGTTAATGTCAATGTTGGTATTCGAGAAGGAGGTTTAAACTGAAACAAACATGCAAAAGCGAGATGGGAGATGAGATTAGAATGTCAAGCACAAGAATTATAAGAATCAGAATAAGAAAAAAAGGATGAACACAAGCAGCAATTACAAGCAATACACATGATTAAACCGGTGATTATAAATCAATACACCCTGACTTATTACAATTATAAATTCTGTATATATATATATATATATATATATATATATATATATATATATATATATATTTGTTGAAGGAGAGCACTCAATATTTCAATATAAGAGATGCACCGTTTAAACAATGTGAAATCAATACTGTTCGGGGCCCTTCTGTTTCACACCTCACTGCAATCTTCAAACCAATGTCCACTCAGTTATAACCAGAGTTTCTCTTTCTCTCTCTCCCTCTCTCTCTCCATCACACATACACACACATACACACACACATATATATGTTACAAATTTGACAAATGAAAAACGTTGAATTGAATATAAATTTTCAATGAAACGTTTTCCATTTGTTAAATTTATTAAAAATGTTGTCAATATTTCTGTATGCTATTTTAAAAAATGTATATATATATATATATATATATATATATATATATATATATATGTATGTATGTATGTATATATAGGTGTGTATATATATATATATATATATATATATATATATATATATATATATATATATATGTGTCTGATGATCGTAAAAGCGTGAATACAAATATATTGTATATGCGGTACAATATATATATATATATTTTGTATATGCATATACAATATATATATATATATATTGTATATGCGGTACTTACTGAAAAGCGCTCAATATCAGTGATATATATATATATATATATATATATATATATATATATATATTGTATATGCGGTACTTACTGAAAAGCGCTCAATATCAGTGATAGAGCTAACATGTATGGATATGAGTTTGTGACCCTTGGTTTCACGCTTTTACGATCATCAGACATATATATATATATATATATATATATATATATATATATATATATATATATATATATATATATATACTCTCGACTCAAACATTGAATTCTACTTGAACTCTGTACTACTAACGTCTCCCTTGAAACTCTTTCGTACAGGAGAAGAGCTATGTCCCTAGTTTCCTGTTTAGAATTTGATTTCCGCATCGTTCTAATGTTTTCTTTTTATTCTCTTGCACTCTTATTAGTGACGTCATCGCTATGCTTGAGGTGAATTTTTTAATGTGGAAATCCAACAATTTATTGAACAAAGTAACTAATAACAAAACAAAAGTCATTGAAACAAAGCAAGTTCAGTCGACCAATTATGACAATTCCAGAACAACGTAACTATAAACAATTTTTTTCTATCCTCTGCCAGCCGCAATGATGGAGAAAGCCTTAACCCGAACCATTGCCAGTGAGACACGCTGCAAGAGCCACTCCGTTTCGCGTGGCTCGTTCCTTAATCGAGACGCAATCGTGCCAATCCTCCGAAGGAACGCCATCGATCGAGGGCCAATAACCATTGAAGTCTCCACTGCCACAGGAGTAAAAAGAGAAGAATATTTAGAAATATTTATTGAGGTGAATTGATTTTTAAAAAAACTTTTCTTTCTTTCTTTTTTATCATCGCCTTTGTTTCTTTTTCGTCTTTCTTTTTCGTCTTTCTTTTTCGTTTCTCGCATCTTTACATTTCCTTTTTTCATTTCTCCATGATTTATGTCATTATCTCTCTTCTTTCTTTCCTCTGTTCTTTCGTTTCATTTTTATCCTTTCTTTCACTTTATCATATTCTCACCTTTTTCTTTCTGTTGTTGTACTCCGTCTTTCTTTCTGTCTCCTCATCTCTTTTTTTTCTTTCACTCTTTTTCCTTACTTCATTCTTTTTTCATGCTTTATTTAATTATCTCTTCTTTCTTTCTTTCTTTTTTTTCTTTCTTTCTTTCTTTCTTTCTTTTTGCATCTCGTTCTTCTTGCAATTATTCTTTTTTTCTTTTTTCCATTATCTACATCCTCCTCCTCATTATCATTTCCCCTTTCTTCTCATCTATATCGCCTTCTTTTATATAGTTTTATTTTTGTTACAGCCTCCTCTTTTTCTTCCTTTTTTCTTTTTGTATTATTGTTGTTGTTGTTGTTGCGTTTTGCTTTTCATTTCTGTACTATGAGTTACCTGGAGGTCTCAAGCAGGGAGAGAATCCAGGAGACAAGTTTCGTATCAGAAAAGGCAAACAGTTGAGGTGTCCTACAATGAGAGAGGAAAATGTAATTGTTACCATTACACAGACAAAAGTCTACGGAATATATGAGAAGTCCCCATTATTATGATTTCGGTATTTCACATATTTTCAGGCGAACAGGAAATTTCATATCCCAATGTCTGTTTGCTTCTTTTGATAACGTTCCAAAAGATTCCACATTCTACACATCATTGTTTGGAGATTCTGGTATTTAATTAATTTCCTCAAAGTTTTCAAAACTGTTTTTGTCGGTTGGCACTGCAACATATGTCAGGGAATATGTATTTTTAACATAATTTTTCAAAATTATGTCTGCTCGATTTGCTTTGGGTGATTTTTTATTATTATTATTATTATTATTATTATTATTATTATTATTGTTATTATTATTATTATTTCCTTTGATATCTGGCGTTTACACATTTCTTTCGGGGTCCCGCCCAGGGACCTAAGGTTAGAAATGGCATCATGACACTTTCCACTGCAAAGAAAAAAAAATTACATACATAAAGCCCTTCGTAAAATGTGGGCTGTACTTGTCAGAATAATTTTTGTATCTCTTTCAGGCATGAACTTCCAGGGATCCCTTCAATTAGTATACTGGAATCTTTTCCAACCAATCCTAAGGCTCCAACTACAACAGGAATTGTTGATGTTCCCATGTGCTACATTTTTGAGATTTCTATTTCAAGGTCCTTGTATTTTGGCAGCTATTCGAATATCTTCAAAGATACATTGCAGTCTGCAGGGACTGCCATATCAATAAGGAGGCACTTATTTTGTTTGTGGGCTTTAATAACAATGTCTGGGCGGTTGGCTTTGATTGTTCTGTCAGTGTGTATTGTGTAGTCCCATAGAATTGTAACAGGTCCTATCTCCGTAACAGGGTCAGGGTGGTGTTCGTACCAGTTTCTTTCAGTTTCCTTCCCGTAGAAGTTGCAAGTTTTCCAGTGCAGATATTGGCTCACTCTGTCATGCTGGTTTTTATATTCAGTGGGTGGCAATAACGTGCAACCTGATACAAGATGATCAATGGTTTCTGGATATTTATCACAGAATCTGCATTTTGGGCTAACAGAGTATTTTAGTATATGTGCTTGATAATTCCTAGTTAACAAGCATTGGTCCTGTGCAGCAATGATAAAACCTTCAGTTTCAGCTTTCAACCCTGCACTACGTAGCCACTGATGGGTACGTTTTTTGTCTACGTCAGCTTGTTTGGTACGGGCAGAGTATTGGCCATGAAGCGATTATCTTGCCATTGTTTCTGTATCTTATCGGTTGCATCTGTCTTTGCTTTCTTTTTTAAGTATTTTGCAGCTTCAGCCGGTTTACCGTGTTGTACTTGTGTTTCTGCGCCCATTTGAAACTCCATTTTGAATTTGTTGGATTCATTTATTACGGAGTAAAGACGCGTACTGCTTTCATGTTCCTTGACACATATCATCACCCAGTCTTCTGTAGTTTTCAGGTATCTTTGGAGGCCAATTGTTGTAGTTTTGTAGGACAGTTCTAGTTGAACTAATCCTCTGCCTCCTTAGGATCTGGGCACATACAGGCGATCAACATCAGCTTTGGGATGATGCATGCCGTAGCAAGTGAGGAGCTTTCTCGTTTTGGCGTCCATTCGCTTAATTTCAGCTATGGTCCAGTTAAGGACATTAAAGCTGTATTGCACCACAGGGACAGCCAAGGTGTTTATGGCAGATATTCTGTTTTTTTTTTTAGTTTAGTTCGGTATTTAGTACCAGTCATACACGCCTGTAGTACTCCTTTCTTACCTTCTCCTTCATTTGGGGGTGTTGTATGCCATCTCCTCCGCTAATTCCTAGGTACTTATAAGCTTCATCATGCTCCAGTTCCCTAAACTTTTTGACAAAATCTAAATTTATTAAGGGTGCTTCTGTAATTCTACCGTTCTTGAATGTAACTTTTGCACATTTATCTAATCCGAAGTTCATACCTATGTCGTCACTGAAGTATTTTACAATATTTAGGAGGCCCTTCAACTCATTGTCGTCTTTGGCAGAGTTTAAGATCATCCATGTATAGTAGCTAATTGAATATTTTGTTATTTATTTTGTAACCATAGCTACTGTTGTTCAGTTCATGCGTAAGGGGAATTAAGAAACAAACAAAACAGAAGGGGTGACAGGGAGTCTCCTTGAAAGATTCCACGTCGGATATTTAGTCGGTTGGATATGGCAGTGCCTCTTGTATGACTAAGGTATAGTTTGTTATTATTATTATTATTACTACTATTATTTTTATTATTATTGTTGTTGTTGTTATTATTTCAAATCTTCCTGATTTCCTCTTTACTACAATCGATTTTTTTAGTTGAGTTTTGACGTAAAGGGGGAATTTTCTTAGAATTTATTCAGCAGATAACAGAAAAGTGTTTTTTCTTAGCATTTCTACCGACATGTACCATAAGCAGTTCTAGTTTCATCTAATTTTATGGAAAAGTGTTTTCTGATCTATCTGTCTACCTATCTATCTCTCTATCTATCGATCATTATTATTATTATTATTATTATTATTATTATTATTATTATTATTATTATTATTATTATTACTTTTGTGTAAGAAGGAACCACTCGAACAAAGTGACGCTGGGGTACATACATCCAAAATCCCATACGATGGCTCATCAAAAAGTATCGTGTCTAGTGCTATAAAAAGAAAACTATAACACATATTAATTCGGCATTTAATCTCCTTCAAAATAGTCCCCCACTTCTTAACATTCCAAACATAATGACACGCACTTCATTCAACGTCTTTTCCATTGACGGAAGCATTCCAGGAACTTCTTTATTGGAATAGCGAACAAATGCCTTATTGCATTCTCTTGGCTTTCCTCGACGTCTTTAAATCGTTTTCCTCTCAAGTGGGATTTGATTTTTGAAGAGGAAAAAGTAGCAAGGTGAGACATCTGTGAAATATGGTGGTTGTTTGAATTCGGGGCATGTCGCGTTTGGCCAAAAACTGCTGCAGAAGCCATGGTCACTGATGAAACCCCTGTGGTGTGGTGAGACAATCACACTCAACACACTTGCTTAGATCGCATCGCGCTAGAAAACATCGGAAATGAGCGACAAAATTGAAGGTCAATCTGTGCCAAGCGGCTTTCCCCTGTGTACTTTAACACCGTTACCATAGTAACAGTCCCGATGCTTTTTAACCAAGCCTCGTATACCCATAATGATATGCAGCCTGAAAAGTGTATTCCAATCACATGCATCAAATGTGCGGGATATGGCGACAGGTTTTGATTAAAGAAGCGTATAACTTTGCAGGTAGAACTCAGAAATATCTTCAGGTTGGGTAACCCAATCTCCGATTGAAGGTATTTCTAAAGATCTACTTTTGGATCATTAGCAGCCGTTAGCCCAGGAATTACTTCAACTGTCATATTCTGTGTTTTCTTCATCTCTCGAGCTAGATCTCGGTTTTTATCAGTTTCTTTGGAGTTCTCACTTTCTTCACAGGGAACAACAAAATCAATAATTTGATAATTTCTGTTTTCCTTTTTTATATAACACTATCATTAATATTATTGTGAATGGCATCATCTTGTCATAGAGTAATTTTAAGTGTCTAATTGCAAATTCCCTCCCACCCCCGTGTCTATGACTAAAAGTGGCTCTGTAGGAGAGTTATCTATGCACATTTTGGTGCGTTTCTTTTAAATGTAGAGACTTTTGCGGATGATATGTGCAGATCTGAATAAAGTGGGCTTTTGTAGCTTTTGAGATGTTGATGTTCACAGCAATTTTACTCACATGATTTTCGGGACCTTTCTCTATCATATGCAATGCCCCTCTCACAACGAGGATAGTCGTAGTTTTAGGTTTCCACATTTTTGTTACTTTTTGTAGGTTCTTATAATTTCACAGTTTTTGAAATTATTATTATTATTATTTTATTTCCTTCGATTTCTGTTGTATAAATATTTAATTCCGGGTACAACCAGGGACCTAAGATCAGGAATGGCTTCATGATAATACACATTTTACATTATTATTATTATTATTATTATTATTATTATTATTATTATTATTATTATTGCTGTTGTATAGACATTTCCTTCCGGGGCCCAGCCAGAGACTTAAGGTAAGAAATGGTACCATGAAATTTTCACTGAACATTTTTATAACAAAAAAATAAAATAAAATAAAAAATAAAACAGTCTAAAATCGAACATATTTTACGTTGTTAAAGACCTTCGTAATGTGTGAACCGTTCTCATGAGAACATTATTTTGTATTTCTTTAAGGCATGAACATCACTTCAGTGAGTTTACCAGAAACATTTCCAATAAAACTAAAGGCTTCGACCACAACTGGAATTATTAATGTCTTCATGTGTCATATTATTTTTAGATATCTACTTCAAGATCCTTATATTTTGATAAAGATCTTCAAAAATACATTAAAGTCTGCTGGAACTACCATGTCAATAAGAAAGCATATTCTGTTTTTGTGGTCTTTGGTCACGATATCTGAGTGATTAGATTTGATTGTTCTGTTTGTGTCTATTATAAAGTTTCATAAAATTTTTACAGGTCCTATATCTGTAGCCGGGTCTGTATGGTGCTCATACCAATTCCTTCCTGTAAAAGTTGCATATTTTCCAGTACAGATATTGGCCCCACACTGACGCTTAGCTTTACATTCGGTAGATGCTAATACCGTGAAACCTGTTATTATTATTTCTAATGGTTGAAGTTTCACTCAAGAAGTAATTGTTGGTATAAACTGGAGATCTATTGACAGTAAATCTTGTCAATATTCCTGCCAGTTCTTCAAGATACCACCCGTTTTCAGTATTGACGTGGTTTGAAAGTTTTCAAATCTTCGAAATTTCAAATGCCATAGCAATATTTACAAGGGTTTCCGTGATTGATCATAGTGCTCCAACTCCAATCGGTATTACGGCTACTTTCATATTTCATATTTTACAACTAAGGTTATAACGTTTCGTTTGAATTTTAATCTGTGGTTTACTGGAATACGCTGTATTTCACTCTGTTCCCGGTGTCTAAAGTCAGTAAAGAATTTTAGGTTTTCCATTCTCTCTATTAAAACGTATACTCCTTTATATATTTTCTACCATTTGGGCACCTCGAGGCGGTGTAATGGTTAACAAGTTTGTCTCGCTAGAACAATTACGACTTAGTAGTGAGTTCGATACTCACTGGATGCTCCCCTACGTTCGTACTTGTGCCACATCAAAATTACGCTTGGAAAATCACTATATTTTCTACCATAGTCTTTTTTTTAGTATGAGTGCTTTATTTACAGTTATATCATTTAAATTATGTGCCATGCATGATACACACGTAGGCGATCATGTATCATGACTGACCAGGCAGATTTTTTCCCGCAGTAGGTTGCCATTTATTTTTGCGGTACCACTTGCCATT
This sequence comes from Acanthosepion esculentum, assembly GCA_964036315.1. NCBI lineage: Eukaryota > Metazoa > Mollusca > Cephalopoda > Sepiida > Sepiidae > Acanthosepion > Acanthosepion esculentum. The sequence goes on along the minus strand of OZ038508.1, from coordinate 10,860,443 downwards.
CAAGGCTACAGAACCCGGTCTGTCCTGCTATTTACCAATAGCTAGGGGGAGAAAAACGAGGATTCATAACTTTCCAAACGTTATTAGCACGTAAGTGAATGTAATGGATTCGACTGGAAAGTCAGTCTGTCAGTCAGTAAGGTGTCATGCGTGATACACGCGTAGGCGATCATGTATCTTTGGATATATGACTGACGAGACAGATTTTTTCCCGCAGTAGGTTGCCATTTCTTTCTGCCGTAGACCAGTTGCCATCCAAGTCTATATAACCCAGTGTGTCTTGCTATTTACCCATAGATGGCAGGAGAAGAAGAGGATTCATACCTTTCCCAAGGGTATTAGCACGTAAGTGAATGTAATGGATTCGACTGGAAAGTCAGTCAGTCAGTTAGGCGCCATGTGTGATACACGCGTAGGCGATCATGTATCTTTCGATACATGACTGACGAGGCAGATTTTTTACCGCAATAGGTTGCCATTTCTTTCTGTGGTAGACCAGATGCCATCCAAAGCTACAGAACCCGGTCTGTCCTGCTATTTACCCATAGCTGGGCGGAGATTAAGAGGATTCATACCTTTCCTAAGGGTATTAGCACGTAAGTGAATGTAATGGATTCGACTGGAATTCGAACTCGGCTCTCCGATTCCTCAATCCGTGTAGCTATCCATTACACCACCGTAGCAGAGGCTGAGCTATAGTTGCAGTGATGATGATGCTGATGATGATGGTATAATATTCCACTCATCATGATAACAATAATCGTCATATTTCTTTGGTCTTATACTGTCTCTCACTGGATTTCCATTTCTTTCCTTTTCTCGTTTCCCCGGCAATATTCGTCGCAAAGCTTTCTCTCTTCCGTCTCTTACTTGTAGACGGAGACCTGAACGGATCGCTCTCAAATAACGAGAGCATCATCCTTGTTTACCTAAAGGATTACTTGCCCTCTTCCCCACGACAGTTCATTTCCGGGTTACTTCCGCTCGTCTTCGGAGCCAGCCTCGATGGGCCTGTGAAGTCGGGGGCCCCCTCTCTCTTTCTCAGTGACGTTCCTGCGCCTTTCCGTACCTCGGTATCCGGCGCCAGGCCCCTAACTAACCAAGTGAGGTATTAGTCACGAACACACGCGAAATTATACCCCCGAAGATATGGCGTCCCAGAGGGGGGCGGGGTTGTGATGCTGGTTCACGAAGGTAGCACTGGCATTGACGCCGAGCGAATCCCATCTCAACGTCGAAGGAATCAATAACGAATAATTGATAAATTTCTTATGAAGGTTTCAGTGCGTGTAGACAATTACACATAGACACACGCTCGAACGCAGAGACGCACACAAAGGATCATGGGCGCATTCACTTGCAACTGCGTACACACACAAACACACACACACACACACAAGCACACACACACACACACTCTCATACAAAGATATATGTATGCACTAAATAATGTCTATTTTTAAATCTTTCTCATATATATATATATATATATAAACACACACACACACACACACATATATATATATATACATATATATATGTATATATGAACAATGACAATAGTAAAACTTATCTTTGCCGAGGTGTTTCGATGTCTGAGAACTTTTATCAAAGAAAATCATGGGAATTATTTTGCAAATAATATTTTGCAAAAAAAAAAAAAATCAAGATCATTTACATTTTGAATTATGTCACTTTGTGTCCTCCATAGAGTGATGACTTTTTTCGGTTAATATATATATATATATATATATATATATATATATATATATATATATATATATATATAAAAGTGGACATGGAAGTCAGAACTTACAGGCGATAGTCTGTTTCATGCTAGTGCAATCGTCAGGCGACCTGACGATTGCACTAGCATGAAACAGACTGTCGCCTGTAAGTGCTGACTTCCATGTCCACTTTTATATTTACACACGCTCTATCATATTTCCTCATATATATATATATATATATATATATATATATATATATATATATATATATATATATATACATACATATATATATGTATATATGAACATTAACAATAGGAAAACTTATCTTTGCCGAGGTGTTTCGATGTCTGAAAATTTTTATCAAAGAAAATCATAGGAATTATTCAAGATCATTTACTAACCTTCTTTTAATAGACAGTGAATTGTGTCTCGTTGTGTCCTCCATACCGTGATGACTTTTTCGGCTAATGTGATATATATTTATAAGAGTTCGAAAATTTTAAAAAATTAATAAACAAAACTAATAACAATTTTGCTATTGTAGATCAAATCTTTCTTACCAAAATATCCTTCCATTTGTCTGTATAAATTCCATTAGCGGAAGAAACGAATTCAGATTGTCTATTTGCAGATATACTCTCTCTGAAATTTTACATACGTATGCATACATACACGGGTTAATCCATGCCTTATGAGTGAGTATACAGAGCCTTTGTTGGTCGCACGACACGATCTCTCAAGTCACTGTGACTGAGGCTTTGAACGTTCAACAATAGTGTTCACGTCAGATTATGCGCCCTTTCTCAGAAACTGTAACTAAGTCTCGTTCAACATACTTGCAGGATAAGCCACTGACAGTGGGTTATGCTCAGGAAAGCCATTATATATATATCCTGGATTGAGGCATTCGGAAGTCTAGTCGCATTGAGGAGCTGTGATACAGCGAAACAGTACTGTCTGTGAATGACATAATTTAGCTCTTGAAAATACATTTCAATTGAGTGATAAGCTAGTTCTATAAACAACAGCCACCTGCACTAATGCAAAGCTCTTCAGTAAAATGAATGGAGCACTTTGGCTGATTGGCATTTGTTTACATTTGTAAAAACAATACGCTAGATTTAGTTATGTAACTCTACCGAGTGAAGATAGCTCTGGCTGACACCAAATTAGTTGTGTTTCAATCCTGGCTTGAGGCATTCGGAAGTCTAGTCGCACTGAGGAGCTGTGATACAGCGAAACAGTACTGTCTGTGAATGACACATATATATATATATATATATATATATATATATATATATATATATATATATATATATATATATATATACTCTGTCCTGGACATTGAGTTCTAACTGGATCCTATCCTCTTGGGGATTTATTTATATGACCATATATATCTAAAAAGAACGCATATATTTTATATGTACACACACACACACACAAACAAACACACACACACACATATATATATATATATATATATATATATATATACATATATATATATATAAATTGACCACTAATATTATCAATATATATATATGCATATATATATATATATTGTGTGTGTGTCTGTGTGTGTGTGTGGCCTGATGATTGCGTTTAGCATGAGTGCTGACTTCAAAGTTCACTTTTATATTTACATACGCTTTATCAATGATCATTTATCTAATAAATATAGCATATCTTAAAGCTATATTTCTTCTTTTTATATATAAATATATATAATATATATATATATATATATATATATATATATATATATGCAAGTATTTATATATATATATATATATATATATATATATATATATATATATATATATATATATATATATGTATGTATATATAAATATATAAAATATATAATATATATAAACCTGCAAACTTTGCTTGGAGGAAAAAATAGCTATCATTACCTTCCCAGACCAAAATAAATTATTAAATAAAAGATCCGAGCTCATCTCGAAATGCAGACATGAAAACAAATCTTTACTACTTTACTTAAAAATCGAAAACGGAAAAAATAAATAAATAAAATGACAATAAATAAGCAAAATAAATTAACCCAAACAAATTACCAAATCACACCTGTTAGAACAGACGAAATAGAATAAAAATTAAGAAACAAAATCAATAAATAAAGTACATAATAAACAACTTGCAAACTATTATGACCAAAATATTAGTTAGACTATAAAAAATCAAGCCAATAATCGGCGGAAAAAAATAGCTATAACTGTTATATAACGATAAAAAAATGAATAAAAAATAAAAAATAATATACTACGTTACTTAAAAGTCGAAAAGCTGAAAGAGAAAATATACAGTATAACAAATAAATAATAACAATTAAAATAAATTGATCTAAATACATCCAAATATATAAATAAACTAACAACCGACACCGATAAACTAGCCGTTAGAAAAAACAATTAAAGATAATCAATCCAAATAAATACATGAAGTAATAAACAAATTAAAAACTGTTCCCGCCAAAATAAGTTAGAACAAACCACAACAGTCAATCCCAAAATTGAATAAATAGCATTAATTATCTTCCCAAACAAAAACAAAACTATTAAATAAGCTATATAAACAAAGTTTTACTACTTTAATAAAAAACGATCAAAATAAAAAAAAAAATAAATATATATGATAAGAAATAAAAAAAAAAATAAATAAAAACATGCAAAATAATTTAACCCAAATAAATAAATAAACAAATAAACGACTTCCTGTAAAATAGCCGCCAAAATAGACTACATACAATGCACCACTGACCCGTATATGTAAATTGCCGAGAAAAATAACAGCACTCATGTCCTGACGATTGCATCTAGCATGAAACAGACTGTCGCCTCTAAATGTTGACTTCTATGTTCACATTTATATTTACACACGCTCTATCTTTGATATTGAGCACTTTATCCCATAAATATAGCACACTTTAAGACTATATTTCTTCATATCAAGTAGCTTGAATTTTCTTTCCATCAAAACTAATTTTTTTCACTAATTAAATCTGGACCTCTACAAGTCTATAATTAGCAGTGTATTTTTCCTTTTAGCCCCAAGAACTTAATTTATTGCCGTTTCCTACTTTAATGTAACACCACACAGTAACCTTCTACCTTGAGTGGCACTCGGGCCTTGTATTGAGTGAACATTAGCAATAAACATATATATATATAAATAAATAAATATATATGATAGGATTGTACATGCGCTGGATAACGGGGTACTGTGAATTTTAGAATTTGTTGAGACGTTTCAAGTTGTCTTTCAATTTGTCTTTGTAGCATAAGAGTGGACTTCTAACTGAACGCTTGGAGTTTGGTAGCTGTCCATACGGCACCTTTTTTGGAAGCCTATGCTCATCCATTCTCAAAACATGACCAGCCCACCCAAGTTGTATCTTTGCTAGAATGGTTTCATTGCATGTGATGTTGTTACACTTTTTCTGTATTACACTATTCTATGTGTGTGTGTGTGTGTGTGTGTGTGTGTGTGTATGTAAGTGTGCGTCTGAGTGTGCGTTTGCGTGTGAATGTGTGTGTGTGTGAGTTCATAAAGACAAAAGGGAAACATTTAAAGTCCATAGATATTGTAGTGTTTATCGGTGTCAAAATCAAAATTAACAAACCGAGTTTAAAAATCGCTCGATTTTGTTTCGTTCATTTTGCGCTTATAATCTCTAATGAAAAGGCATTAAATATTTAATGAAAAGGCATTAAACCCCTAATGAAAAAGCATTAAACCCTAATGAAAAAGCATTAAACCCCTAATGAAAAAGCATCAAACCCCTAATGAAAAAGCATTAATGGTCTAATAAAATGTCATTAAATCCCTACTGAAAAGTCATTAAACTACTAATGAAAAGGCATTAAATCCCTAATGAAAGGTCATTAAACACTTAAATAAAAGGCATTAAGCCTCTAATTAAAGTCAATAAAACCCGTAATGAAAAGGCATTAAACCCCCAATGAAAAGTCAGGACACAATCACTTCTTCTCACTGCTATGGGTTAAACATCATGACAGACTGGGCTCACTTGCATTCTGTGAGTGCCAGTTTCTGCGAAAAAAAATTGAATTTCAAAGCAAGTCTTTCCGAAGATGGCCATGTTTAAATACATTGTTCTTAAATCAATTCTTCGGTCTGCTGCTAGGAAAGTTGATTCCCTGTGTCGTTCTAAACAATCTGTTTGACACATTTGTAAATCCACCATTCGTTCATTCTTTGAATACCGCTGCCACATCACTGATGATGATGATGATGATGATGATGATGATGATGATGACGACGTCGTTGGTTGTTTTGGTGATGATGATGACGAGGCTGATCGGCACGTTTTTCAGTTGTGAAAAGAATTTTACCTTGTCTCTTTGTTTCTGGATATTTTTTCTTGACAGCGGTTTTAAATTTCTATGCATAATTCATCAAATCCTTTGTTTCAAATCGCATCTGAAAATTTTCACATTTTAAACTTTATAAATCCAAATGAAGAAAATGAAGAAAAAAAAACACACACGGGTAAATTGTAAAAAACACGAGTAGTTAGTTATCTTCAGCTGTAGACTTATTTGTTTAAGATTTTCATTTAGATAATTCTTTTATAAGACAAATAATATTCATTTTTTGTGGAAATTCTATACAAAACGGAAAACATTTACAACCATCAGGTAATTCGCTAGGCTTCAGAGGAAGCCACTAAAAGTAAAAATAGTGGACCGATGAATCAATACTAAATAGTGACTGTAATTGGAAAACAGATCTTGTTATACATGGTGTCCATAAAGTTCATTTGGACTTTAAAAAAATTATAACTTTATTTGTATTTACGATAGAAATAATTTGTAAAAAGGATTAGAAAGAAGTAAATCTATATTTTTAAAGGTTTTATTGAAATTTTGTTAAAGTTTCCACATGTCCTCCATCTTTAGCAATACAAAGGGTAATACGATTTTGCAGTTGACGGAAAACATTTGTCAACTGATTTACAGTAATGCCTAAAATCACATTAGTTATTTTAGCTATACTTAAAACTAGGTACATTAAACTTTATAACATTTTTACAGATTATTTCTATCACAAATACAAATAAAGTTATAAATTCTTTAAAGTGCACACGAACTTTATGGACACCCTGTATAATAACACAAACTTAATATAGATTATATAATAATAAATTCAAACTTTGGGATTAATTTACACTATCACCTATAAAACATTCCACAAGGAATACATAGGAGAAACCTCAAGGAATTTAAATAAATAATTATATGAACACAAAAGGGATGTTTTACAAAACAACACGTTAAATGAGTTTGACCAGAATTTCTTTTTAAAAATTCTACGTTAATTAAAAGACAAATAAATTTACTAAAACGAAAATGTATGAACATTGCTTTAATCGCTTCATCATACACAGCAAATTTACGTAAGGTTCTTACAACATTTCACCTTTCTAACAGATTTTCTATTATCACTTTAATAATAAAAGTGATACAAACATAAACATAAGAAACTAAATGACTAAATGAAACTAGACTATATAGTCAAAACAGTCAGTCAGTTATGTGCCATGCGTCATACACGCTTAGGCGATCATGTATCTTTCGAGGCAGATTTTTTTTCACGCAGTAGGTTTACATTTTTTTCTACGGTAAACAAGTTGCCATCCAAGGCAATAGAACCCAGTCTCTCCTGCTATTTACCCATAGCTGGAGGGAGAAGAGGATTCATATCTTTTCCAAGGGTATTAGCACGTAAGTGAATGTAATGGATTCGACTGGAAAGTCAGTCAGTCATTTACGCGCCATGCGTGATACACGCTTAGGCGATCATGTATCTTTCGATACATGACTGACGAGGCAGATTTTTTTCACGCAGTAGGTTGCCATTTTTTTTACGGTAGACCAGTTGCCATCCAAGGCTATAGAACCAAGTTTGTCCTGCTCTTTACCCATAGCAGGCGGGGTGGGGGGAGGTAGAAGAAGAGGATTCATACCATTCGAACGTAAGTGAATGTAATGGATTTGACTGGAATTCGAACTCGGCTCTCCGATTCCTCAATCCGAGCTGCCATACTCTAATAAGCATCTAAAAAAAAAAAATGAAAAAAAATTTTAAATTCCAAGTCCACTCTTCTTCGTGTAGTCTCATCAACGTAAATATTACTTTAGTCTGATGAAGTCCTAAAGGGCGAAACACATTACAAGATATTTGTTTCAACTTCGTTATAGATTTTCCTAAGATCCAGTTATTTAATAAATATTTTTACCACAGTTGATATAAAGTTAAGTCAAACGTCCTTAGAGATAATCCTTTTAACGGTTTTAAAGATAGCAAATTTTCCAACAGTTGGTCAATGAACTTAGAGATCTCTCGGAGTCGAGTCAGTAATGTCCAATCTGAAAAGACCAAGTCAACAAGAGTCAAGAACGCCAGCTTTCCCTACTACTTCCGTTATTTCTCTGAGTCATGCCGGCGGCAAAACACCAAACGACAAACAAACGCAAACAATATCGGTAAGCTCGAAAATCTTCACAGCATATTGGAAGGTGAATAAATCAAACAATTTGCTATCGATCACGATTGCAACCAGGACTAAAACGTTAGGTGGAATATCGATACCATTGTGTGGTAGATTTTATAACAACCTTCCCGACCAATTCTATATATAAAAAGAAACACAAAACGTACACATTTAAATTTCTTCAAAATGAACGCAAACAGCAACTAATAAAAAGACATCTTTATATAGAAACGCTTTTTTTTTTTAAAAATATAGATAAAATAGAAGTATAGTCGAGATCCTAATATTCCAAAGTGTATTTCTGAGAAACTGAATGCAGCGAAATCGGCGAGAACTTCGAAATGGGACGGTTCTTATTAATTTCAAGATTTAAGAAAATAATAATATTGGGATAGCAGCTCCAACACGTGGAGCCACTAAAATAACGATTATGCTAACAAGGATTTTCATCGTATAAAAAATCGACTTAAAAATTATCTGTATCCTCTACAAATGCACAAATGACCTTTTCCCTGATAATTTCTGCCATCCTGCTTCAGAGACATCCACGGTGGCGTAATGGTGAGCGAGGTTCGAATTCTAGTCGAGTCAGTTCCATTCACTTACGTACAAATACCTTTGCGAAAGGTATGACTCTACCCTTTCTTCCCCAGCTATGGGTAAATAGCAGGGCAGACACAGTCCTATAGTCTAGGGTGGCAACCGATCTAGGAGAAGGAAAACTCTGAATATGTGATCCAGATATCGGTGAAATAACCTTACCAAACCGCAATTGACCAACCGTAGTGAGTACGGCTAAACGTCTGAAGTCATGGTCAATCAGCGAAAGGTTCCTCCAACAGGAGTGAGAAGGCCGTTACAAAGGATATTCCAATATCTTGGACCGATTTTAAACGTGAATTAAGTTTAAGTGTCTAATGATTTTTTTCTTTTTCTTTCAGATTCGGCGGACATTTGGATGATATTATTTTTCACACATAATTGCCATGACTTAAATAACATGATCCAGTAGAGAAATAAATAAATTTTCACCAATAACACTGATTTATTTACTGCTGACTTTGATCCCTCTTAATGAAACACCCTTATATATAATCTGTCGTAATGAAACACCCTATGTAAGTTGTTGTAGTGTAAATTGTGACTTTCCTTAGATTAGTTGTACCCCAGTAGATACTCTACTGTATCCTAAGGACACGAAGTTACCTCCCCTTCTAATTAAGAAACCGCCATATAGAATGTAACATGTGTATTTGTTTGCTATTAAACCTATATACAAATGATTGTCTTGTTATCTCCTTCTACTACGTCTTTCTCTATGTCAACTGTAAATTGATGAGATCTTGATGCCAGTCTAGAATTGCACTTAAATTCAAAAAGTTTAGGTACGATGAAAAGCTCACCCAAACTGTCATAAATTCAAATAAAGTGAATTCCAATAACTTGGACCGATTTTAATGTGAATTAAGTTTAAGCGTCTAATGATTTTTTTCTTTTTCTTTCAGATTTGGCGGACATTTGGGTGATATTATTTTTCACACGTAATTGCCGTGATTAAATGACATGACCCAATTTCTTCTCTTGCATATCTATATGTCTACCATTCGTCCATGTTTAGAATATTTCTGCCATATATGGTCCGTTTCTCCTGCTATTTACCTGGAACTTTATACATTCTTACTTGTGCCACATCTAAGCTATGCTTAAAAAGTTGCCGTAATATCCCCGCTTGGAAGTTCAAATGTTATTTAGTGTAATGATTCTTTGAAAACAACAGGCTTTGTGAAGAGATTGGGATTTATTTTGACCATCGAAACCTTCCCGATCAGAAATTAAACTCTCTTGGAAAGACCGAAAGATTTGTTTTAAAAAATTATGCTATTTATTGACAGTTAAATATATGTTTTGGGGGAGTGCGATGCCGCAACACTAGAGTTCTTGTTCAAATCAATTAAGTGAGAATTTTGTCTGAATTTTGAAAAGCGATAAATCCACGATTGTTTTTTTTTTGCTATATATGTTTATCAGTTAAATTTGCATGGTCTAAACATATTTCGTTCTGGTGTTTGCCTGTGTATGGGAAAATTGTGCCCCGAGGATGATAATTGTCGAAATTGACATATCATTTCCATCTGACAACAACTCAAATATAAGGATCATATTATATTATTCAAGGAATTGGTAGTAAGTCAATGTTTCATTAAAACTTGTTAGCGAAGTGATTTCGCCATTAATCATATTAGCATTGCTAATTAATTATTTGTATAAGTTATTTCTTTATTATATATATATATATATTTGTGTGTGTGTGTGTGTGTGTGTGTGTGTGTGTGTGTGTGTGTGTATAAACAGATATTGTTAAATATAACAGACAATGAATATCCATTATATCTGATCATGAGCCGTTCTAAAATTCGTATGTTTGCTTTAATTTCGGGTGAAAACAAAGACAAAAATTGTCTAACATTTGGATATTTTTTATTAAATTTGTCCTTGATCAAAGCTTTCGGCTTACATGAGCCATCTTCAGAGTCATTATACGAACATTTAAACAGATATTCACCATCAAATATGGTATTCTGTTATGTTGACATAGAAGATTGCTATGCGACGATAACGGTCGCGGAATAACAGACGCAGTTCGTAAGCTCAAGATGTGATTCTATGACGTCTTACCACGCGAGAGGCCAGAATATTAACAACAAAACCATATGTCTAGATGTAATGTAATGTGTTGTGATTAGTTTGAAATGTAATTTTGAGTGTGGGTGGCTTTGTTTTAATGTAGGTAGCCTCCAACATTTGAAGATATTGTAACTGTGTGTAGGTTTGAATATTATTGTGTTATCAACTAATATCTGTCTAATATTATGCACATGGCTATGTTTTTTTCAGGGAATGTTGTTTAATAGAACTAAGATCAGAAAGGTGACAGGTAAGTCTACGGGAGATCGTGGTTGTAGTAAAACCAATACCGTAATTTTTTTTATTATGCTTTTAAATGGTTGACAATGTTCTGAGCCTTCATTAGAACATGAAAAAATGGTCCATTATGCAATTTTTCCCTCTAAGTTATAATATCATGGTCATGCGAGCATAAAAGAGTGAAAAACTGTTTCTTTATAGGCATTTCAGAACATTACTGCAGTATTCATAGTTAATTCCATTATTATAAAAATATAAAAACTATTATAAGAATTACAGTAATGGATAACAACGCAGAGCTTTGTATCAATACTTGTACTAATGAACAGCATATAATTTTGCACCCCTGTGCATAATGTCTGTAATATATTCAATCAGACATGCCTAAAAGAGAATTTGCCTAAATACGCAAATATATATGTATATATATATATATATATATATATATATATATATATATATATATATATATATATATATATATATATATATATATATATATGAAGAACTATCTGAGAATATAGATATATATAATTATCTGTGAATTGCCATGTCCCATCAAGACGTAGAAGATCATGACTCTCCACAGATTCCTTTTCTTTATTATTTTCTTTTCATACATATATATATATATATATATATATATATATATATATATATATATATATATATATATATATATATTTGTGTATTTAGGCAGCAATCCTTCTTTCAAGCAGATTTCATTAAAAACGACTGACAAGTATGTATATATGTATGTATGTATATATATATAAAGATATTTTTCAAGGTACAAAATTTTATCACACCAATAAACGTATGAAGCTTGATATTACTAGACATATTAAAGTAAGTGCTGGAGGCACTTTACATCGGGTCCAGCAAGCTTTGTTTGTTGGGGTTCGCTGTCATTTGCCTCTAGCTCCTTTTGCTCATAATTCTTTTTCTTTTTTTGTCCCCTCCTCCTCCTTTTCATTGTACATTTTCTGTGTTTTTTTTAATTTAAATTAAATCTCCCGTTGAAAGCCTGATAAGCGGGAGCGAAACCAGTTGCATCGCCCGTTTTTAATATGTCTAGTAATATCAAGCTTCATACGTTTATCGTTGTGAGATATATATATATATATATATATATATATATATATATATATATATATATATATATATATATATATATATATATATACCAAGATAATATACGAAGTATACTAATTCTTAATTCTTATTAATAATCCGTTATTTATGGCATAATAATACAGTTATGGTATTTTTGTTTCACTCCTAAAATAATAAATAGAAAAATTTTAAAATTTACATTGCTTTAAAATACTCAAATCTTGGAGTATCAGTCACTTATGTGCCATGCGTGATACACGCTTAGGCGATCATGTATCTTTCAATACATGACTGATGAGGTATATTTTTTCCCGCAGTAGATTGCCATAGACCAGTTTTTATCCCAAGGTATAGAACCCAGTCCTGCTATTTACCCATAGCTTGAAGAAGAGAATTCAGACCTTTCCCTAGGGTATTAGCACGTACGTAAATGTAATGGATTCGAGTGAAATTCGAACTCGGCTCTCAGTCCAGGCCGCTGTCCATGACTCCACAGCACTAATACTAAGGGACGCTATACTGAACTCTATTAATATAAAAATACAATAAACCGCAACAATTGTTATCACTAAGACTTTGTTAATGTCAATAATACCCCAAAATTAAATAAGATAAAAAAAGAGCAATAAATTAAGAGAAAAAAAAAACAGCCATAATATTTTTCTTCGTATCAATCAGACTCATTCTCTAACCTGGCTTTTCATTAACGAATATTTAAAGTTTTTCGGAAATGCTATCAAAATTTAAACATCGGTCACTTTTGACTCGTTTTCATCTGAATGTTTACATCCGGTGTGAAAATCAACAAGAAAAACCGAAAGAGAAATGAATAGATAAAAAAAAAAAAACGCTGATAAAATGTGAATTCCTAATCCCTGATAAAGTCCCTGACCTTTGTAAGATTTTCAGACAATCGTGAAAAAATTGGATTTTAGCTTGCGATAAGCAAACATACAATTTCCGGATATTTGCAACGTGCCCCTGGGTTTAGTGGGATGTTGAGGTTTTTTTTTTTTCCAAACGGTGACAAAAGGCGAACCGGGGATATGACCTATGACTCGTTGTACAGAGTTAATATAACTTAAGAGTTAACATATGTGCTTGCATTTATCTATTAAACTTAATTGATATCGAACCCGCAGAACAGAGCCACAAAGTTATAACCATAAAGATTTGCAATTTTTCTAATGTCACGTCCCTACAAGACGTAGGCGATCATGGCTCTCCACAGGTTCCTTTTCTTTATTATATGTGAATTGACATGTCCCATCAAGATGTAGATGATCATGGCTCTCCACAGATTCCTTTTCTTTATTATCTGTGAATTGCCATGTCACTTTAGGATAAATGTGATCATGGCCCTCCACAGATTCCTTTTCTTCATTATCTGTGAATTGCCATGTCCCATCAGAACAAAGGCGATCATGACTCTCCACAGGTTCCTTTTCTTTATTATCTGTGAACTACCATGTCACTTTAGGACAAATGTGATCATGGCCCTCCACAGATTCCTTTTCTTTATTATCTGTGAATTGCTATGTCCCATCAGGACAAAGGCGATCATGGCTCTCCACAGGTTCCTTTTCTTTATTATCTGTGAACTACCATGTCACATTAGGACAAAGGTGATCATGACTCTCCACAGTTTCCTTTTCTTTATTATCTGCGAATTGCCATGTCACATTAGGACAAAGGTGATCATGGCTCTCCACAGGTTCCTTTTCTTTATTATCTGTGAATTTCCATGTCCCAGCAGGAAGGGGTTTTTATCTCGTGATTCTGTCACTTTTACTCCCATGACGCCGCTACTACCCTAGAGGCAACACTTGTACAGCAGCCGCAGTAAAAGTGGTGTTTCTTTGGGCAAGATAGCTTGACGGAGCTCAGTCGTCTCCAGGCCGGTTTTGAATTCAGAGTTTTCTTTCTACTAGACCGGTTGCCATCCAAGGCTATAGAGTCCAGTCTGTCCTGCTATTTACCCATTGAAGGAGAGGATTTATAGCTTTCCCAAGTAAATGTAATGGATTCGACTGGAATTCGATTCCTCAGTCCAAGCCGCTGTTCATTACTCCACCGTGCCTCCCATCATCATGTAGGCGACGACTAATCCTCATAGTTTCCTTTCATTTATTATTCATCAAGATGCAGATGATCATGTCTCTCCACAGTTTCCTTTACGTTATTAAATGCGAATTGACATTTCTTGGGAGATATTATAATTTCTCTCCTGTTTAAAATTCGGAGAATTCCTTCTTCTATATTGGTTGCAACGTACGTCTAACGCGGCCAACCTACCGTGCTATTTAACCCATAGCTATATGGGAAGGTGACAAATTCCTTTCTTTCCCAATATCAGTTGCACGAAAGTAAAAGCAACAGATTAACCCTGATTTTGAAATCACTTCGTTGCTTCCAATTCCCACGTCTAGATCCTTCGACGCGACTAAGTTGAGACACATATCTTATTATTATACCAATTAAGCAGTTGTCATTTGAATTTTTTTTTAGTCAGCCACAAGGTCATTATTATTAGACAATATTTAAATGCTAATGAAGAACGCTAGTGACTTTTGCTGTGGGATAGAATTTTATTAAATTTTGCACCATTTCTAATATTTACATTAAGGATAAACATTTAATGGTTTTAAATATTTTGTAATAAATCCTATGACACTTGAGATTTGGCTTTGAATACGGGCGAAAAATCAAGAAGAAGAAGGAGGAGGAGGAGGAGAAGGAGAAGTAAAAGAAGAGGAGGAGGAGGAGGAGAAGAAGAAAAAGAAGAAGAGGAGGAGGAGAAACAGGAGGAGGAGGAGAAGAAGCAGAAGGGGAGGAGATGATATGGAGGAGGAGGAGGATCAGAAGGTGAAAAGAAGAAGAAGAAGAAGAAGAAGAAGAAGAAGAAGAAGAAGAAGAAGAAGAAGAAGAAGAAGAAGAAGAAGAAGAAGAAAAGGCGGATAAGGTGGAGGAGGATGGGTAGAAGGTGAAGGGGATAAGAAGAAGAAGGAGAGGAGGAGAAGGAGGAGGTGGAGGAAAAGAAGAAGAAGATGGTTAAAATTATTCCGAACCTCAGCATACCGATGACCATATCCGTCAAGTTTTGAATTAATGTCCCTTGAGCTATATTCAGACCACGAGTTGAAGTGGAATTGAGAGGATTATAAACCATTACTTTCATTTAATGTGGTCAGACCTAACCACTATTTGAAACCCAACCAACAACGATAATTTCGTCATCTCCCCATACTTATTTTTGCATAAAAAGAGACAAGTTTTTATTACTAGCTCTGTTCGGACTTTTATTCTAGTAATAAATGCAGACTTTTAAGTTTGGTTCTGTGCTGGGCTAATTGAGCCTCTGGCCCCAAACTAAAAGAACCTGTGCTTCAGTTTAGAAAACAGTAATGATAATTTTTGCAGAAATAACTTCAAAACACAACTTTAACTCTAAGTCTTATTCCGGCCAAAAGACCGATTTGAGCCGAAACTTCAATTTCGGCTGCAATTCCAATTCAGGCTTAAAAGTGAGTTCTTCAAATCACAAACTCTGTGTAACTTCAAAACTTCATCTCACAAAATCACATGACTTTAATTCAGATTCCTTAGCATTGTGAAGAAAAAAAAATTGATTTCCTCAATTCAAATATTTTTGGAGATATTTTAATCGGATTTAAAAAAAAAAACATTTTTAAATTCACAAAGCTTTTTTGTGAATTTAACCTCAATTTTAAAGAATTAAAACCACTATTTTTTTTTTCATTTATTTTAAAATTGGTATTTTATAACTATTCCCTTCTCATTCGGGCTCAAATCACAAGTCTGGATTTTCAAGCACCACATGAAGGGTAGATATTCAATCCCGGATTTATCTTGATCCCAGAAAAGGTATAATATCTCTATAATGAACAAGTATGGCCCGAATGAGAAGGGGTTTCAGACACACGGACTAACAGATATTGCATTGACCATTAATTTGCAGGGTACGTTTACATGGAGTCAGTTTATTTTTCCTGTATTCTATGTCATCCAGAAATGTCCAGGTTGAGAGGTTATCATAGCGTTTTGCCACGATCATGAAGATGTTAGACATGCGGATTCAATGTAGTGGCCAGGACAGTGATATCATAAATAAGGAGGGGGAAATGTTAAATAGACAACGAAAATGGTGGTCGGGATGAAGATAGAAAAAAGCCGGAAAAGAAGAGCTTTGCAATTAAGACGACGAAACGTTCATCTGATTTTATTCAGGATCTTTAAACAAGGCTCATTACAAGAAAATAATGATATTGATTAAGAAAGAAAGGAAGTAAGAAAGAATAGATGAGGAAGAGAGAAAAAGTTGAGAAGAAAGACAGTAAGAAAGAAAGAATGGATGAGAAAGAGAAAGTTGAAAAAAGAAAGAAAAAATAAGAAAGAAAGATAGAAAGAAAGAATGGACGAGTAAGAGAGAGAAAGTTGAAAAGAAAGAAAGCAAGCAAGAAAGAAAAATGGAAGAAAGAATGGACGAGTAAGAGAGAGACTGAAAGCAAATTAAAATAGAAAGAATGAATGAAGAAAAGAAAAAGGAAAGAATAGACGAGTAAGAGAGAGAAAGTTGAATAGGAAGAAGAAAGAAAGAAAGAAAGAAAGAAAGAATAGATGAGGAGAGAAAAGGTTGATAAGAAAGAAAAATTAAAGAAACAAGGAACGAATAAGAGAGATACAGTTGAAAAGAAAGAAAGAAAGAAAAAAGAAAGAAAGAAGGTGAAAAGATAAAAGAATGAAAGAGTGGGCGAGTCAGAGAGAGAAAGTTGAAAAGGAAAAAAAGAAAGAAAGATAGAAAGGAAGGAAGGAAGGAAGGAAGGAAGGAAAGAAGGAAGGAAGGAAGGAACAAAGAATGCGCAAGTAAGGGGGAAAACGAGTATTGAAAAGAAAGAAAGAAAGAAAGAAAGATTGAAAAAAAATAATGATTCGGCGAAATGGAAGAAGAAAATAAAAAAAATATTAAGAGAGTAGAGAGTGTTGAAAAGAAAGAAAGAAAGAAAGAAAGAGAAAGGAAAAGTAAGAAATAAAGAATGGATGAATAAGAGAGAGAGAGAGAGAGAGAGAGAGAGAGAGAGAGAGAAAGAGTGGAAGATAATGAAAGAAAAAGTAGACGAGTAAGTAATGGGAGAATCTAGATAAAAGAAAAGAAGAACGATATAAACTCGACTGAAAAAAAGAGGAAAAAAATAAGAAACATTTTCTAGTTCGAGCGAAGAAGCAAAAGAGCAAATATCAACAAGAAGAAGAATTGGTAGAACAAATCTGCAGGACTTGAAGGATTTGAATAAAAAAAGCAGAAAAAAAGCAAAAGAAAAGAATATTTTAATCGAAAGAAAACGAAAAGAATTGGAAGCCTAAGACTGTATTCGTTCGAAGAAGCAGTGAAGGGCAGTTTTCGATGACCAGAGATCTTCACAGAATTTCCGTTTGCTGTTTGAGGACCAGCAAGGACAATGAGTCGTGGTCAAATGACTCTGGGCTGATTACGATAATGAGACCTAGGGAAAAGGAAGCAGTAAGCAGAAGAAGGGGTAGTCAAGCGTAAGATAAGTGGTCAGTCATGGGCAAGGAGGAAGAGAGGAAATCAAGAAGAGAGATGAAGAAGATTAAAACGGATCTGAGTGGGGTTCAATGAACAAATGCTGGGCAAAGTTATTGTAATTTGAAATCACATACACACACACATACATACAAACGCATAAATAATATATATATATAGCACACCTTAAGACTATATTTCTTCATATATATATATATATATATATATATATATATATATATATATATATATATATACATCAGGGATTGTAATAAAAATATATTAAATTGCTACACAAAAGCTTTCAGTATCTGTCTATATTTCTGACATGAGGTATTATGTAATGTACACTATTTATATCATTCGGGCTATTGTCCTCATCTTTGTCGCCATATTTATTACAACGTCTCAGCCGTTGTACGCTCCGGCCTTCTTCAGGTAGTTGGAACGTCGAACTGAACCCTGTATTTCGCTCGCTGGGGTAGATTGTTTTAGTTCCAAGTGCCATATTTAATAGATGTCAGTTATCAGTTATCCGTTATCCCCTGTTAATTCACCTCTCCATGTTCTCCTCTGCCTTAACCGGGTATTGAACTCACACTCTTTGGGTCCTGTCACTGGATCTAACTAACGCATTTATCCACTGTGCCATGTGTCCTTGGCACGTGGAACTAGAACAGTCTAACCCAGTGAGCGAAATAAAGGGTTCAGTTCGACATTCCAACTACCTGAAGAAGGCCGGAGCGTACAACGGCCGAAACGTTGTAATAAATAAGGCGACAAAGATGAGCACAATAGTCCGAATAATGTAAATAGTGTACAAAGATTTATACTCAAACATAAATAAAGATTAATATTTCTAAAGATTGTATATTTTTGTTGACAAATGGGTTGCTGGTAGTTTTTTTTTTTTGTTACAAAATTTTTTTGCTGCTAATATTTTACTACGAAAATATATTATCGGTATTTTTAATACATTTTTTTATACTTTCATAATGATTCGAAAAAAAGTTTGGGAGTTAACTACTTGCCCATAGCTGCAACCCTAGCAGGTGTTACTACCCTGGCTCAGAGCGGATCTGGGAACAACAGTAATTAAGTTTTGTTTCCACGCTCCTCAAATCCTTCCGATCAGAGGCCTTGCTGTCGGATGTGGTTTATCATCATACCCATGACAATAATGTTTGAAGTAATAAAAATGTGTCGGATTAAAAGATAAAAAACATTCTTTAGATATATTCGTGTTAAGTATTTTTTAATCATTTCACCCCAAGCAAATATTTTGAACACAAAGATTTAATCTGCCTATATTTCTGAGATGAGGTATTATGTACACTATTTACATTATTCGGACTATTGTCCTCATCTTTGTCGCCATATTTATTACAACGTTTCGGCCTTTCAGTATCTGTCTATATTTCTGAGATGAGGTATTATGTACACTATTTACATTATTCGGACTATTGTTCTCATTTTTGTCGCCATATTTATTACAACGTTTCGGCCCTTCAGTATCTGTCTATATTTCTGAGATGAGGTATTTTGTACACTATTTACATTATTCGGGCTATTGTCCTCATCTTTGTCACCATATTTATTACAACGTTTCGCCCCTTCAGTATCTGTCTATATTTCTGAGATGAGGTATTTTCTACACTATTTACATTATTCGGACTATTGTCCTCATCTTTGTCACCATATTTATTACAAAGTTTCGGCCCTTCAGTTTCTGTCTATATTTCTGAGATGAGGTATTTTGTACACTATTTACATTATTCGGACTATTGTCCTCATCTTTGTCACCATATTTATTACAAAGTTTCGGCCCTTCAGTTTCTGTCTATATTTCTGAGATGAGGTATTTTGTACACTATTTACATTATTCGGACTATTGTCCTCATCTTGGTCGCTATATTTATTACAACGTTTCGGCCTTTCAGTATCTGTCTATATTTTTGGGATGAGGTATTATGTACACTATTTACATTATTCAGACTATTGTTCTCATCTTTGTCGCCATATCTATTACAACGTTTCGGCCCTTCAGTATCTGTCTATATTTCTGAGATGAGGTATTTTGTACACTATTTACATTATTCGGACTATTGTCCTCATCTTTGTCACCATATTTATTACAACGTTTCGGCCCTTCAGTATCTGTCTATATTTCTGAGATGAGGTATTTTGTACACTATTTACATTATTCGGACTACTGTCCTCATCTTTGTCACCATATTTATTACAAAGTTTCGGCCCTTCAGTATCTGTCTATATTTCTGAGATGAGGTATTTTGTACACTATTTACATTATTCGGACTATTGTCCTCATCTTGGTCGCTATATTTATTACAACGTTTCGGCCTTTCAGTATCTGTCTATATTTTTGGGACGAGGTATTATGTACACTATTTACATTATTCGGACTATTGTCCTCATCTTTGTCGCCATATTTATTACAACGTTTCGGCCCTTCAGTATCTGTCTATATTTCTGAGATGAGGTATTTTGTACAGTATTTACATTATTCGGACTATTGTCCTCATCTTTGTCACCATATTTATTACAACGTTTCGGCCCTTCAGTATCTCTCTATATTTCTGAGATGAGGTATTATGTACACTATTTACATTATTCGGACTATTGTCCTCATTCTTGTCGCCATATTTATTACAACGTTTCGGCCTTTCAGTATCTGTCTATATTTCTGAGATGAGGTATTATGTATACTATTTACATTATTCGGACTATTTTCCTCATCTTTGTTGCCATATTTATTACAACGTTTCGGCCCTTCAGTATCTCTCTATATTTCTGAGATGAGGTATTATGTACACTATTTACATTATTCGGACTATTGTCCTCATTCTTGTCGCCATATTTATTACAACGTTTCGGCCTTTCAGTATCTGTCTATATTTCTGAGATGAGGTATTATGTATACTATTTACATTATTCGGACTATTGTCCTAATCTTTGTCGCCATTTTTATTACAACGTTTGGGCCTTTCATTATCTGTCTATATTTCTGAGATGAGGTATTATGCACACTATTTACATTATTCGGACTATTGGACTAATTTCCTCAGTCTGTAAAAAATGTTATAAAGTTTAATGTACCTAGTTTTAAGTATAGCTAAAATAACTAATGTGATTTCAGTCATTATTGTAAATCAGTTGGTAAATGTTTTCCGTGAACTGCAAAATCGTAGTACACTTTGTATTGCTAATGATGGAGGACATGTGGAAACTTAAATAAAATTTCAATAAAACATTACAAAATATAGATTTACTTCTTTCTAATCCTTTTTACAAATTATTCCTAATAATATCGCAAATACAGATAAAGTTATAAAATTTTAAAAGTGCACACGAACTTTATGAACACCAATTATATATATATATATATATATATATATATATATATATATATATATATATATATATATATATATATATATTAAACATGTTGTGTTGAATGTTAAAGACAACATAGTCCTGCATATTTTCTTTTGAATTTTCATTATTGTTCATCTTCAGGGTCAATCTTTTTTAACAATGTCTTATATATATGTAGAGTCAAATTTTTTTTTAAATATTTGCAAATTGTCTTGTAACGGAATCATGTTGCTACATTTTTTACAAACTAAATAAACGTTACAAAATCATTTTAATTTCAAAAGACGCGATGATGTTATCACGTGCATGGCGAAGATTTTTAATCATGTGAAGGCATGTTGAACAATGATGTTCGAAAGTACTCGGTTATCTTACGGACAATATTTATTTCGATATAATTTTCAAATAAAAAGTCTCATTAGAAAATATGAGAAAATTCAAAAGAAAATATGCAGGACTATGTTGTCTTTAACATTCAACACAACATGTTTAAAAGAAAAGTTGCTGCCAAATTACACACACACACACACACACATATATATATATATATATATAAAAATGTATATATATTAAAAATTGTTGCCTTAGAATATGCAAATTACTACTACAAAATTGCATGTTCTAATATAACAGTTTGTAATAAATATTTATTTCTCTACTCTTGTATTGAGCCATTGTTTAAATTAATGTTATGAACGTTTGAATTTATATTCTTTTCTTTCTTTTATATATATATATATATGTGTGTGTGTGTGTGTGTGTGTGTGTGTGTGTGTGTGTGTGTGTGTGTGTGTGTGTATTTCTGTGTGAAAGGAATAAAATAATTCGTATGAATATTTGTACACATATGTATGCGAGACGTTTTTACTTCTCCAAATATGACAGTCAAATAAAAGTGGACGGCTCCTTTGAAAGACGACTCATCTTCTCCCGACGGGTGTATTTAAGGGCCATTCTCTGCTGAACCGCCCTTAATCTGCATCCCTGCCTCGTTGTCATTTAAACATGGCGTCTTCTGACCAAATTATTTCCTTCGAATTCCAGCTTTCTTTCAGTAATTTGTGCAACCGATAATCTCGATGCTTTTCGAAAATTGCCTTGTTCAACCCGCTTTACTCCTGCATAAGAACAGTGCCTCCCCGCTTTGCGCTCCTTTCACCAAATCTGCGTCCGCTGAGCCTTTGCAATTATTTGGGGGTCTCGTTTGTAAAACGCGCACGGTAAATGTAATCGGTTCTCTAAAGGGATTTTCACGTGGATTTTGTAATTCAACGATTGGAGTTTGTGTTAAATCATTTCTTCTCGTTGCAATTTGATTTTAGAATTAACATTTCAACGCATCATGTCCCATGTATACTGATTAACGCAAGTAAGTAAACAAATGCTACTATCATGGTATATAATTAAGAAAATTATATGTTTAATATATACAGCGTACGATGGATAAATTGTCGTCTAAATGACGCAAAACCGAAAATAGCATTGACATCTCATGTATTTACCAAAATTACACAAAAATATCTTGAAATACTAAAGAGTGCATTTATTCAATAAAATCGTCATTGGCTCCGACCACGACCTCCAGACCACTTCGGAATCTCTTCTGACTCTTCTAGACGGGTCTCCCTATTTAAGTTGGTAAATTCTGTCATAATCCTTGCCTTCAGTTCATATTTGGAGTTACAATGTTACGAGGAGTTTTGTTACTCTGTCGATTAACTACACCCTACAAATAATAGTCAAAGGGGGTTCAGTTTGGGAGGATAGGTGTCCAGATATAAAGTGTAATATGGTTGTAGAAACTTTCCGCCGGCAATGTCTGGGTTCTCCTGCTTGATTGGCATAATGAAGAGTCCTGTTGCCAGACAGAAGGGCCTTCCAGCAGCTTTTACACCCTCAAGACAATTAATGTGGCACGCGTGTTGAGTCTGAAACCCTTACCAACAAATTCAGGGGTTATTTTCTCATCAGAACGATCAGAGTGGGTTTTACAAGCTGCCGTACATTCGTAATCGCCATTAGACTCATCTAACTCTTTCTGAATCCTCCGCACTCTCTTCAGATTCGTATTGGAGCTTCCGGTGCGAATGCCAAGCAGTACAGCATGCCGTTTCCAAATTTCTGGTGGAGTGAATTGCATCATGGTACTGTCTTTCTCAGAGACGGTGCCCAACTGACCCTACTATACTGTGCAATCGAAAAAATAAAAAATAAACAACACGCATGCGCGAAATAAAAAATATAAAAATGTAGACAATTTACCCATCGCACTATATATATATATATATATATATATATATATATATATATATATATATACGCCGTCTTGGTATGACGATAAACTACATCCGCGTCCTGAGTAAGAGGATAAACTACGTCCGTGAGCAAGGTCTCTGACCAGGGGGTTTTGCAGAGCACGGAACCACCTGTTAATTGCTGGTGTTCCCATGTCCACCCTGATCCGGGGTGGTAGTACCTGTTAGGGTCCCAGCTATGGGCAAATAGTCAACCACTCAACTGGGCTCAAAACTCTATGAAAGCGTAAAAATATGTTTTAAAACCTGTAATACTTTTTTGAAAAAAATCTTACCAGCAATAGATTTCTGTAAAAAAAAATATTACCAGTAATAAAAATTTGTCGGCATAAAATAACACATTGAGGTTAATATGCCAATAAAAAAAACGACGCCAAACTATACACAGACGCACGCATACACACACGCACACACACATACACACACACACACACACACACACACATATATATATATATATATATATATATATATATATATATATATATATATATATATATATATATATATGAATAGGCTAAGGCGAAATACATTGTTGTGTGGGATAGGTTGATACACAGCGCATATGTCAGAATCGGTAGCGTCTATTCGTTTTTAAATGGCACCAACGCATGCGTATTTAAGACATCTTTTTGCAAGTTGAAAATCTGCGAAGCGAGGAAGTTTGAACGAAATTTGTGGAAAAAAAAATTGTGTTCTAATGTTTTCAAAGTCAAATTCATTTGCAAAAATGTCTCTGCGCTTGTAATATGATAAACTGCTATCATTTTTCTTTAAATGAATCAACTTGCCAAAGTTCTGAGAACAATGTGGCTCTGGCAGAAAACGTTTGAAAATTTACTTATGTGGTGGGGGGAGGTTGATGCAAGAACGAGGAAAAGCAAAATTCACACTGCCACCCGAGAAAACGATCATTGACAAGGAAATATCAATTTGTCTGCGCAAAAGAATGGAAAAGAGAAGAAGAAGAAGAAGAAGAAGAAGAAGAAGAAGAAGAAGAAGAAGAAGAAGAAGAAGAAGAGGAAGAAGAAGAAGAAGAAGAGGAGGAGGAGGAGAAGGAATAACAAGAAGAGAGAGAGAGAAATAATAATAAGAAGAAGAACAAGAAGAGGAGGAGGAATAACAAAAAGAGGAAGAGAGAGAAATATGAAGAAGAAGGGGATTAACAAGAAGAGGAAGAGAGAGAGAGAGAGAAGTAAGAAGAAGAAGAAGAAGAAGAGGAATAACCAGAAGAGAAAGAGAGATAGAGAAAGAAGAAGAAGAAGATGATGAAGAAGAATAGGAGGAGGAATAAAAAGAAGAGGAAGAGAGAGAGAGAGAGCGAAGTAAGAAGAAGAAGAAGAAGAGGGGAAGGAGGAGGAATAACAAGAAGAGGAAGAGAGAGAAGTAATAAGAAGAGATTGATTAACAAGAAGAGGAAGAGAGCGAGAGAAATAATAATAAGAAGAAGAGGAATAACCAGAAGAAGAAGAAGAAGAAGAAGAAGAAGAAGAAGAAGAAGAAGAAGAAGAAGAAGAAGAAGAAGAAGAAGAAGAAGAAGAAGAAGAAAAAGAAACAACCTGTCCGTCAAGGAAAGAAAGGATCAAAGAAATTAAATCCACATCTGTCCTCCTGCGAAAGCCAGACAATCTCCTCAAAGCTGTAGAATAGACTTTAAGCAACACAAATGTGAGTCTACAGAAAGATGCTGAGGATGCCATGCACCGAACATGTAAGCAACGATGAGTTTTTAGAAGGAATTGTAACAAAAAGTAAACTGATACTTAACATCAGGAAGAGTCAGTTGAGGCTTCTGGGTTTCGTAATGAGGAAGGATGGCTTGGAAAACCTGATACTCACAGGACAGATTGAGGGAAAGACGGACAGGGCAAAGCAGAGCGTAACATACTTGATGGGCTTGAATAAATGGATGAAGAACAGGGTTCAGGAAAAATAAAAAGAACAATCTTATTAAGAGGTATAAGAGACAGAACATTGTGGAGAGCCATGATCATCTACACCCTGATGAGACACAACACATAGAAGAAGAAAGTTTTATCTTCAGACTGTGAATCAGACATTGATGAATGGTACTGCATCTAATGTTGTGGTGCGTATAAAAACTCGGTGTGGGGAGAAAGTGATAAAATGGTCGCGTTCTGGAGACTGGCATGCATTAGGAAGGTATTGACTTTGGTATGATAAAATTTATTTTTATTTGTCAGTGGTGCAAGAATCCGAATGAGTAATTTCTACTTAGTAGCTATTATCTCTCTATATAAAACAGAGGGTGTCAGTCTGTCTGTGTGATACCTTTTCATTCGAGATCCATCCAACTGATTTTGACAAAACTTGGCATAAACATTGTACAATGTAAGAGATAGGATCTTAGCGTAAAAAAAAAACTATTTTAAAAAAAATCAATAATCGATAGAGTCGATCAAAAATCGATGAATTCAACTTTTTTTCCTCCGATTTCGTTCAACCACGGTATGTAAGTTACTTACATCATGCCGAGCTGAACGATACCTCAATTTTATTTCTACGCCACTGCGTTTAGTGAAAAACCGTGAAAAACGAAAAATCGATATCAACCAATCGATTTCAACACAAATTTTAAAGTAAACCCCCCCTCTATTTTTCAAGCAATCTAATACAAACTTCACTCAATGTAGCCAACAATAAGTCGATGGTTTGATATTCATTTAACTTGATAAGTCAGTCCATCCATATAGTGAAATCCACGAAAATAGAGAAAAATAGTGATTTTTACTCTTATTTTTCGTTGTTCTTTCAACCGATTTTCCTCAGACTTAACAATTGCTTTATAAATGTATCCCCTTTTACATCTCTGGTAGCACACTGACAAATTGAATTTCAAAAATTCAAAAATAATTGTGCTCTAAAGTGGGCCTTCATGTTGCCTGTTTTATCCCTTCATGTCCTCGGTTAACTTCGATTAGATAAATACAGACTACTTCTATTATGTCAGTAACTGCATTAATTAAAAAAGTTTCTTAATGAAAGTACTTTAAAGTAATTGAAGAAGATAGACTCTGTTACATCTAAACATGATGTTGTTTTTGCTCCATTCTAATTGAACGCTTTTTCTGATCGACCAGCTGGCAATGGCTGCTAGTTATTTATATTTACTCACTGGTATATGTATTTTTTTATTAATTATATTGATGCATATATTCTCTTGGCTATAATAAAAATAGCATTTAAGTCCACTTTCGCGTTGTGAATTATTTGCATCAATTATTTTAGTCCTACATCCACATGCCCCCTCCGCCGGGTGCATGAATTTCTTGGGGCAGGTTGATGCATTTGACATGCTGTCATAAACGTATAATATCATGAAAATTCTGCATTCAATACTGTTGAGTCTTGACTCATTGTTGAATCTCGCCTAATGCATGGAATAATAATGCAACACAAAATGTACTTAGAACAAGAATGTATTATAACAAGAAAGTGTACACAATAAGTACATATAGTATTTCTGTATATTTCTGGGAAGACGTTCCTGGAGAATGTGTTGACTAGTCGCAGTCGATCAGAGTCTCTAGTTGGATCTCGTGTTTCCTTCCCTCTCGTCTTCCGGTACCAACCATTATTTATATAGTTGGTAGTCACCTATGCAGATTAGGTGGATCCCACCACGACAAATACATTTCAAACTACATTCAATAAATGACCAACATACTGGCGTACGTGTTTGCTAACTCAATCATTGGTGTTTTTGTTTAGCGTAAATTAGGAAAAAGTTGGGCATTGAAGTCAAAACCCAGAGGCAAGACTCTGTTTCATGTGAAAGGCAATCGGCTGACTGTCGCATCTGGGTGTTGAATGCAATGTTCACTGTATTTGCATACGTGCGCTCTGTCCCTGATATTGAGCACTTTAATCCATAAATATAATATATATATATATATATATATATATATATATATATATATATATATATATATATATATATTTGAATTGGACAAAGTCCGACAATTTATTTAAATAAATAATAATAATTTATTTAAATAAATTGTCGGACTTTGTCCAATTCAAAAATAAATGACGTCATTTGTTTACATTTGATACGCTAGAGCAGATATGAATAGAAGAGATTCATGGAAGATTTAAGTTTAAAGATTGTAAAATCGACCATGCTATATTATAAAAAAAACAGAGCATTTGCTTAAATACTTCTATCTACAAAAAGAACGTTAAACATATCATAAATGTCTTTAAATATATATATATATATGCATATTGAACAATTAAAATCTTCAGACACACTAAGGTTGTATATTAATATATTCTTTCGTTTTTTATTATTATTACAGTTATATTCCTCAACTAGTTTCTGCCAACATGGCCATCATCAAGAGAAAAAAAAATCTGCTTGCTGGTAGCAGTGAACTACAGAAATGAATGTCTTGATGGAGAAAATGAACTGTAGTCTGTTGTCTGTAGTTTTCATTTGTTTTTTTTTTTTGTTTTTTTATTTCTCTTAGCATTAATTTTGGTCAGTCCCTGTGTTGGTCAAACATTCACTTTTAAATTGTTATTTAAGATAAGAGCTGGATGGATTCCTGCTGCTCTGAATTCCCTTGCTCATTTTGACAGATTTATTGGTTCCTGGAAAGTGGATGTGTCTCTGTTAAGCATGTGTGTGTGTTATTTGGTTCTTAGGGCGTGAGTGAGTATGATGTGTGTAAGCGTGTATATTCGTGTGGGTGTGTGTATAAGTGTGATGCCTCAACACCTCCGCAAGCATGTCTTGTCTTGTGTGTGTGAGAAAATTGGGTAGGTCCAGATTTGTGGGGTTATATATTAATGCTATCTATATTGTTAAATTTGTGATTAAGCCCGTCTGGATAGTGCGTTTTTAAACGTTGTATTCACTTATTTTCATGGAACTCTAAAATCTTTCTAATGTTATCTGATCTAAATTTTTCTATTCTCTCAATTATAATTTGACATGGGTTTTAAAATCGTGTTTTTCTAAACGGAAATGTTGTTCCACAGGTAATTTATATATATATATATATATATATATATATATATATATATATATATATATATATATATAAAATACTAATGGTAAATATACACATACATATGTAATCATATATCTAAAATATATAAATATATATACATACATACATACACATACATATATATATGTAAAAAAAATTAATTCCAAGAGGATAAAATCCAGGTAGAACTCAATGTCCAGGACAGAGTAAGGATATAATAAAAAGGCTTAAACACTAATATTCCATGGTCATAATTTATTCCATTGGAATCGTAAATAGGATCCAATTCATCAGACCTACAAATTCAAAAAGAAAACAACTCCGGGAATAAAAAATAATATTTAGTGAGAGTGTATGTATGAGAGTGTGGGACGAATGCTAGAGCAAATGAGATCTATAGAGAGGGGTAACAGACGAGAGAAGAACAGGAAGGTCTAAAGATGAAGGGTAGATTAAAAATTCTGCCTAAATACATTATATATATATATATATATATATATATATATATATATATATATATATATATATATATACGATCCAATTCATCAGACCTACAAATTCAAATAAGAATATATATATAGGGTGAGATGAGTAAATTCTCATATTATTTTTTTAATTTTGCGCATGCGCGTTGTTTGTTTTGAATTTTGTCGACTGCGCAGTATAGTAGGGTCGTTTGAGCAACGTGTGTGCGAAAAAGAGCCCCATGACGCAGTTGACTGTAGTGTAGTGTTTTTGTGTCAATCTGAGGACAGTGAAGAGGATTCGAAAAGAGTTGGATGAGTCTAATGGTGATTACGAAGATACGACAACTCAGAAAACGCACTCAAAAAAAATTCAGATTCAACACCGAGGCCTATATCAAGTGTCTTGAGGCTGTAGTGCTCTCCTGGATCAAGTGGCTGTCTGCTGGTAGACCCGATGCTACACAATCAGGAGAACCCAGTCATAGCTGTCAGACAAATTCTGCCACCAGATCACCCCGTACATCTGGCCACCTATCTCCTCAGACTGCAAACTTCTTGTTTAGTATGCGTGGGGCGCAGCTGAGCGAGACCAGCAAAACTCCTTGTAACACAAAGATGAACTGACAGCAATGATTATGGTAGTATTCACCAAATTAAACAAGCTGACTGTCTGGTTAAGAATTGCAGGAGATTCCGATTAAGATTTGCAGGAGAGTCCATATATATATATATATATATATATATATATATATATATATATATATGGTTCACCAACTTAAACAAGGAGACCACACAGAAAAGATGCAGGATATTATGAAGTCATCTGGAGTCCGTGGTTGAAGCCAAAGGAAATTTTATTGAATGAATTTACGCTTTAGTATTTCAAGATATTTTTGTGTAATTTTGGTAAATATATCCGTTAAAATGAGATGCCAGTATTATTTTCATTTTTGCATAATTTAGATGACAATTTATCCATCGCACCCTGTATATATATATATATATATATATATATATATATATATATATATATATATATATATATATATATATAAATATAAATATAAAAGTGGACATGGAAGTCAGCACTTAGAGGCGGCAGTCTGTTTCATGCTAGTCCAATCGTCGCCTGACGATTGCACTAGCATGAAACAGACTGTCGCCTCTAAGTGCTGACTTCCATGTCCACTTTTATATTTACACACGCTCTATCTCTGATATTGAGCACTTTACCCCATAAATATAGCACACTTTAAGACTATATTTCTGCATATATATATATATATATATATATATATATATATATATATATATATATATATATATATATATATGTATAGTTCACCAACTTAAACAAGGAGATCACACAGAAAAGATGCAGGAGATTCTGAAGTCGTCTGGTATCTGTGGTTGAAGCCAAAAGCAATTTTATTGAATGAATTTACTTTTAAGTATTTCAAGATATTTTTGTGTTATTTTGTTAAATACGAGGTTCATTCAATAAATAAGGTGATTTTTTCGGTATAAGGATTTCTAATACAGATAGAAGCTTACTTTATTTTTTTCAACGTAGTCTCCCAGCACTGTCACACACTTTTCCCATCTGTGCACAAGCTTTCGTATTCCCTCAGCTTAAAAATCTTTGGACTGATGTCTCAGCCAGTCGCTCACAACACTTTTGACTTCATCGTCACTTTTAAACTTCGTGCCTCTCGTGAACGCTTTCAAGGGACCAAATAGGTGAAAGTCTGAAGGGGCAAGGTCTGGGCTGTAAGGGGGATGAGGGAGCAGTTCCCAGCCAGCTCGTTGATGGTCTGCACCGTTTGGGCTGCTGTGTGAGGCCTTGCGTTGTCATGATGCAAGATGACTCCTTCTGACTGATGACCCCTGCGTTTGGTCTTTATTTCTTTCAAAGTCCTTGCACTGTCACCCTTCTGTCAGACTGAATGAGGTCATTGACTGATACGATCACCTCAGGAGACCTCACTTCTGTAGGCCTCCCAGGCCTGTCTTCATCCTCAACACTGCTCCGTCCTTCTTTAAACAATTTAACCCACTTGTAGACATTGTTTGGTTGAAACATGTGGCACCATACACAGTTGACATTCTCCTATGAATTTCAACTGGTTTGCACCCTTCAGCAACCAAAACTTGATAACTGACCGCTGTTCAATCCTGGAGCATGCTTCTTGGTCGGCCATCTTTGTTAATCGCCAAAACTTTCAAAGTTGTTTTTTTTAATCTGCAAAAGAAATTAAATCCATGTGAAAAAGAAGTAAAACAAAATAATAATAATAATAATAATAATAATAATAATAAGCTTCTATCTGTATTAGAAGTCCTTATACCGAAAAATTCACCTTATTTATTGAATGACCTTCGTATATCTTTTAAAATGATATATTGGTGTTATTTTCATTTTTGCGTAATTTAGACAACAATTTATGAAGTCAGCTGCCATGTCGCAACTGTGATCAAGCTCGTCTCGCAGAGCTATTGGTTAGTATATTCTTCTATTATCTACTGTGTCCCATCATAGCATAGGTGACTATCTCTCTCCACGACTTCCTATCTTTTGTAGCTGTGAGTAATGTTTGTCTTTTCGTTCCTCGTCGTTCTGCCACCCATTCGGACAAGCTCATCAGGTAAGTATCCTGCTGCCCGCTTGTGACTCTTTTGCATCCACGACGCCCTGTTAGTGTCAAATTTTCCAAACATTCTTTCCTCTTGTATCCAGGAAATTTCTGCTCTCTCCCCAATCTGAAGTATAAGTGTCATATTTGTTTCCAATTTCTTTAAATCTTTCTCATTACTCATATGATATTCTCCATGGAATTCTCAGTATTCTTCTGTAGAACAGCATCTCTGTTCGATCAAGTCTCCTCTTCATTTGTGAGAAAATTGTTTAGCCATCACTGTCATCTGGGAGATTAATATTATATAACAGTTTAGCACTTTTTTGTTTCTAATGAAAATGTCCTGTTTCGTATTTTACTAGATTAGCGAGTTATATTTTCTTTGAGAAGTCTACTTCATAGTAGACGATGAACTATATTCAACAGTAAGGCCCCAGATCGGGAGTTTAAGAGTATGGAGCCATTCCTTGATTGCTGTTGTTCCCAGATCTATCTAGGGTGGTAGCCCCTGTTAGGGTCCCAGCTATGGGCAAATTGTGAACCCCTAAACCAGATCACAACGCTATGAAAGTATAAAAAAAAACATTTTTATAGTAAAAACGCCAGCAATACTTTTTTATATAAAAATTTATCAAGAATACCAATGTATAGTAAAATTACTAACAATACCTATTTATAGTAGAATTATTAACAATACCTGTTCATAGTAGAATTACTAACAATACCTATTCATAGAATTACCAACAATACATTTTATATAAAAATTCATACCAATGTATAGTAAAATTACTAACAATACCTCTTTATCAAAAAATTACTAACAATAACTCTTTATCGTAAAATTACCAACAATACCAATTCATAGTAAAATTACCAGAGATGCAATTTATCTGTAGTTAAAGACATAAAATGTCGCTAAACAAAATCAACCAAACAAGTGCACTACCATATCCTTGTACCAGACTTAAAGTATACTTATTATATAAATATAATATAACGCAATAGCTGGCTACTCTTTTCCGAGTGTACAGTAGGGCACCAAGTTATTCCCATTTGCAGACGTCTGCTCAGGCATATTTACGGTTTTTTCAACGTGATGTTATACAGTAAATATTCTGAGTAAACGTTTCTTACATTTTCTGAAAGAAAGCGCATACTACTATGTGATTAGTAGATGAACATGGGACAAAATCCTGAAATCCTCGGTCATGCTGACTTCTGAATTCACAGCCATCGACGTATTCCTAGCATTTGCATCTGCACAATTTCACTCATAAGTTCTGTGTCAAGTCGGGTTATGGTTTTCGGACACTTTGAAGAATCAGTAATTAACTAATCGTGACTAGGCATCTCGACTTCAGGCACTTTCTTACATACTTGATGTGGCTTCCTTCTGTCTTTTTTGTTGGGTGCCCCGACTACGTGAATTTAAGCGTGCTGCTAGATTGGCATCTAGGTCCCACCTTTTTACTGTTGAAATAGTTAAATGTAACCGACAATTCTACTCCAACAATTTTTTTTCTCGCACTTCTCGGCAGTGGAACTCCCTCCCACATAGTTGCTTCTCTGAAAACTACCATCTTCAGAAATTTAAATGCAGAGTCAATCGCCATCTTCTGTTATCTTGAACCCCTTTCATCTTTTATCCTTTCTTCAATCCCCATATACCCAGTCTTTTGTCTCACTTTCACTCTCTGTTACTCCCCCCACCTTGCGTATTAGTGGCACTCCCGCCTTGCTTGGGTGAACAAAATGTACTTACCCTTTTTTAAAGTTTTTTTTTTTCTCATTGGATATCTTTCCAGAGAATTTCGAGGGTAACCTATTCTTCAGCATCTTTGTCAGGAAATTACGAACGTCATGAATTCAAAGATCTTCTTGGTGTTTATCTTCGAAATCAATGGATCCTTTCTTTTTACTTGTCCAACAGTTTTTCGTTCGATTTGCCGATCTGTCACCTCTTGAATGCGTCTTCTTTTCCACCAGCACGCCATCACCTTCCTGGCCAAATCGACCAGCTTGCCTCATTTGAAGTTAATCATACATTCCAGACAGATACAACCATTTCCCTAAAAGACAGTAGATGAATCTATTTATTGACATATAATGTCAAGATTTCGTTATGTTTTGTCTACGATGGAGTCTTGATTTAATCCTAAATATCAAAAGAGAAACGAATGTTTCTGGATTCACTTGCCATCGTATCTGGTTGTTGGATTTAAAAAAAAATAGATACCACCACGAAAACGAATTAAGTTTGGGGTTACGAAATAAAATATATCATTTCACACTGGTTAGGGACATTTTAGGTTCTTGTGAACTAACGAAGTATTATATAATGTATTGTTAATATTTATTTTGCATTCTACAGTGTGCGATGAGTATATTGTCACCATTTCATATTTTTAATTTGGCGCATGCGCTTTATTTGTTTTTGACTTTTCGACTGCACTGTATAGAAGGGTCAGTTGGGCACCGTCTGTGAAAAAAAGAGCACCATGATGCAATTCACTCCACCAGAAATTTAGAAACGGCATGCTGAACTGTTTTGTATTCAGGCCGGAAACATATCAGAGTGTTTAGAATTCTGTACAATAAGGACAGTGCAGAGGGACTCGGAAAGAGTTGGATGAGTCTAATGGTGATTACGAAGTTGTCTGGAGTGATCAATAGTGATGGCGACGCTATGCCCACATTCATCTTCCCATAGGTCCTCAGACTCAACATGGCGGTTAACATCAAATGCCTTGAAGTGTTAGTGCTGCCCAAGGTCAAGAGGGTGGTCGCTGGAAGACCTTATGTCTGTCAACAGGACATAACCGTGGTTGATGCCATTGGAGATTTTATTGAATAAATTTACTCCTCAGTATTTCAAGATATTTTCGTGTAATTTTGGTAAATATATCTGTTTAAATGAGATGTCAGTCAGTCTTAATATATCGATCGCACCCTGTATTTATATATAAATTTCTGTGACATTCGTCTGTCCGTTGCACCCTCTAAAATAGCCATCCCTTTACCGAACGAAACCGGACTTTAAGAAGAAGTGCAATCAGGTAAAGGCGGTAAAATGTACAGTCGTAGTATTTTTTAAATTTCATTTTATGTAAGCCGCCTAAACTAGCTGAAATCATTTTGAGTACTTTTGAGGTGTTTTCGTAAATTTGTAAAGATCATTGTCTAACAAGAATCTAACAAGCATAAAATAGCCAAAATGTAGTGCTCAGCATAGAATGTGCTCCGCCAGAGGTAGTCTCGCTCAACACCAAAAATTTCTATAAAACCAAAACATCAACCTGAAAATTCACCTCGTGTTTTTAAGAGCCTGATCAAATCGAGACTTTCATTTGGATGTCATGCATGGTGCCAAACTTGTTCAGAAAATATCTAAACTGCCAACTGAGGTATTATTATTATTATCATTTTATTTCATTTGATTTCTGGTGTATACTCATTTCTTTCCGGGTCCCAACCAGAGACCTCAGGTCAGAAATGACATCATGAAATTTTTCACTGAGGAGTTTTGAAAAATATATATTTTTTTAAATCAGACATATTTTACACTGAATGAGGAATAACCAAAACGGAGGTTGAAAATGAAATGGTAATCTTTATAACATCAACAAAACACAATACTCGCCAACGGCGTGAAGTAGGTAAACCACTGCTAGTAGTACTTAGACTGCATATTACCCTACTTACAATACTGTTCAACGTACTTATGAGGATTGGGACATACCAATTAGTGTTCATAGGTACGGTATATAACAATGTAAGATCCAAATATCTGCGGCCGATGGGACCTAAGTCTTTTACTCCAACACATAGTAGTTTAAACTTTGACTAAAATGTGTACGTTATTACAGTGTAACTCGGGTATAAGAGAGTTGTCGGGACCGGAGAAGTATCTTATATCCGGGTCTGGTCTATTATATATACATTAACACAGGCTCTAATTTTGGACCAGGGAAAATCTCTCTTATATCAGGGTTTCTTTTATATCAGGGTCTCTTATATCCGGGTTACACTGTATTATTATTTTATTTCCTTTGATTTCTGGCGTATACTCATTTCTTTCCCGGGTTCCGACCAGAGACACACGGTCAAAAATGGAATCTTATTTTCCAATGAGCAATTAAAAGAAAAAATTTACATAGCCCTTCGTAAGGTGCGGACTGTACTTATTAAAACCTTTTTTGTATTTCTTGAAGGCTTGGTCTACCAGGAATCCCTTCAATGAGTCTATTGGACCCTTTTCCAATCAATCCGAGGGCTCCAACTACAAGTGGAATTGTTGATGTGTCATGTGCATCATTTTTGAGATTTCGATTTTAAGGTCCTTCTATTTTGATAGTTTTTTTAAAATCTTCAAAGATTAAAGTCTGCAGGTATCGCTATGTCAATAAGAAGGCATATTTTGTTTTTGCGGCCTCTAATCACGATGTTTGGGCGATTAGCTTTGCTTCTTCTGTCTTTGTTCATTATAAAGTCCCAGAAAATTGTCACAGGTTCTAATCTCCGTAACAGAATCTGCATTTTTGGCTAACCTATCTTTTCAGTATGTATGCTTGGTAATCTCTAGTTAGAAAGCACTGGTTCTGTGCAGCAAGAATAAAACCTTCCGCTTCAGTCTTTAACTCTGCACCACGTAGCCACTGATTCGTATGAGGTTTGTCTATATCAGCTTGTTTGATACGGGCAAAGTATTAACCGTGAAGCGGTTTATCTAGCCATCGTTTGTGTATCTGGTCGGTTGCATTTGTCTTTGCTTTGTTTTTTTTAAGTATTTTGCAGCTGCAGACGGTGTATTATGCTTTACTTGCATTTATTAACCGACGTGAAACTCCATTTTGAACTTGGCTTACTTAATAAAGTTTGTTACGTCTTTCATGTTCTTTGGCACAGATCATCATCCGGTTTTCGGCAGTTTCCAGTTATCTTTGAAGGTCAACTGTTGTAGATTTGTAAGACAGAATTCGTATCGTCTAGTCTGTGATTTTAACTGTAGTTTCTGTTTTAGAATTTCCTTGATCGATAGGATTTCATTTAGTGATTTAACTTTACATTCCCGCTCGATCTTCCAGCATTTGCGTGTCTAGACATTGGATTTCTTGTCATCCTATCTAGTATCGAAACCTCACATCTGATTTCCTTTATTTCTCGCTTTAGTTTTACCTTTCAAGCTGACACTCTTTGTTGTTTGATCTTGTCATAGTCCTGACCCCAAGTTTCCCAGTTGCTGCTAAAGCTGTTGCGTATATCACATTGTTAAATTCTGTGATGTTTTCCCTGTAATTTGTTCGTTAACATTGTTTCCCGTCCTCCGTTGTATACTTGCGCAATGTGCTTAAATGACATTGTCATGTTAATTTTTGTGAGCTGGTCTCCGTCTGCCATTTCTGTGAGAGTTACTCTGCTGAGTACTAAGATGATGTGGTTATTCACTTCGGTGATTTCACCCTTGTGGTTTTCAAGGAATTCTACCCGAATGTAGTTGGACTCATCTTCATTGACATAGTCTGGATAACTGAAGATTATGTCACAGGTAGATTCTTCGGTTTTATTTCCAGAGAGATTATTATTTCATATCTCATTTATATTAGCTTTTACCTCATAATCCGCCATATTACTTATTTCTACTCGCATCTCTTTACTGTTTGATTGATAGGCTATTGTATTCTGCCTTATATATAGTTTTATCTCGGCTATTTCTGTATTTGAGAGTCTTTTCTTTCGTACGATGTCCCTATGGACATTGGAAAGTACGTTTGCGTTGAGATGAGGTCTTATTCCACTTCCAACTATTTTATTATTATTTTTTTTATTTTCTTTGATATCTGGCGTTTACAAATTTCTTTCCGGGTCAGGAATGGCATCATGACACTTTCCACTGACAAAAAAAAATACATAGATAAAGCCTCTGTAAAGTGTGAGCTGTACTTGTGAGTACAATTATTTGTATTTCTTTGAGGCATGGGCTTCCAGGAACCCCTTTAATTAGTCTACTGGAATCTATTGCAACCAATCCGAGGGCTCCATCTCCAACAGGAATTGTTGACGTTCACATGTGCCACATTGTTGAGATTTCAATTTCAAAGTCCTTGTATTTTGACAGCTTTTTAAATATCTTCAAAGATACATTGCAGTCTGCAGGGACTGCCATATCAATAAGGTGGCACTTGTTTTGTTTGTGGTCTTTAATAACAATGTCTGGGCGGTTGACTTTGATTGTTCTGTCAGTGTGTATTGTGTAGTGCCATAAAATTGTAACAGGTCCTATCTCCGTAACCGGGTCTGGGTGGTGTTCGTACCAGTTTCTTTCAGTTTCCTTCCTGCAGAAGTTGCATATTTTTATTATTATTATTATTATTATTATTATTATTATTATTATTATTATTATTATTATTATTATTTAACCTTCTTGTTTGCTTTACGAGCTGCTTTCAAGTTTCAAGATTGAGCCTGAAGAGACTGCATGCCAGCAGATCATGATTATTGATACAATTGGTTGGATATGGAGCTGATATACCCCGCAGTATTTTTCTTTATTCTAGGATGTCGTATGATTGTATGACGTAGTTTAAGCTTTCACAGAAATGTGTACGTGTATTGCAGAAATAACATTTACATAGTGTTCAAATAAGTTATCATGAGAATCTGAAAAACTGAAATTACAAGTGTAGTATTCAATAAACTCATAGAAAAACCTTCAAAATATGAAAAGGAAATCATTAAAAAAGGTGTAGGGTTCCTTGAAACTATGAAAATGGGCATGCAAATAGTTCCATTGCAAATAGTTCCATTGGAATAGTTTTATTAGACGTTTCACATTGATAGTGATTCCTGGGCATTTGGGAAGTACTCATGACGACAATCTTTTACGTATTATTATTATTATTATTATTATTATTATTATTATTATTATTATTATTATTATTTCCTTTGATTTCGGGTTTGTACACATTTCTTTCCGGGTCCCACCCAGAGACCTAAGGTTAGAAATGACATCATGGCATTTTCTACTGACCAATTAAAAAAAATCATACATATTTTACATAGATAATGACATTCGTAAGTTGTGGGCTGTACTCCTGAGAACATTTTTTTTTGTATTTCTTTAAGGATTATTATTATTATTATTATTATTATTATTATTTTTATTTCCTTTGATATCTGGCGTTTACACATTTCTTTCCGGGTCCCGCCCAGGGACCTAAGGTTAGAAATGGCATCATGACACTTTCCACTGCAAAAA
This sequence comes from Acanthosepion esculentum, assembly GCA_964036315.1. NCBI lineage: Eukaryota > Metazoa > Mollusca > Cephalopoda > Sepiida > Sepiidae > Acanthosepion > Acanthosepion esculentum. The sequence continues at coordinate 10,821,478 of OZ038508.1, read as the reverse complement.
AAATAAAAAAATAATTACATAGATAAAGCCCTTCGTAAAGTGTGGGCTGTACTTGTCAGAACAATTTTTTGTATCTCTTTGAGGCATGGACTTCCTGGGATCCCTTCAATCAGCCTGCTGGAATCTTTTCCAACCAGTCCAAGGGCTCCAACTACGACAGGGATTGTTGATGTTCCCATGTGCCACATTTATTATTATTATTATTATTATTATTATTATTATTATTATTATTATTATTATTATTATTATCTCTCACATATTATCTTTTTCATATTATTATTATTATTGCTATTATTATCTTTGGCAAATTATTATTATTGCTGTTGTTATTATTATTATTATTATTATTATTATTATTATTATTATTTCATGAAAGAAAGGAGAAACGTAGACAGCCGTTGACTGACTGTTATATTTACTTTATATTATTATTATTATTATCATCAGTTTGGTGGTGGGGAACGGGTAGGAAGTGACGTATTTTGAGTTCATTGTTAATTGTGTGAATCTGCTGGGAAATTTTCGAGGGTTGAGGGGAATTGTAAGTAATTGTCAGGACCGTTTCAACAAATGACATAAGTATTGTTGGCCAGGTAAGTAATGGTGACAGGTAAGTAACAGGAGGGTGGAACAGGTGGGTAAGTCACTAACTGTGGACAGGTAATTTATATAAATGGTCTAATTAGATTGTGGATCATTAACGGTGGAAAGAAAAGGAAGACCAGTTAAGCAGTATGAGATACCTACTATCACGCACACACGAGATTATATATATATATATATATATATATATATATATATATATATATATAAAGAGAGAAACATACAGACCGAGACAGACAGAAAAAATATATGTGTGTAAGTTAAATGGAAATACATTATCTGTAGGTATATTTCCTACCAAAATACAATATTTATGGTCGAGGCCGATCTTTACATTTTCTCAACATATATATATATATATATATATATATATATATATATATATATATATATATATATATATATATATATATATATATATAGCATAATGAGAGGCCACGTATACTTTCTTGATATGTATATAATATCTAGATAAAATGAATGAAACAAAATTGGGTGTTTTTTTTATGAAAGTATTTATTTCTGTGTTTTTGTATATATTTATACATATATATATATATATATTATATATATATACAAAAACAGAAATAAATACTTTCATAAAAAAAACACCCAATTTTGTTTCATTCATTTTATCTAGATATTACATATATATATATACATATATATATATATATATATATATATGTATATATATGTATATATATATATATATATATATATATACATATATATATATATATATATATATATATATATATATATATATATATATATATATATATATATATATATATATATATTGCTTCTGTACGTGCAGTACTTAGTTGTAAGTTCTCAATATCAGTGATAAAGCTAACATATTCAGTTGTATGGATATGAGTTTGTGATCCAGGGTTTCACGCTTTTGCGATCGTCAGACAAATTAGTTTATTTTTTTAAGTTGGATCTATTTATCCTTGTTAGGACTATGTTCGGTGGTGGAAGGGGGGAAATTCCTTTTGTACTTTCTCGGAATGACACTCTCATACACACATACACACTTACATACAGGTGTACAAATTTTAGATCACACAAACGCACCCGTATGAACGTTTCTTGAATACTTAAGTAACTGAATGTTTTTACTTTTATGTTTTTACTGTTCTCTCTCTCTCTCTCTACTCTCTCTCTCTCTCTCTCTCTCTCTATATATATATATATATATATATATATATATATGAGAATTGCCTAAATGATTAAAACATCCGTAAATTTATATGCAAATCATACATTTATATGTGTGTGGGTGTTTCTTAATAGATATACAATATATATTGGTTAGTACAATTAAATCAAGTGTATATGTGTAGTTAAATCAATATACACTTACACTTATATATATATAGAGAGAGAGACAGACAGACAGACAGATGGATAAGTAGAAAGATATGAACAGACTGTAATAGAAAGAAAGATATGACCAGAATGTAATAGATAGATAGATAGATAGATATGAAAACTCTGAGATAGATAGATAGATAGATAGATAGATAGATAGATAGATAGATAGATATGAAAACTCTGAGATAGATAGATAGATAGATAGATAGGTAGATAGATAGATAGATAGATAGATAGAGAGATAGATAGATAGACTGATAGGTAGATAGATAGATAGATAGATAGATAGATAGACTGATAGATAGATAGATAGATAGATAGATAGGTAGATAGATAGATAGGTAGATAGATAGATAGATAGATAGATAGATAGATAGAGAGATAGATAGATAGACTGATAGGTAGATAGATAGATAGATAATAATTGTTTAGCAAACGATTCCTTAATAAATTATCTGTATGAACACCAGCAGTGATAATTAAATGACACTAGATTTTTAAGCGTTGCAATTCTTTTAGCGGACTGCGGAGACGTTTCTGTGAATTGATTTGGAACGGATTTTCTTACTAATGGCATGTCTCCTCTTGATATCAGTGGTGCTGGCTCTGTACAGATTTCTTCAATATTTTTGAACTGTTACATCTTTGGAAAGAGACGGGAGTTATCTCCCTTCGCCTTCTTTACACATTCGAATTCAAGAAAATCTTCCTTTTGGAAAGCCTAGAACGCAGTCTATCCTATCCTATAACACCCACACACGGTGGTGAAAAGGAATAGATTCATGTAATTACCTAAGAGGATTGGTGATGAATTTGAACTCAGATCTACATTTCCATTTTCCGCATCGATGACCGTTACAATAACCACACCTACATGTATTTATTAATTAAATAATTAATTAATACATTATAATGTATTAAAATACTGACGAATGATAAACATTAATTATTATATTTTGTTGTTGTTTGTGAATAATTCTCATCGGGTGAAAAATATCGAAACATATTCTTTGTTAATAGTTTTCCGCTGTTGTCTACCTAATACAAGGCCCAAGAGCCACTCAAGTTAGACGGTTACTGAATGGGGTTGTTTTATGGGCGTTAGATTTGTATGAGGTTGTGTAGCATAGATAAAGACTGACCTTCGGCTTGAAGAGATTAAGCTTGTAGTGATCTTACCGGCAGTCTGTTCCTTCAAACTTCTTCCTTACTTATGGAATACAATGTTAGATTTCTTTATGCTATTCAATGTTGATAAGAATATTTCTCGACAAATTTATTTTTTATTCTACCAAAAATGCGCCATAATCATTGTTTAAGTATAGTTGAATTAAGAGTGATTAATGCCTGAAGACCATTGGTTCATGGTGACGTCATTAAAACATTGAAATTTGGAATCCACCAATGAAGCTACCAAAGTGGAACTGAAGGTGTATCGAGTAATATCCAACTGTGGGTAGGTGGATCAGGGTTCAAACAGCCCTGACTGGGTCATCCGGGGAAAGGGGTCTGTGGTTGAAAAACCGGTTATAAAATATCACTAACTAATCTAAAGAATACAAATTGTGATCTTTTAATAAGGTGATTTTTCTAAGCGTAGCTTAGATGTGACACAAGGTCGAAACCATAGAGCACCCAGTGAGGATTGAAATCACTACTTAGTCGAAACTGTTCTAGCGAGAACAAGCTTGTTAGCCATTACATCACGTTGAGGGGCCCTTGTGATTTTTTTCATAACTTTTCAAACTATATCTCTGTTTCTGCATATTTTAATAGAAATATTTAGAATAAATTATTTCGCATCGTGAGATATTTTGACGCAAATCTGAGTTTGTCTGCCATATTGGGAATAAAATATTTAACAGTATACTTTCTTATATTTTCTCTTAATTTCAGACATTGAAATTTGTCACAAGTGATATGAAGGATATAGCCCCTAACGAGAAATATTTTTTACTTCAAACAAGGTAATAAAACCACGAAGATGCAATGGGTACTGAGAGTAAAAATAAACAGAGTAGAGTAAAAGCTCAGGATACAAGGTAGAGATGACAACTGACAGTATTTTTGAAAGCAAGAAGCATAGAACTTATGATTACAACTAACAGTTTCAACACTGAAATTATGAGACCTATGTGCCAATCGAGCAATTCGCTTCAATTCATGGATTCGAGGTACCAATGACAAAAGCTCATCAGAACAATTGCCATGAATAAATATACTGAAAAGGCACTGGGAAACTACAGCCTTGTGCAACTTAATTATACAAGAAGATGTGAGTCACGAACACCTATACCCTTGTGCAAATTATTTTGCAGGTAGATGTGGATGGCTATGAGCACCTACACATATGTGCAAATTAATTATGCAGGAAGATATAGAGGGCCATGATCACCTACACCCTTGTGCAAATTAATTATGCAGGAAGATGTGGACGGCCATAATCACCTACTCCCTTGTGCAAATTAATTATGCAGGAAGAAATGGAGGGCCATGTTCATCTATACCCTTGTGCAAATTAATTGAAACAAAACGAATAATTCCGTTATTATTTACATTTTTTTCATATTTTTCCAATGAAACATGACCCAGTACACATGTTAGTACGTATGTCCATTCCACGAAGTCGTTCCTTGACCACAGATTCTCGATTGGATTTAAATTAGGAGAGTTTGGGGACCACTCTATAGTACTTTGATTTGCTCACTAGTAAGACTTGCCAATGTTTTCGTGCAGCGTCACAACTTTCGTACGCTACCTTGGAGTAACGTCCATCGTAGACAATGGCATTAGGACAACTAATCGACAGTCGAGACAATCGTGTCTGGGCGTGATAAACATCTGATGAAGTCACGGATGAGGCAATATTTTTCAAGGCCAAACAAATTTTGTCATACAATCCGAAAATAGATTCATATTACTGCACGCCACTCTTTTAAGACGCAATTTTAAATCAGCTCCACGAGAACACGAATTTCGCAACATTTACCGGTCAGTAAGTATTCATTAGCTGATGATGTAACTACATGAAACTCCGAGTCGTGCTATCGAAATTATATATATGTATTTACTAATATATATATATATATATATATATATATATATATATATATATATATATATATATATATTTGTGTAGTTTGTTATGAAAACACTCCGATGAGTGCTCAGGATCGCCTCGTCAGTGATGTTATGACTTGGGGTCATGGCAAGTTTCGGGTCTTCCAACATCATACTTGCACGCCCAAGAGACCCTACAGAAACAGTACTATTCCGGCAGGCAATCCTGAAAAAAAACAAAAAACAAAAACGTAAAGCACGCAACAAATGGACTCCCCAAATAAATGCCACTGCTGACCAATCACCACCGACTTACGTCACTTCCTCCTCAGCTAAGACGATACATAAAAAGAATCGACGGCGAGCTCGTCTTTTTCCTTCATCTTAGGTTGACCACGCGCAACGACCCTCATCTTCAACGAACAGTTTGACATAACGGGTAAGTAATGACAAGAAAAGTTTCCTTTCATAGGAAGTGTTACTTAACCAAAAAAAAAAAAAAAAAATTGAACACATTCATAGGTCATAGGAATTATAATCAGAAAGGTTTCTCGCTTTATTTGCCAACCACTACCATTTCTTCCTTCCGTTCCTTCTTTACCCCTCCTCTCTCCCCTCCCAACTAGGAATGCAGAAAAAAATAGATAGATAGATATGCGAAATACGATTTGGAGATGTCAGATAAAAATAAATTAAGAAACAAAATATATGGGAAGTGACTTAACTGGGGACGGAAAATGTGACACAGAAATACGAAGAAATTAGAAACAAAGATACATGTTTAGTGGTTCTCTCAACACGTCGTATTGTCGCACAACTTTGTCAATCTGTTCATATCGGTGTTCGCGTCAGGATTATATATGATATATAAAGGGATATTCCCTGATTGTCACACGCGCATTAACTGATTTTAAAAAAAATTTCGCTACACAGTAATAACCATGTTTCAAAAATGGAAGCTAAAAGCTTCAAATTTAATTTTGTAATTAAATTAAAAACATTAGTTCTATTTCATCCTCAAGCGAATTTTGGAGTAACTTATTTTAAAATTTACTGAGTTTTAAAGTCACAGAAAAAATACATAATTCGTTGTTTCCAAGGATACAGAGAAATCCAATAATTCAGACAAGTGGTGGTAGCGTATTCATTTTTATTAACTTTTGTTGTATCATTTACTAGTTACGTTCAAAAAAGGGGATTATGTTTAGGGATGGGTAGGGATGTATTTGTCAACGAATTCTGACATCCGCTAAATGCATGTTGTCTAGGTTTTTTTTTTAATTCTATTGTTAACGGCAAAAATTCTTACGGAATTTTCTATTTGTATATTTAAAGATTTTGGGGGGATATTTAGGTTAGAATACGTTTTATTTAACTACAATTTTTTTAAATTTTCACTTTTAATTTTTAATAGACTATATTTCTTTTTAAAACCAAGTAAATATATTAGAATTACTTACAGTATGTAAAATTATTTTTCATATCAAGTATAAGTATACCATGTCACATTTTATAAATTTTATATATAAATATTATTTAAGTAAAATTTATGATAATGACGGCAAAAAATAGCTAAATTTATTTCTCTGGTTCAGTAAACTTTTATTTTTATAAACTTAGTAATATATAGTTTCTCATGTATGTACAAAGGATATGGGTCATTAGACTAGCTTTTCATATTAATTTCATTTTACTGTAGGTAATTTTTTAAATTTAATTACAAAATTAAATTCGAAGCTTTTAGCATCCATTTTTGAAACATGTTTATTACTGTGTAGCGAAAAAAAATATTTTAAATCAGTTAATTTATAATATTAATGTTCTGTAAATTTACATTGAGCACTATTTTGGATTATATATCTTAGTGTTCTTTCTTTTTATTTATATATACATACATATATATATATGATGGACTCTCCCGTCGTGTTCGAAATATGAGGTTCCGACGATCACGAACTAATTATCTGAATGCCTATGACGGGCATGATATTTGAGATCGGCTCGTGAATTGCACAAAAGACCACAGACAGTACAGGAGAATGTATTGTATCCAAATGCAGCAGAAACACAGCTGTCTTATTTTGCCTTCGTTTTTCACGCAGTCGACTGATGCTTACTTCTTGATGGTGCGTTATTCCTGCACGGCAGCTAGAACGATGCACTGATTTCTTCATAGCTACCTCTTCTTGAATGGAATGTTGTCGCAAGAAAGCTTGCTTTTCAGTTTATCTTTATACCAACTTTTCTATGACAACTAAGGAGTTCACTGTAGAAAAGAACTTTTGGTATGCGATCATCACTCATCCTTGCCACACACACGCACACACACACACACACACACACACACACACACATATATATATATATATATATATATATATATATATATATATATATATATACATACATATATTTTTGTCATCCACAGACAGACTGTTTCGCTGCTTCACAGCTCATCAGTGTGGCTGAATTTGCGTCAGTCGGAACTTCTACCACAAAGCCGTCGGCGCACGGCAGGGATGAAGGTGAATTTTAGCGTGTTTATTTTTAGATTTTAGATAAACACACAGTGACTGACAGTGACTCAATTCTGCCGAAGAGTCGTGCAATATTAGCTTAAATAGTCACTGTTTACAAACTCACACCTCAAACCAAAGAGCTCAACCGAAATTAATTTTTCAGGAGCCAATATTTTTGTCATGCACAGACAGACTGTTTCGCTGTTTCACAGCTCATCAGTGTGGCTAGACGTCCGGTTGCCTCTAGCTAGGATCGAAACCCGACTGAATTTGCGTCAGTCGGAACTTCTACCACTAAGCCGTCGGCGCACGGCAGGGATGAAGGTGAATTTTAGCGTGTTTATTTTTAGATTTAGATAAACACACAGTGACTGACAGTGACTCAATTCTCAATATTCTCAATATATAAAAAGATTACTTAAATTTGATATCAATTTCTTCTTGTTGTTTTCCCCGACTTCGAAGTTTCTTGGGAATGACGGTTCTTCAAGAGGTTCTCTTTTTACCATATGAACCAATCAAAATATAAAAAACAACCAATAAAACGAAACCAAGAGAACAGACAGACAACTACTTAAACATTAATATACAATAATATACTATGCCTAAATTAACAAGACATTAAAAATACGCTTCCCAGCGTCAGGTCACTACCAGAGTTTCACGCGACCGCGATCGTCAAGCGGCCAGAACACAAATTATACATATATTCATTATATGACGTATAAACATTCTTCATTGGGCACTTGGAGGTGGTGTAGCGTTTTGCAGCCTTGTCACACTAGAACAATTACGACTGAGTAGTGAGTTCGATACTCACTGAGTGCTCCAAATTTTATGCCTTGTGCCACGTCTAAGCTACTCTCAGAAAATCATTCGTTCACTTCCACATGGTCAGATGGTTAGCAAGGTTATCCCGCTATATCAATTGCGATTGAGTAGTAAGTTTATCACTGGGTACTCCATACTTACAGCATTGGGTCACATCCAAAATACGATTAGTAAATAACTATAAACATATTGCAAATAAAACTATTACATAAATATGTTTTATTGGTATAAGTAATATATATATTATGTAATCATCCATGTAAACAAAAACAGACTATCATCAATTTCTTATTCGTGTATTGCTTAATATATTGTGTAATTGTCATCTTTGATAATGGCTTATGTAAGCCGAAAGCTTAAATTGGATTCTCGGCCGGTAATTTGATCAGGTCCGCTGTTGAGCCGGGGTTCGTCGCCCGAGACGCAGAGATAAAAAAATTAGCTAAATATTCTTCTCTTGCTGATAGATTCTTTATTACTCCTGTGGCAGTGGAGACTTCAGGGGTTATTGGCCCTCGTTCGATGGTGTTCCTTCGGAGGATTGGCGCGATTGCGTCTCGATTAAGGAACGAGCCTCGCGAAACGGAGTGGCTCTTGCAGCGTGTCTCATGTAAATAAATATATATATATATAACTTATAGCAATAAAACACATATATATATTACTTATAGCAATAAAACATTTATATATTACTTATAGCAATAAAATATATATATAACTTATAGCAATAAAACATATATATATATTTATATATATATATTTATATATATATTACATATAGCAATAAAACATAATTATGTATATATATGTGTGTGTCTCTGTGTGTTTTATTGCTATAAGTAATATATGTATAATATATATATATATTATGTTTTATTACTATAAGTAATATATATGTAAATATATATATATATGTTTTATTGCTATACGTAATATATATATATATATATATATATATATATATATATATATGTGTGTGTGTGTGTGTGTGTGTGTGTGTGTGTGTGTGTGTGTGTGTGTGTGTGTGTGTAATGGATGCTCGTGTTTCAATAGACATTGCTGGTGGCGGTGTTAATTGTATATTTATTATTTTTTGCACTTTTTATTTTATATTATAAGTGGACGATTATAAAAACTATATAATCGAACAATTTCAGGTCTCTCACATGGTGACGTTATAAAAGGGGTTTGAAAAAACAGTAAAGCAAATGTTTCGTTTTTTTCATTTTTTAAGTAGCTCTTTACAATGAAATATACACATAATATCTGTTAGCACATTCAATTTATTGAATTCATTGATAGATAATTACCAAGCTTGAAGTCGGAAGCTAAGTCCTTTGTACATCTATCTATCTATCTTTCTATATCTATGTATGTATCTATCTATCTATCTATCTATCTATCTCAGACTGTTACTATCACTCTGTCGTCATATGCACACACTTATATATATATATATATATATATATATATATATATATATATATATATATATATATATATATATATATATATATATGTATTTTTGAATTGGACAATGTCCGACAATTTATTTAAAGACATTTATGATATGTTTAACGTTCTTTTTATAGATGCTCTGTTTTATAATAAACAGTATTAAATGACATTTACCAGCCTGAATGTCCGAGAAATTTTCATAGAAAATTTTCGTTCTCCAAACCTGTATCCTCTACGGAACCGTCATTTTGCGTGACGTGCCTTAACCTTTCGGCCACAGAGCAGCGTCTGGTTAGCAAGGTCGATTTTACTATCTTTAAACTTAAATCTTCCATGAATCTCTTCTATTCATATCTGCTCTAGCGTATCAAATGTAAACAAAAAAAAAAAGAAAAAGTTCTATAAAAAGAACGTTAAACATATCATAAATGTCTTTATATATATATATATATATATATATATATATATATATATATATATACATATAAAATTATTTAAAGAAGAAACTGAGGAAAAATGCGTATGTTTCTTTATGCATATATATACATATATATATATATATATATAAATATATATATAAAGAGAGAGGGAGATGTGTGTGTGTTAGTACCCAGATGTATATGGAAAGTGTAAAGTTCTTGATGAATATAAAACTGGTCATTTGGCTGACTCCAGCTATGTCGATGGAATTAGCCTGACTGGACTATACAATAGTCGTCGAAGTAGCATGTCATCGTGGCCGATGGTTTGAGCGTACCGGCCTTATTACTGCTGATTACGCCAGATTCATTGTCTCTCTCTCTCTCTCACACACACACACACACACACACACACACACACGCACATACACAGAATGTCAAACTCAGATTCACTCAGCATAGCTGCAGGCCAAAACAGGTGGACAATGTAGGGGTTAAACTAATACATATGTGCCTGAACAGGCGTCTGTAAAATGGATTTTCCAGACGCCCTAGTAGACAGGGGTGATCAGAAACGAGTAGCCAGTCATGATTATATATATATATATATATATATATATATATATATATATATATGAAGAAATATAGTCTTAAAGTGTGCTATATTTATGGGATAAAGTGCTCAATATCAGAGATAGAGCGTGCGTGAATATAAAAGTGAACATAGAAATCAACACTTAGAGGCCACAGTTTGTTTCATGCTAGGTGACCTGACGATTGCATCTAGCATGAAACAGACTGTCGCCTCTAAGTTTTGACTTTTATGTTCACTTTTATATATATATATATATATATATATATATATATATATATGTATATATATATATATATATATAAATATATATATATATATATATATATATATATATATATATATATATATATATATATATATATATATATATGTAGTTAACTACACTCGTTTCGGAAAACCTTCGGTTTTTTGATTTGCCAATGATCAAATCAATATCGAATGAAAAAAATGTTTTTAAAAAACAAAGAACTATGAACATGAACGTCTGTCGAAAATAATCGTACAATATACAGGTCCAAAGCCCAAAGAAAAAACCCCGATATGAGTAAACAACTAACTAAAAAAGTGCTCAATACAAAAGTAGAGCAGATCTCGTCTGGCTCTCGAGGTTTAACTATATATATATATATATATATATATATATATATATATATATATATTACAACCAAAAACTTTTGCGGTACCTCTCTTCTTTTTAATATACACACTTTTCTATCGTTGGAACCAGTATAACCTCTTCATTTTATATATACATATATATATATAGATAGATAGATAGATAGATAGATAGATAGATAGATAGATAGATAGATAGATAGATAGAGAGTGGGGGGAAAGTTCGTGAGAAAAGAGATGATGTGTATTCGGCCCTTTATTTCACATTGAAGGTGGCAGTTGTATTATTGCCTCCCCTTTCCAATATCTTCTCATATCGCAGGTGCTATTTCTTACTTAATGAGTTAGTATGACACGGTGAATCATTTGTCATTTCAAGAATTTCTCACTAACACGGTGGCATGGCAAGTCGGCTGGATTCTTCCCTTCTATTCAGTCTAAATCAAATTCAAATAACCCAGGTTAAAAGGCCGAAAAGCGAAGGACAAAAAGTAATGCGACTATTGTCAAGCCTTTTTTTGCCTGAACGTAACTCTAAAATACTATAGCTCTAAATATTTACTTTGCTTTCTTCTGAAAATTTTTGTTTCTTTTCCAGTTTTCATTCATCTTTTTTTCTTTTTTATTTATCAGTTGGTGATAATTATTATCTATTCAATAATATTTGCTTTTTTGCTGTAAGGCAAAAGATCTAGCTTCCTCATTAAAGACCCACATAATTTACAATCTTAACAACATTAGCTATAGTGATTTTCCAAGCGTAGCTTAGATGCTGCACAAGGCCGAAAGTAAGGGGCACCCAGTGAGGATCGGACTCACTACTCAGACGTAATTGTTCTAGCGAGACAAGCTTGCTAACCATTACACTGCCTCGAGGTGCCCATTTTTTCCAAGCTACGCTTGGATATGGCACAATGCCGAAAGTACGGGGCACCCAGTGAGGATCGAACTCACTATTCAGTCGTAATTGTTCTAGCGAGACAAGCTTGCTAGCCATTACACCGCCTCGAGGTGCCCTCTGCCCACGATTATTTTAATAGCGTATCTTAGATGTGGCACAAGACCGAAAGTATGGGGCACCCAGTGAGGATCGAACTCACTTTTCAGTCGTAAATGATCTAACGAGACATCGCCTCGTGGTGCCCAAATTTTCCAAGCTTAGCTTAGATGTGGCACAAGGCCGAATGTATGGGGCACCCAGTTGTAATTGTTCTAGCGAGACAAGCTTGCTAACCATTACACCGCCTCAAGGTGCCCTATATAGTGATTTTCTAAGCATTGCTTAGATGTGGCACAAGGCCGAAAGTATGGGGCACCCAGTGAGGATCGAACTCACTACTCAGTCGTAATTGATCTAGCAAGACGAACTTTCTAACCATTACACCACGTCCAGGTGCCTGAACAACATTAGCTATACATATTACACAGTGTTGATAGCTGACACAGAAAAAACAATCTACTTTAGTGCCTAGTAAAGGGCGCAAAGGAAAGGGAGATAAATGGACTTAACACCAATAAAATATATACAGGGTGTCTCAAAAAACTGTACTCACACTTTAACTGTCTCTAACATGCTTTTTTTTAATTAATCACAGCTTGGCAGGAAAACAACTTAGTTTGGAAGAGAGGAAGTTTGTCCTGAAATGTTACTGGAAGACCGAAAACGCCATTGAATTGCGCTTCAAGATTCAGAAGGAAATTCGCAAAACCGCCACCAACGCGCCGGACCATTGCTCGTATCAGAGACAAATTTGAAGCAGCTGGAACCGTCCAGAACGTCAACAAGTAACGTTCTGGACGACCACGGGCATCCACGAGCCCTGGAAAAGAAGAGCAGGTGCAGGAAACACTCTTTCGATCACTACAGAAATCACTTTTAACAAACTGGTCGGGAAACCCACATCTCAAAAGATAGCGTCTATCGCATCATGAAGCGTCTGCACTGGAAATTTTATATTCCAACACTAATCCATGCTCTCAATGAAGACGATCCTGACCGGAGAGTTCAATTCTGTGAATGGTACCTGGCCAAATGTGCATAAGATGCAGGGTTTCCACACAAAATCTTGTGGAGCGATGAGGCAATCTTTAAATTAAATGGCTCCATTAATCGCCATAATTGCACGTACTGGGGTCCTATAAACACTTGAAAACCATGTAAACTTACCAGGAGTAACAGTGTGGTGTGGGATATCCGCATTGGGCATCATAGGACCATATTTATTTGAACGGAACTGTCACTGGGGTGAATTACCTCAACTTGCTTCAGGAGTTTGTCGGTCCACAATTTTCAGAGATGTTTGGTGATGACGGCGAGATTTACTTTCAGCAAGATGGAGCACCTCCCCACTACCATCTCGATGTACGAGCTCACCTCGATGCAGCTTTTCCAGACACATGGATTGGACGAAGGGGTACCATTGAATACCCTGCGCGTTCCCCAGACCTCACGCCCATGGACTTCTTTTTGTGGGGGATATCTCAAAGACAATGTTTATCGCACCAAACCAAGAACAATTCATGCATTGAAATTGGAAATTGAACGACAATGTCGCGATATTCCTAATGACCTGTTTCGTGTCGTTTGCGAATCCCTTGGTGCGCGTTATCAGCATTGTCTTGAGAATAATAGTCATCAATTTGAACATTTGCGAACATGATTCTTCAATTACATTTTTCTTCTGTATTCGAAGCTATTATATGTTCATAAATAAAGGTTTTCTCGTCATTCAAAGTGTGGGTCCATTTTTTGAGACACCCTGTAGTTGTCAACAAAACGAAGATCCCAACATGCGAAGTATATATTGGAAACCCCAAATTTATGAGAACCAAATATTAATCAAAATTATGTAAAAGGTACAGTGAATATCTAAAACATCACCGGTACAATCATCGGGATAGAACATGAATTTAATGTAGATATAAACAATAGAAAAGTGTGTAAAACAAGAATGTGTATACTAATTACGCAATTCGGTCTATTGTCCTCATCTTTGTCGCCATTATTATTACAAAGTTTCGGTCGTTGTTCGCTCCGTCCTTCTTCAGGTGGTTGGAATGTCGAACTGAACCCTTTATTTCGTTCACTGGTGTAGACTGTTCTAGTTCCACGTGCCATATCTAATGGATGTCAGTTATCTCCTGTTAATTCCCCTCTCCAAGTTCTCCACCGCCTTAACCAGATATTGAACTCACACTCTTTTTTGGGTCCTGTCACTGGATCGAACTAACGCCTTTATCCACAGTGCTATGTGTCCTTGGGAACATCTGTGCCATGTGTCCTTGGGGACATCTGTGTATGAATTTCTGGGTATTATAAACCTAATGTTTTCAGCATTCATTTTTTACCGGTTCTCATATTGCAATTTTGCTATTATCGTTTATGTTTTTTACCAGAGCTCACATTGCAATTTTTGTTGTTAATTCTCTCTTAAAAGAAAATAAAAAATTTAAAAAAGAAGAAAATTTTCTGTCTATATTTCTGAGATGAGGTATTATGTAGACTATTTACATTATTCGGACTATTGTCCTCATCTTTGTCGTCATATTTATTACAATGTTTCGGCCGTTGTACGCTCCTGCCTTCTCAGAAATATAGACAGATACCGAAGAATGTGTATTCCCACCGGATCTATACAACTTGTACACTGAAGAAATTCTGAAAAATTAAAAGTCTTAGTCGGTTTCATTAGTGGCGGCCACAATTTTAACAGCATAAGATTTGCAGATGGCACGGTATTGATAGCAGATATGATAAAGAAACTATAAAAATGCCAACAGAAGGTAGTGAAGAAAAGTGAAAAGACAGGGTTAAACGTTAATTGCAAGAAGACGGAATGCTTGTCACTAAAAGGAAGAGTATACAAATTACAATTGGAGATACTATCTATCTATCTATCTATCTGTTTTCAAAATCGATCTATTTTCAAAATGTATATATTTTCAATATCTGTTTTCCAAATCTATCTATCTATCTGTTTTCAAAATCGATCTATTTTCAAAATTTATCTATCTATTTTCAATACCTGTTTTCAAAATCTATCTATCTGTTTCTTTTCAAAATCGATCTATTTTGAAAATGTTTCTATCTATTTTCAATATCTGTTTTCAAAATCTACCTACCTGTCTATCTGTTTTCAAAATCTATTTTAAATATTTATCTATCAATCTATCTTTAAAATCTATCTGTTTTCAAAATCTATCCATCTATGTGTCTATCTATCTATCTATCTATCTATAATCACTAAAAAGATACTTTATTTAATTTAAATATCGCGGAAGTGTTTCAACAGCGAACGAAAAATGTGACAGTAAAAATGCCTTCCAAAAGCTAAGCAAAGTATTAAGGAACAAGAATATTTCGTTAGAAACAAAAGAAAGATTAGTAAAGTGTTATGCAATATCGATTCTCCTATATGGCAGTGAATGTTGGAGAATCTAATCACATATGAAGAAGAGACTTGAGACCGCAATAATGTCGTCCTACAGAGGGATGCTGAGAATATAATTCTCGGAACACCTGACAAACGACGAAGTTTTAGAAAAAAATGGAAACAAATAGACACTTGTACGTAACATCAGAAAGAGAAAGTTGAAATTTCAAGGGTGCGCAATTAGGAAAGCGGGCTCAGAAAATTTGAAACTCACAAGATATATTAAAGGTGTGAGGGAGATAGGAAATGAATGCGTAAACTACCTAATGGATGACAGAACAGGGATTAGGACAGATGGCCTTGCTCGGAGTGCATGAGTAAAGGGACTGAATGGAAGAACTAGTAACATTTCTCAGAGTTTAAAATGGATCGGAAGTTATGGATAGGCATGAGAGCTCACGTCCTGAAGGGAAACAGCACAGAGAAAAATGTGGGGGCTACTCATCTCCTTATCCAAGTCCTTTAAATACTTAAAGGACAAAAGTAAAAGACTATTCTCTGGATGAATTTGTTTGGAAGCACTTGATCTCATCCATTCTTCTTCTTTCTTCTTCTTCTTCTTTTTCTTCTTCTTCTTTCTTCTTCTTCTTCTCCTCCTCCTCCTTCTTCTTTTTCTCCTCCTCCTCCTCCTCCTTCTTCTTCTTCTTCTTCTTCTTCTTCTTCTTCTTCTTATCCTCCTCCTTCTTCTTCTTCTTCTTCTTCTTCTTCTTCTTCTTCTTCTTCTTCTTCTTCTTCTTCTTCTTCTTCTTCTTCTTCTTCTCATGCTCCTCCTCCTGCTTCTTCTTCTTCTTCTTCTTCTTCTTCTTCTTCTTCTTCTTCTTCTTCTTCTCCTCCTCCTCCTTCTTCTTCTCCTCCTCCTTCTTCTCCTCCTCCTCCTTCTCCTCCTCCTCCTTCTTCTTCATTTCCTCCTCCTCCTCCTCCTTCTTATTCTTCTTCTCCCCCTCCTCTTTCTCCTCCTCCTCCTCCTTCTTCTTCTTCTTCTTCTTCTTCTTCTTCTTCTTCTTCTTCTTCTTCTTCTCATGCTCCTCCTCCTTCTTCTTCTTTTTCTTTTTTCTATATGTCGTGTCCATTCAGGACATAGGGTGGTCCTTGTTTTCAAGAATTTCCCGACCTATGAAGCATTTAGTAAAGATTATCTGTTTACTATTCCTTGTTCTAGTTAACAACAGATTGTAAGTATTTTCTTTCAGATCAGCTGCCAATTTGATCTTATGCAACCAAACAAAACTAACCCTTGAGACAGGAGTAAATAGTTAAGTTATTTAATGGGGGTTCCCTCTGTCCCTCTTGCCCTTAATATATCCTCATGTTGCCTGTTAAAAATCGAGTGTCCAATACAACGAACAGTGACATCCGACAGTAGAAAAATTAGAAACTTTCAGAAATTGGGCTAACTTTCTGTAACACTATTTGGTGCTTTTAAGGCAACGATTACAGCGTGCCTTTTCATTTACTAAGTCTAAATGATGACTGATATTACTTATTTGAAAAACAAAGGTACATATATATATATATATATATATATATATATATATATATATATATATATATATATAAATATATATATATATATATATATATATACATATATATATATATATATATATATATATATATATATATATATATATATATATATAGTTCACCAACTTAAACAAGGAGATCACACAGAAAAGATGCAGGAGATTCTGAAGTCGTCTGGAATCTGTGGTTGAAGCCGAAGTCAATTTTATTGAATGAATTTACTTTTAAGTATTTCAGGATATTTTTGTGTAATTTTGGTAAATACGAGGTTCATTCAATAAATAAGATGATTTTTTCGGTATAAGAACTTCTAATACAGATAGAAGCTTACTTTTTTTTTTCGACGTAGTCTCCCAGTCTTGAGAAGTTGTCATTATTTCCATTCGAACTACCGCCCTGGATATGACGATAAACTACATCTACGTCCTGGGTAAGACGATAAACTACGTCTAACAGCAAGGCCTCTGATCAGGAGGTTTTGAGGCACGTGGGACCACCTCTTATTTCCTGGTGTTCCCAGGTCCACCCTGACCCGCGGTGGTAGCACCGGTTATGGTCCCAGCTATGGGAAATAGTTGACGCCCAAACTGTGGTCAAAACACTATGAAAGTGTAAAAATAGGTTTTAATACCAGCAATACATTTTTGTAAATCATTATTACCAGCAATAATACATTTTTGGAAAAAAAAAATATTACCTGCAATAAATTCTTATTTTGAGGTTGATATGCCGTAAAACAAACCAAACATCGGACTATTGTCCTCAGCTTTGTGGCTGTTATCGCCACCCTTCCTCAGGTGTATATCGGTCTGGGTAGCCTACAGGGAATTCTTAACTGAACACTTTATTTATTTAGACTGTTAGGTTATTGCTCGTCTGTTTCCATTATGGCAGGGATTGAACTCACAAGCATTAAATTCAAAAGCCAACGATTTAAATAGTAGGCCGTTATCCTGTAGGACAAGATGGTGTAGTAAATTTAGAACCTTAATGTTAACCCGGTTTCTGATTCGGTTGCAACTGTTGTTACTGATGATTCGGTTGCAACTACTGCTTTCTGCCATGTTTTGACTGCTGCTGCTGCTGCTGCCGATGACTTCCTTTCTTTATTAGCGGCTTCCATATAATGCACGGATTCTTGGTCTTCATGGTCAACTATTTCCAGTCGTAGGTTCTTCAATCTGACACCCTATGTTTTCACCTATTTACTAAGTGTATTTTTGAATGGGTGATCGTTTGTAGCGTATCCGTGGTTTGAGTCCACCAAAGTAGATCAATGATAAGCCCTTCCTCATCCTCCACCCCAGAAATGCTCCGTAAATATTTGCTTTTCTCTCGTTGTGTAATGAGAAGCAGACAGTCCCAAAGCTGCTTTTTTTGCAGACTGCTAATTCCAGAATAGATTCAGTGAAACACGTAACATCCTTGTATTCATGACATCTAATTTCTTTTCCAATCTTTTTTTCTGTTCACTGTCCATGTGTCGTATTCACCTGATTTTTCAGCTTCGGAATAATTATTATTTCGATCCTTACAAAATTCTCCTAAGAGGAAGAAATTCAATTTTGCGGAAGTCTGTAAGG
>OZ038508.1:10777455-10797455 GCA_964036315.1 Acanthosepion esculentum | reverse complement strand
TGCTACATTTTTGAGATTTCGATTTCAAGGTCTTTGTATTTTGATAGCTTTTTGATCTTCAAAGATACATTACAGTCTGCTGGGACTGCCATATTAATAAGGTGGCACTTTTTTGTTTGCGGTCTCTAATAACAATGTCTTGGCGGTTAGCTTTGATTGTTCTGTCACTGTGTATTGTATAATCCCATAGAATAGTAAAAGGTCCTATCTTCGTAACCGGGTCTGGGTGGTGTTCATACCAATTTCTTTCAGTTTCCTTCCCGTAGAAGTTGCAGATTTTCTAGTGCAGATATTGGCCAACTCTCTCATGACGGGTTTTTATATTCAGTGGGTGCCAATACCGTGCAACCTGATACAAGATGGTCAATTGTTTCTGGATATTTATCACAGAATCTGCATTTTGGGCTAACACAATTTTTCAGTATGTGTGCTTGATAATTTCTATTTTACAAGCATTGGTCCTGTACAGCAAAAATAAAACTTTCCGTTTCAGCTTTTAACCCTGCATTACGTAGTCATTGATAGGTACGGTGTTTGTCTACATCAGCTTGTTTGGTTCGGGCAGAGTATTGGCCATGAAGCGGTTTATCTTGCCCTTGTTTCTGTATCTGGTCGGTTGCATTTGTCTTTGCTTTCTTTTTTAAGTATTTTACAGCTTCAGCCGAAGTATTGTGCTTTACTTGTATTTCTGCACCAATCTGTAACTCCATTTTGATCTTGTTGGCTTCCTTTATTACGGAATAAAGACGCTTACTACTTTCATGTTCTTTGATACATATCATCGTCCAGTATGTTGTTGTTGTTATTTCAATTGATCTTCTTCTTCTTTCTTTCATTCTATTTCCTTTTAAGTCTCATTCTTCTTCTTCTTCTTCTTCTTCTTCTTCTTCTTCTTCTTCTTCTTCTTCTTCTTCTTCTTCTTCTTCTTCTTTCTTTCTTTCTTTCATTCTATTTTCTTTGAAGTCTCCTTCTTCTTCTTTTCTTCTTCTACCTTCTTTCTTTCTTTCATTCTGTTTCCTTTTTATTCATCATCTTCTTTCTTTTATTCTATTTCCTTTTAAGTCTCCTTCTTCTTTTCTTATTCTACCTTCTTTCTTTCATTCTATTTCCTTTTTATTCATCATCTTCTTCTTTCTTTCATTCTATTTCCTTTTAAGTCTCCTTCTTCTTCTTTTCTTCTTCTACCTTCTTTCTTTCTTTCATTCTATTTTCTTTTAAGTGTCTTTCTTCTTCTTTATTTCATTCTATTCCCTTTTAAGTCTCCTTCTTGTTCTTTCTTTCATTCTATTCCCTTTTAAGTCTCCTTCTTCTTCTACTTTTTCTTCTTCTTCTTCTTCTTTTTCTTCTTCTTCTTCTTCTTTCTTTCTTTCATTATATTCCCTTTTAAGTCTCCTTCTTCTTCTTCTTCTTCTTCTTCTTCTTTCTTTCATTCTATTTCCTTTTAAGTCTCCTTCTACTTCTTCTTTTTCTTCCTCTTCTTCTTCTTCTTTCTTTCTTTCTTTCATTCTATTCCCTTTTAAGTCTCCTTCTTCTTCTTCTTCCTTTCATTTTATTTCCTTTTAAATCTCCTTCTTCTTCTTCTACTTCTTCTTCTTTCATTCTTTCATTCTATTTCCTTTTTATTCATCATCTTCTTTTTTCTTTCATTCTATTTCCTTTTATGTCTCCTTCTTGTTCTTCTTCTTTCTTTCATTCTATTTCCTTTGAAGTCTCCTTCTTCTTCTACTTCTTCTTCTTCTTCTTTCTTTCTTTCTTTCATTCTATTCCCTTTTAAGTCTCCTTCTTCTTCTTTCTTTCATTCTATTTCCTTTTAAATCTCCTTCTTCTTCTACTTCTTCTTCTTTCTTTCTTTCATTCTATTTCCTTTTAAATCTCCTTCTTCTCCTCCTCTACTTCTTCTTCTTTCATTCTTTCACTCTATTTCCTTTTAATTCATCTTCTTCTTCTTCTTCTTCTTCTTCTTCTTCTTCTTCTTCTTCTTCTTTCATTCTATTTCCTTTTCAATGTTCTTCTTTTCTTCTCTCATTTTCTTTTCTTTTAATTCTTCTTCTTCTTTCATTCTTTTTTTCTTTTAAATCTTCTTCTTTTTCTTCTTCTTCTAACCACTTTCTTTCTTATATTTTTGAGACTCCAATACCACAAACCACATCCCCATTCTCTTCGTACCCGCCTGAAATACCAGAATGCTATATTTCTTTCAAAATTTGACAGTTCCTCACAAGTTCCTCTTTCCCCGAGATTTCTTATCTAAGCTTTAATATCGTGGCAAAAGATGGACGAGACGTTTAGACTCGGAACAATTTTAAAGTCTTTTATTTTACTTATTTATTTATTAGTGCTGGTAAAACAGCCACTGGGAAGGTGTTCTGTGACGTTGACGGTCGATTCAATCTTCAGGAGTGCCGTCTGTATTTCGGAATGGTCTGTTGTCTGTGGATCGGAGTGACAAATATTTGGCACTGACAGATAAGGCATTTTAATCTTTTTGTTTATCTTCTATTTTAAATTCAAGGTTACCTTCTATCATTCACAGACAAGCCCAGCCGACCCTTGAAATGTGGTGTCATTGGTAAAATCGTAGAATTAGAGTTTGTGCGCCTATTAAAAAAGGATAGGGAAGAAGAGACAAATAGGAAGGTAAATGGGGGAAAAATGGGAGATCAAGATAAAGAGAGAAAACGGACGATGACGATAAACGAAGGCATTTAAATTTTCTGAGATCCTCCCATAGTCCGATGCTTGGCTAGTTTGCGTGCCAGATTATTCCTCATGTAGCGGTCGCTTTTTATACTATTGTATTCAATCTCTAGAGCGATGCTACCCTATGGGAACTGGAAACCCCGCCAGCATTTATTATCAGTGGGCGAAATCTTAACAATATAAGATACGCAGATGACATGTGGGTTGTGGTGTAAGGGGATATGCGTTTTTGCGAATGAATATCGGCTCGGAGTGAGAATTCTGAGAGTCGAGTTCGTTAGATTCACTTACGCACAAATACTTTTGAAAAGGCATGAATCCATCTCTTCTCCCCCAGCTATGGGTTGAATAGCAGTACAGACTAGGTTCTCTATTTACATTATTCGGACTATTGTCCTCATCTTTGTCGCCACACTCTTTGGGTCCTGTCTAGAACTAGAACAGTCTACCCCAGTGAGCGAAATAAAGGGTTCAGTTCCACATTTCAATCACCTGAAGAAGGCCGGAGCATACAACGGCCGAAACGTTGAAAGAAATATGGCGAACCTAACCCTGCCATGTGTCCTGATACATGGCACAGTGGATGAGGGCTTTGGTTGGATCCAGTGACAGGACCCAAAGAGTGTGAGTTCAATACCTGGTTAAGGCAGTGGAGAACTTTCAGAGGGAAATTAACAGGAGATAAATGATAACTGCCATCCATTAAACATGGCACGTGAAATAGGACAGTCCACCCCAGCGAGCGAAATAAAGGGTTCAGTTTGACCTTCCAACTACCTGAAGAAGGCCGGAGCGTACAACGACCGAAATGTTGTAATAAATATGGCGACAAAGATGAGGACAATAGTTCGAATAATGTAAATAGTGTATATAATAACTCATCTCAGAAATATAGACAGATACTGACAAGATTCTTAAGCCTTGGTTAAGAATCAGTATACCGCAGAAAGAAATGGCAACATTCTGCGGGAAAAAATCGTTAGTCATGTATCGAAAGATACATAATCGCCCATAGTGTTTTGACCCCAGTCTGGGGGTTAACTATTTACCCATAGCTGGGACCCTAACGGGTGCTACCACCCCGAGTGAGGGGGGACCTAGAAACACCAGCAATTTAGAGTTGGTTCCACGCTCCTCAAAGCCTCCTGATCAGAGGGCTTGATATTGGACGTAGTTTATCGACTTACCCAAGACGCGGATGTAGTTTATCGTCATACTCAGGATGACACCCAAACACTCTGAAATGTTTGTAGTGGAGCTTCTGGCGTGAATGCCTAGAACTACAGCATGCCGCTTCCAAATTTCTGTACGACTGAATTGCGTCATGGTGCTCCTTTTCTCAGAAACGGTGCCCAACTGCCCATATTATACTGTTTAGTCAACAAAATCCAAAATAAACAACGCGCATGCGCGAAATTAAAAATATAAAATGGCTACAATTTACCCATCGCATCTTGTATGCGATCGTAACTCATACGCTGACAGTTAATTACATATGGAAAATAATGGATGAAAATGAATAAGTATACTGTTTAATAAATAAATAAAAACAGAGCAATTACTCAAATACGTGTATACTATAAAAATAAGCAATAAAGTAATATATATATATATATATGTATATATAATTACGCAACAGAGAAATCCAAAATGACCTCATGAGTATAGTCTATTTCAACTGACTCCGAGTACGTCAGTCTTATTCAACCCAGACGGTTGGACTCTATTCAGTGTCGGAACTAGTGATATAACATTTAATATTTAACAAAGACAGCAGTTTTAAATTTGCTACAGAGGCTACCCATATCGAAGCCTTTGCAGGACAGACTGCCCCTGTAGTGGTAAGGGGAGAAGCAGAAGTTATCTGTCATCAGAAAAAGTTCCACAAATTCAACCCAGGTATTAACCTTAAGACCCCAAATTTGGGTTCTTATAAAGATGAAGTGAAATTAAAAGAAGCCTGAAAAAAAAGGGGTTTTATAAAATGAAACTTTGCAATTATTAATTATATAAAAATATTGTTCCCAGTAAAAATAACAAAATATTTTTATAAAGATTAAAAATCAATCGTATTTAGATAATTTATATTAAGAAAGAATATACTTTATATATATATATATATATATATATATATATATATATATAGATATATAGATATTATGGAATAAAATAAAAATAATTTAACGATAAAAATATGTTCCCAGGTCCACCCTGAGTCGTGGTTGTAACACCTGTTAGGGTCCTAGCTATGGGCAAATAGTTAACGCCCAAACTGGGGTCAAAACAGTATGAAAGTGTAAAAATAGGTTTTAATACCAGAAATAATTTAAAAAAATTATTACAAGCAATAAATTTTTGAGGAAAATATTATTACCAGCAATACATTTTTGAAAAAAAAAAAATTACCGGCAATAAAAATTGTCGGTACTAAATAATCCATTGAGGTTGATATGCCGTAAACCAAACCAAAACCAAATCTGTGTATCAACGGAGACCTGGGAACTACCGGCAATTAAGAGGGGGTTCCACGCTCTTCAAAGCCCTTCTCATAAAAGGCCTTTCTGTTGGACGTAGTTTATCGTCATACCCAGGACGGTGATATATAGGAAGTATATATATCTATAGTTGTATAGATATAATTTTTGGTACATAAAAATTCCATGGGTCATAAGAAATATAAAACATTAGACGGTCACTGAGAAAACAAATGTAAAAAAAATTACTGAGCACAAAAAAATCAAAACAGAAATTTAAAACATTTCTATACCGGGTTTCTAATTCTAGCCAAGGATTTTGCATTCAGTTTTGCACAAAAAACATTAGAAAGGCATGAAACCAGTCCTTCTTTCTTCAGTTGTAGGTTTAATAGCAGTGCAGGCTAAGGTCTCTAGGCTTGGTTATTAGCAATTAGTTTGGGAAAAGGACAACTCTGAATTGAAAAGAAAACGCGCACGGTCAGACTAATTGTCCTAGACACACCACTGGTACTATAGCCGCATTACACAGGGTACCCCTGTGGCTCTAATGGTTACGGGACTAGTTACACGTCTGAAAACTTTTTTTTTTTTTTGCAGAATATTGTATTGATTCTGCTTTTCCGTTGCATATGTGCGTACGATAATGTATTTTAAAAAAAATTTCTTTCAGGAAGGCTATAATGCCACTAAGACGCCAGGGGTTACTGACAGCTAAAGAGAATGAGAACACTTTAGTTAGGACATTATTTACATTATTCGGACTATTGTGCCATGTGTCCTGACAAATGGAACAATGGATGAGGGTGTTGGTTGGATCCAGTGACAGGACCGAAAGAGTGTGAGTTCAATACCCGGTTAGGCAGTGGAGAATTTTCAGAGGGAAATTAACAGGAGATAACTAATAACTGGCATCAATTAAACATGAGCGAAATAGAGGGTTCAGTTCGACATTCCAACCACCTGAAGAAGGCCGGAGTGTACAATGGCCGAAACGTTGTAATAAATATAGCGACAAAGATGAGGAGAATAGTCCGAATA
Organism: Acanthosepion esculentum; assembly: GCA_964036315.1. Classification (NCBI taxonomy): domain Eukaryota; kingdom Metazoa; phylum Mollusca; class Cephalopoda; order Sepiida; family Sepiidae; genus Acanthosepion; species Acanthosepion esculentum. The sequence goes on along the minus strand of OZ038508.1, from coordinate 10,791,240 downwards.
ATGTAAATAATGTACATAATACCTCATCTCAGAAATATAGACAGATACTTTAGTCAGTCAGTTATGTGACCGTTACCGTTTAATTCTGCGGTAGACCAGTTGCCATAAAATGCTATAAGTTAACCGGGTATGCCCTGCTATTTACCCATAGCTGGTGCGAGAAGAAGTGGATTCATGACTTTACCAAGGGTATTAGAACGTAAGTGAATTTAATGGATTCGACTGGAATTTGAACTCGGCTCTCCGATTCTTCGAACCGAGCCGCTTTTTAATTACTCCACCAGATAGTGAGAACAAAGGACTCTAAAAGAACAGGTTTCAGGAAGACGGAGTGTCATGAAATGAGGAAAACACAAGAAGGGGATTGATGCTTTATTGAATTTTTTTTTTTAATATTTAAGTTTGCAGGGAAGCTAGAAATCGGATGGGATTTCTACAGGAATTACTGCCATATAAGTTCTGTAGCCCCTTCTGTTCGCCTCGGGGTTCTTGATAAGATACAGAGACGGATATGCAATGTAATTGACCCTAATATGGCATCTCGCCTGCAGTCGCTTTCTCACAGACGCACCGTCAACTCTCTCTTTCTTTTTTACAAATACTTTCATAGTAATTGCTCCGATGAGCTGCTCGCGCTGGTTCCCAGACTTCATGAATTCAAGCGTCCTACGAGGCTGGCATCCCGTCCCCACCCTTTCACTGTTGAAACTGTTAAATGTAGCCGTCTCTTCTACTCCAATAGCTTCATATCGCGCACCTCTCGCCTGTGGAACTCCCTTCCTTATTCCTGTTTCCCTGACAACTATAATCTCCAACTATTTAAATGTAACGTCAATTGACAACTCCAGTTGCCTTGATCTATCCACTATCCTTCTCCATATCTTTTTTTCTTTCACTCCTATCTGCTCTCGCTCCAAATCTTCTGTAACCCCTTGCCTTGATCTATCCACTATCCTTCTCCACATCCTTTTCTCTATCACTCCTATCTGCTCTCGCTCCAAATCTTCTGTAACTCCTTGCCTTGATCTATCCACTATCCTTCTCCACATCCTTTCCTCTAACACTCCTATCTGCTCTCGATCCAAATCTTCTGTAACCCCTTGCATGCTAGTGGCTTCCCGCCTTGCTTGGGGTGAAATGCTCAAAAAAAAAATGGTGGGATGCAGTTTCCTATGTGCGACTTTGTATGTGAGTGTTAGGTGTGTGTTAAGCGTTCATTATATATATATATATATATATATATATATATATATATATATATATATATATATATATATATATATATATATATATTGCTATAGAATATGCGTTTGTGTGAATGCGTGCATGTGAATATGAGTTCGTGTGTGTGTGAATAATAAAGCTTTTATGTGCGTGTGAATGTCAGTGTGCGTATGCTTGCGTGTGTGTTCTTTTTGTTTATATATTTTGTTTATATATGTTTATATATGTGTGAGCATATGTATGTCTATATAAACATGAATGTATTTCAGTGGTTGAATATATATGGAGGTTGTGTCTCCGATTGTGTGTGTGTATGTCCGTATGTGTATTTATGAAGGAATATTTGTTTATACGTGTGTGTGTATCTGTGGTGCGTCTGTGTGATAGAAAAAATAGTGTGAATGTGCGTGTGTGTGTGTGTGTGTATTTGTGTGTGTGCGCGCGCGTGCGTGTGTTCCTGACAAGACCGGAAATAGACCATTAGCGTTACCGTCATTCATAAAACTTCGCTTGGCAAGAAAAAAAAAATCTTTTAGTACTTTTTTTTTTTCGTTTCGTTTTGTTTTGGGGCGTGGGGTGCAGAGTGATTTGTTGGGGGGATATCTTCAACAGTTTTTTTTTTTTTTCCCCCGACGAAATTTCCCTCCACCTTTAGTTGACCTATCCCAATTCTCTTAATTTATCTACAGATATTTACGGGTTTTAACAAAGGAGATTAAAATGAAAGAGACGGACAGCGGAATATTGTGTAGACATGTTTACAGCTGCGGCAGAACACTGCCGTGAAAATCAGATTTAAAAGCCTGGATTTTACCCGGACTCTGACACCGAACACTGAATAGTACATTTCTGTTTCCATCCATTTCTCACACTCCTCTCTCTCTCTCTCCTTCACACACACTCTCTGTCTCTCTCTGTCTCTCTCTGTCTCTCTCTCTATCTCTCTCTATATATATGTATATATGAAAAAAATATATATATATGAAAAAATATATATATACATATATGAAAAAAAAAAGTATATATCCAAGTTTCATTACAGACGACTTACAAGGTACTGCGATTAAGCTATTTTATTCAATTTTTTCTTGTGTTCGTTTAAGTGAAAATTTAAAAAAAAAACTATATAATGGCTAGCAGAATAGCCGAAAGCGCTCGGCTATATAGAACATTTGAATAATTGTTACGCATTTTATGTGTAGAAAGAAATAAAGGAAAAAAAAACTATCGAACATAAGAATAATTAATAAAAAGCTTTTTACCTTGTCAGTCGCATTTAATGAAACATGTATAAAAGAGCGATTGCTGCCAAAATACACAATATATATATCTATATCTATATCTATATATATATATATATATATATATATATATATATATAGAGAGAGAGAGAGAGAGAGAGGGGCAGACAGATAGACAGACAGAAACATTCAGTCTGATTTTTGAACTAGACTGACACATAGACAGACACACAGACACAGACACACACATACACACACACAAACAAACACACACACACACACAAACACACACACACACACGCATATATATATATATATATGCTAGCAGCATGGCCAGCCGTTGCTCGTGCTTGATTCAAAAATCGTACGACTCATACAGCAATCGCTATCACTTAACGTAATATATTTTTGCCCTTCCTTGCCTTTAAAGGAGTGCCCTTTGCCGTGCTGATGTTGCTACATGCCTTACTTCTTGCCTATATCACACTGCGAATTTTTTCTAAGCTCTATACTAAACATTAAATCTGTTACGAAAAAAGAACAAAACAAAATGACCACAAAACGATCAGCTTTAAAAAAGGACTCGTAACTGGAAAAACTGAATGAAAAAAGAATGTTAACAACAAATACTTTTTCACACCCAACCCAGTTCTGCGGAATCAGAATCAACGTTGAGTTTAAGCAAGCGAATGAGACAATTGGAGTAAAGTGCCATGCAGATTTAAATTTTTCCCACTTGTGTCGAATGCAGCTATCGATTTTTTTGCATGCTAGCATGTTAGTTAACATTCGTATCAGTCAGCTGTTGGCTCTCACGCTGGCCAGTAGAATCTTCCTGCCTATTCGTGGAAGCCAGCTATAGGCTCTCACTCTGGCCACTAGAAAATGGCCGCAAACCACATGAAAACTGCCGTATGAAAAACTCGATTATTTCCACTATCGATGGGAGTTGGGAAATGCAAAGTCGATCTTGGCCTTATCACTAACTTGGAGCATGTGCATGTAAATTTTGGTGCAAATCCGTCGAAAATTGCGGCCGTGTATTCGTTACACACACACACACACACGAACGCGCGCGCACACACACACACACACACACATCCTGCCTTTTATAGATATAATATATATAAAGGTTAGTGGTTAGAGTTGAATTCAACTAGGAAAGAGTTATATTAAAAATTGCTCAATACACGTGTGAAAAAATAAAATGAAAAGAAAATATCTTGCAGAGATTTTAACTTTAAAATGAGGAGTACAGTTCAGCGGATTCAACAGTTCTTCTGATTTTTAAGTGTATATATATATATATATATATATATATATATATATATATATATATATATATATATATATGTGTGTGTGTGTGTGTGTGTGTGTGTGTGTGTGTGTGTGTGTGTGTGTGTGAAATAACCACAGAATTTTTTAATATATAAAAATAATGTTGCTGACAACTGTATGACAAAATGAGAAAATCTTTCGTGTAACTCGTTTCGTCCTTTAGGCCTTCATCGGAATACATTTGTCATGTTGGTGCATCTACACATGCGCACGAACGGGGAATTTTATTTTTTTATTTTTATTTATTTTATTATTTATTTATTTATTTTTTAAAAATACAAACCCACACGCTTTCAACACAAACATAACACACGTATTAAAATTCTCATACACAAATGAAATGGCGATCTTTCAACATATGTACATATAAGTAACAGTTATTTGATAATTACAGCGTTGTGTAATTTCTACGTTTTTAATTTTCTTTCAACAATTTAGCTTCTACACTGACAGCAAAACAGCAATTTCAATATTAAACATAACCCCGCTTCTATTCAATGCGCATCAAAATTTTCTGATGATGCTAAATAAATTGCGTGGCTTGTTAAATTTATAAGGATCTTCCGGCGTCTTCATCGTTTAATCATATGGTAATGGTAATGCTAGAAATGGTAATGCTAGCAATGGTAATGCTCGCAATGGTAATGCTAGCAATGTTTAAGCTCGCAATGGTAATGCTAGCAATAGTAAATCTAGCAATGGTAATGCTAGAAATGCTAAAGCTCGCAATGGTAATGCTAGTAATGGTAATGCTAGCAGTGGTAAAGCTAGCAATGGCAATGCTAGGAATGGTAATGCTAGGAATGCTAAAGCTCGCAATGGTAATGCTAGTAATGGTAATGCTAGCAGTGGTAAAGCTAGCAATGGTAATGCTAGCAATGGTAATGCTAGCAATGGTAAAGCTAGCAATGGTAATGCTAGCAATGGTAATGCTAGCAATGGTAAAGCTCGCAATGGTAATACTAGCAATGGTAAACCTAGCAATGGTAATGCTAGAAATGGTAAATCCTGCAACGGTAATGCTAGTAATGGTAATGCTAGCAGTGGTAAAGCTAGCAGTGGTAATGCTAGGGATGGTAAAGCTAGCAATGGTAATGCTAGCAATGATAAAGCTCGCAATCGTAAAGCTAGCAATGGTAATACTAGCAATGGTAAAGCTCGCAGTGGTAATGCTAGCAATGGTAATGCTAAAAATGTTAAAGCTAGCAATGGTAATGCTAGCGATGATAATGCTAGCAATGATAAAGCTGACAATGGTAATGCTAGAAATGGTAACACTAGCAGTTTCTTTGTCCGGAAATATTGGGCATTTATTGAGTAAGAGTCAGTGTCATTCGATATTTTTAAATCATTTCACTCCAATCAAGGCGTTAATGCTACTAAGACTCGAGGGTTTAGTGGGACTGGAATTGAATGAGAAGACTTTATTGAGGGAAAAGGACAATAAAAGATAGGATTTCAGGAAGACAGAAAATGGATGTTGACATTGTATTTAAATCTTTGAAGATTGTACACCGAAGCCATGCATGCGGACACTAGAATCCATTTGATAGAGTATAAGATAGCCAGGAACACAGAATTCAACGGTAGAGATTGAAGAATTTAGCTTAGATACAAAGAAAGGTCGTAGGTCGAGAGAACGTTTCAAGAGAATCGATTCTACACTGCAGAAATTGGTACGGATACCACGAATGTTGGAAGAAGAAAGCTTCAGGGGCTGGGGTGGAGGTTGCAAACTGGTTTAGTTTATTCTTTCTAGGTACATAAGGCACAAGATAAGGCTTTAAGACGGAATAAAAGAATAATAGTCACTGATGATCTTGTAAAGCAGGGGTCGGTAACTCTACGACACGCGTGCCACACGTGGCACGTCAAAAAATTTCCAATAGCACACGGCCGCAAATGACATCACAAAGTCCGAACCAATAGCTACTACAACGCAAAGAAGATATTTAGCTGTTTCAATTTTAATATATACTAAAGTATATATACTCTATATTACTATATAAAATATATTGTAGAACAGGTAAATTGACCTTGACTTGTATAAAAATACGTATGCAGTTGAATGATTTTAAAACCCTAAGTCGGCACATATTCAGCAAAAGTTTGCTGCCTCCTGTCATAGATCATTATCAGAAGATATTTAGCTGTTTCAAAACTGCTCACTCGTTGGACTCCCATTAATAATAAAAAATTTAAAAAACTCTTTTAAAAATAGTTTATTACTATTAATGTGACTTTATATTTTTGTATATATTACTATATAAAATATATTGTAGAACAGGTGTATTGACCTTGACTTGTATAAAAATACGTATGCTATTGGCACACTGAATGATTTTGGAACCCTAAGTCGGCACATAGTTAGCAAAAGGTTGCCGACCCCTGGTCTAAGGCAATCCACCCAGAAAGTAGTAAGGCCTACAAAATAGTTTGGCCTCAGGGTTGCTTACTGGAAGTACTTTAGTCAATAGCAAAGAATGGACCGAAATCAGAATTATTAGACGCGTTCAAAACTTTACAGAATTTTATAATAAACAATGAAAAATAGTTATTTACTGTGTATAGAGGCGTGACGAAAGCCCCAAGAAAAGCTTTTTGGGGAGGAAAATGAGAAATGATGACATCAGAAGCCTTTTAAAAATGAGAATTCTAAATGCCGTCTCTCGGAGACGAATTTCAAAGACACTGTATACAAGTTCGGTGATCTTCCAGCTCCAAATCTCTAGACGGCCAGACTTTGGCAGCTGGTCTCTTCTCTGAACGAGCTCTAACAGCTCTAACATCTAAGCGTGTGTGTCTTCGGGGAGAACTCGCTGGCTATCATCAATGCCTTGAAATCCAAACTAGTTACATCCCATCATCGCAGACCGGACCCTGAAGTACCACTAGCCACGATGAGCGGAGATGGAAGCCCAGTGCTTAAATCGACTATTGGGCCATAAGTTAAACCCAGACCTCAAGTTGAACTCCTACATACGATCCATCGTCAAAGAGGCTGGAAAATAGCTCTGTTCACTCTACCACTCTTTACTCCTTTACTCTTTAAAAGAGCCAGATCAAGCCTAAAATGATGTAAAGTTATCATATTTAGACAGGACGTGCCCAGTCATCATTTTCCACTCTCGATATAGTCCAAAAGCGTCTCCGTATCCTTGTGGGTGACAAATTATTTTCCAACCTCTCTCGCAGACGAGATGTTTAAAGCTTCTCATTTCTCTATCGTTACTTCCATGAAAAGTTCTCTGGCGAACTACAATCCTTAGTTCCACAAGATCTAAACTTTATGACTAAGATCCGCCATACTACATGCCTTGTAGCGAACCACACCCTCTGTATCTCATTGGTGAGAAGTTCCACTCGAACAGCTTCTAACCACGGACCACTACTCTCTGTAATTTACCTCCAAGAGTATGTTTTCCAGATCATTACAATTTTAACCTTATGTTCATATATAGGGTTAACCTTTATCTGCCCAACATATCTGTATAAATTGTATCGCTTATTCTGTAACCTTCTACCTCGAGTGGCTCGCGGGCCTTGTACAGGGTGAAACTCACTGCAGAAACAATATCCATTCTCTACATTTCAAATTTATGTAATTTAATTTTTACGATTGAAGAAGTAATCGGGTAAAAACATGTTGCTTAGTAATATATATGAAATTTCAAATGCCTTCCTTGGGAGACAATTTCAGAGATTGGAGATACGAGTTAGTGTTTTATCCACACTCGAATTCTACGTTCCACTTTCGTGGAAATAGTTTTTTAAGAAGGGGCCAACTAAAACCCGTTGCAATAAAACTCATCAAAAACCAAGTACTTCGAATAAGGGTAGATCTGTTTCCTGGGGAATTATAGAAACTGATCGTTGTTGGTCAGCTGTCAATCAAGGAGAGAGAAAAAAAGAAAGAAAAAGATGGTACTGCCTTGGTAAATAGAACATTCCGATATGACTATATAAGTCCTGACAGTTCTCTGCCCCCGGAAGGCACATCCGCCCACACGGTAAATAATACGGAAATATTTGACTTTTAACTTCTGTATCGCTCTAACAACATACGCTCCGTCGACAACAGTGTTGGTGGCATTTTCAGGACAGCCGAAAGAATTATTTAACAAAGTAGTCGATAAAAGCAAAAAATAAGTATTAACCATTACTTGCAAAAATTTAAAAAAAAAAAAAAAAAAACCACAAACTCTAGTTGTCAGCAAAAGAGACAGCGCAGAGAATGGGTTACGTATTGGGGATGCCAAGTGTGGACATGTAACTGTCAGGGTAGTATAGTATTAGGTTGTTCGGGAAAAATATCAACGTTTATTCGTAAATGAATGTATTTTAACAGTTAAACAAAAAAGGAACCCTGTATATTTTTGCCATGAAGTTCCAAGAATATTTATACCTTTTCGATAAAACTAAAAGTTTGGATTCCATGTAATCTTTTAATGTTATACTTGCATCTTCTTTGCAACGGAATGTATTTTAGCTGAAAAAAATATATTAACTGTTTTTGCTCGAAAAATTAGTAGTCAGTGGTCGAGAAATCAGGGGAATATGCTATATGTGACAAAGTCAAATATACCAAATCGATGAGCTTCTTTAGTGTCACCCTGTCAACATGTGGCTGAGCTGTGTCATTAAACACAATTGCCCTTGTCAATTAAACCGTCTCATTTTGCTTAACTGAATGTGCGTTTCGTCCCGTTATTGACAGTAAAGCTTCGGCAGTTAGATTCCAAAAAGCTCGAATGGATAACTCCAAGGCGGACCACCAGAGGGTCAACATCATCATCTGTTGATGCAATTTCGGTTTTAGAAAGTGTATGGAAGTTACAAGGTTGCGTGTTGGTGTGCATTTTAGATGAATGCATCCTCGCATGTAAACATTTAAGAAGAAGCAGACAAAAACTGACCGTTTATTCTAATTTTTTATAGTGACTGTTATGAAACGAAGTTCTTAATGTCTCTTGGGCATGTTCGTTTTCGGTTTGGTCCAGGAGTCAGCATAAGCATCATATTAATGTTCGAAAGTCAGCTTTGCACAAAGTTAGAACAACCAGAGTAAGGTTTCTATCTATTTGTTTCTTGATCCAGAAGTTAGAGTAAGTAAGTATAAGCATTGTTACAATGGTCGCGCTCACGTCAGCCTTGCACTGAGCTTGAACAACCAAAGAGAAAGCTTGACTTATTTCATAGGTGGACTATACATACGAGGGCCATTTTTTAGAAGATGTATGGAAGTTACAAGGTTGCGTGCTTGCATGTATTTTAGATTGGTGCATGATCTCATGTAAACAACTAAAAAGCACACAAAAACTTGCGTTTATATCACGGACCGTTTATTCTAAAATTTTTATAGTGATTGTCATGAAACAAAGTTCTTAATGTCTCTTGGGTATATTCGTTTTCGTTTTGGTGCAGGAGTTAGCGTACATCAGCATAAGCATCGTATTAATGGCCGAAAGTCAGCCTTGCACAAAGTTGGAACAACCAAAGACATTTTCTGCATTTTCTTTGCGACGGAATGTACATTGGCTTAAAATTATCAAAATGCTTGAGAAACTGGTAGTCAGATGGCAAAACGTTAGGATGTGACAACATCTTATATGCCACATTGGTGAGCTTCTGCAATGTCATTCTGGCAACATGTGTCCGAACAATGTCATGTTGCAGAATTGGATCTCGTGATTAACTAGTCCCGTTCGTATTTTGCTTAATTGAATGCGCAATTCAGCCAGTTGATGGCAGTAAACTTCGGTTAGATTCCCGAAAGCTGTCATGGGTAAAACCAATTAAACAGAAATTGAACCAAACAGTCACCATAAATTTCTGTTGGTTCAATTTCTGTTTTTGAAAGTGTTTGGATGCTTCGCCATGTTTGTCATAAAGGATCCATTTCTGATCTCAAGTCATTATTTGATAAAAAAAAGCCGCAGATAGAGCAACGGACATTCTTCAAGGCGTCGTTTTTTTTTTCAATTCCATTTTTATTCAAATTGACAATTTTCTTGAGATGGTCCGATATTGTTTAAATGCTGACATTATCTGAGAAATTTCTCTTGTACATTGACATGAATTTTGTCCAGCTGGGGTTTCCAGATTTTGATTGGCAATTCCAAATGAGCGTCCTCTACCACCTTGCTCTTCAAGACTCGTATCCACACTATGAAACTTCAGAAACCAATGTCGTACTTTTCGATCACGAGCGAATCTTTAAACCGATCCTTTGTTGATATTGATATCAGTTTGAGAAGCAAAGATTTTTCTATTTTCACCTGACTAATTCTTTTCATCAACATTTTAGTTTCTGTCTATATTTCTGAGATGAGGTATTATGTACACTATTTACATTATTCGGACTATTGTCGTCAAATTTGTCGCCATATTTATTTCAAGGTTTTGCCCTTTCAGTATCTGTCTATATTTCTGAGATAAGGTATTATGTACATTATTTACATTATTTGGACTATTGTCCTCATCTTTGTTGCCATATTTATTACAACGTTTCGGCCTTTCATTATCTGTCTACATTTATGAGATGAGGTATTATGTACACTATTTACATTATTCAGACTATTGTCCTCATCTTTGTTGCCATATTTACTACAAAGTTTCGGCCTTTCAATATCTGTCTATATTTCTGAGATGAAGTATTACGTACACTATTTACATTATTCGGACTATTGTCGTCAAATTTGTCGCCATATTTATTACAAGGTTTCGCCCTTTCAGTATCTGTCTATATTTCTGAGATGAGGTATTATGTACACTATTTACTTTATTCGGACTATTGTCCTCATCTTCGTCGCTATATTTATTACAAAGTTTCGGCCTTTCAGTATCTTTCTATATTTCTGAGATGAGGTATTATGTACACTATTTACATTTTTCTGAGTATTGTCCTCATCTTCGTCGCCATATTTATTACAACGTTTCGGCCTTTCAGTATCTGTCTATATTTCTGAGATGAGGTATTATATACATTATTCGGACTATTATCCTCATCATCCACTGGGATAGACCGTTCTTGTGCCATGTTTAGTTGTCAGTTATCTGCTTCTCCAAGTTATCCACTGACTTAAAATTCTTTGAGTCCTCTCACTGGATTTAAGTAACGCCTTTATCCACTGTACCATGTGTCCTTCCTGACATCTGTGTATAAATTTCTGGGTGTTGCCACATTGCGTCTGCGAGAGGTTGGAGGGCGGAAAATAAAGTTGGAGACGCTTTTGAACTCTATCGGGACTGGTAGATGAGGACGGGGTAGCTCTCGACCAAATATGACAACAGTACTCCGTTTCCGCCCCGAACTGGCTCATTTTGCATCTGGTTATCGCCATCACCTACCGTTTATTGAATTTGAATAATTATTAATATATTTCATTTATCACCAAGCAATCTTCTCAAAATAATGATGATGAGCCACACTCTCACTGAAACTCCTTACTCTAAACGTCTGTTAGGACTAGAGTTCATACCTTATCCCAACTGGAACCCTTTACACAATGCTGATGAAATATAAGTACCTGCCTCCTCGTACGATGCTCTCTGCCACATATTCACACAAGCTCGCTATAGAAGTCGTGTATTGATTTTCTCTGTCCTTATTACCTACAATATGTCTTGTGAGTATAAAATTTTCCAAGCCCTCTTTCCTCATTATTTTCCCCAGAAATTTTAATCATTACTTCCTGATGTTAAGTATAAGTGTATGTTTCTTGTAGCATTGTCTTCAGTGCTTCGTCGTTGCTTATATTTTTCGTCCTTGTAAATTTCATTACGATTCTGTGGAACCAGCTCTCTGTTGCTTCATGTCTCTTCATATGTGAGGAGACTGTCCAGAATTCAATGTAATGTAGGAAGACTGATATCACGTAAATTATTCAATAGACTTTTTTCTGTTTCTACAAGAATCAAATCAGACCAAAAGGAAGTATTGCTGCTATATCTGGACTGAACTTACAATTCCTCCTTTCCAGTCTTGACAGAGTCCAAAATCGTTTGTGGCGGGTTAATGTTTTCCCACTCTACCACCCATTTCCCTGAGACGAAACACAGTAAGCTTATCACTACTCAGTCCCCTATTTTCATTGGAAATATTCTGACGAGCGATATTGTTTAGTTCCACCAGTTCAAACGTTGACAGCCCAAACCCGCCATTTTACGTCAGCTGGGTCGAATCGATATCATTCCATTTGTATTCCATTTGGAAGAAAGAATTTCTACCCAAAAAGGTTATTCCAAAGAACCGTTTCTTTGTGGAACAGACTCCTGTGTGGATGCTTCCACGAACGCTACAGGGGTTTACAGCCATATCACATTAAAATACCTGTTCTCGTACGATCACCGAAGTTAAGCAACGTTGAGCCTGGTCAGTGTCTAGATGGGTGACTGCTTAGAAATATTTGGTTCTGTAAACGTGGATGGGCGTGTGGTATAAACAGTTGATAAGCCATAAAAAATCAATCAATTAACCCCGTTCACATTAGATATTTGTAGGACGGTGGATAGCGGTTCGGACTGAGGGATTGGAGAGCCGGGTTCGAATTCCAGTCGAATCCATTACATTCATATACGTACTAATACACTTGGGAAAGGTATGAATCCTTTTCTTCTCCCCACAGCTATGGGTAAATACCAGAAAAGACTGGGTTCTATAGCCTTATATGGCAAATGGTCTATCGCAGAAAGAAATGGCAACCTACTGCGTGATAAATCTGCCCCGTCAGTCATGTATCGAAAGATACATGATCGCCTAAGCGTGTATCACGCATGACACATAACTGACAGGCTGACTTTCCAGTCGAATCCCTTACATTCACGTACATGCTGATACCCCTGGGAAAAGTATGAATTCTCTTCTTCAGCGATGGGTAAATAACAGGACGCACCGGGTTCTATAGCCTTGGATAGCAAATTGTTTGCCGCAGAAAGAAATGGTAACCTAACTGCGGGAAAAAAAATCTGCCTCGTCAGTCATGTATCGAAAGATACATGATTGCCTAAGCGTGTATCACATATGGCACATAAAGAAGGATATCACAGAAAATGAAGGACAGTAGGTCTCCTTAAATCTCGACCACTTTTTTTTTTATCTTTGCGTAGCCCCTCTAACAATGTCATAAAGTTAGTGGTCTCATTCCTCCCTTGCAGTAACTGAATTCGCCTATATATCTGGAAGCTAGAACATTAGAATTGGTGTCTCGAGCTCGCATCTTTCTTCAAACCACTGTGTGTTTCTCCCGTCCATCAGAAGTTGAGACACGCCCATATTTTATTGTGAATTATTTTGGGCTGACAGTCGGCATGTGGGTGCCAAACTGGGGCCATTTGAAACGTCCAAGCCAGTATAGAGTTTTCGGACTGGCAATTATGATGGTTATCTTATGCCCCAAATACCTCTCACACCTCCCCAAACCAGAGGGTAAGGACAAAGAAGAAAAAAACATTTCCGCCTTTAGGCCCCTTTCCAAAACCTGGTCTTGAGCGTTTTGATTGGTTTACTCTGAATCTTTCTCTGCTCTCTTACTCGACGCCAATACCGACACCTACCTGGAATTGAAGAGGTTGGTCAAGAGGTAAACAGTGATTTATATGCCTACCTTAGTCGATTCTGTAGGTCTATAAGAACGCCTCCCAGGCACTAGCAATCACCGACACACACACACACACACACACACACACACACACACAAACACACACACACACACACACACATATATACATATATATATATATATATATATATATATATATATATATATATATATATATATGCGCGTGCAGATGTCTCCATTCATACACAGATACATGCAAATTGACTATAATCTCAGGCACGTGATGATACTCCAAACAGTTTCATGTTATCGATTCTTCTTACAAAACAATCATAGGTTTTTTCTTCTTAACTCTCGTTCAGTTTCTTTATCCTATCCCCATAGAAAGAGAGATAGATAGAGAGACACAGACATACAGATAG
>OZ038508.1:10704955-10772455 GCA_964036315.1 Acanthosepion esculentum | reverse complement strand
AAATCTATCCTAAAAATGTTGTCGGCATTAAATAACCCACTGAGGTTGATATGCCGTAAAACAAAATAAACCAAACCAATCTAAACAAAAGAATACATATTCTATTCATACGAATCTATCCTAAAAATGTTGTCGGCATTAAATAAACCATTGAGGTTGATATGCCGTAAAACAAAATAAACCAAACCAATCTAAACAAAAGAATACATATTCCATTAATACGAATCTATCCTAAAATTGTTGTCGGCATTAAATAACCCATTGAGGTTGATATAAAGTTAAACAAAATAAACCAAACTAATCTAAATCAAAGAATTAAATAACCCATTGAGGTTGATATGCCGTAAAACAAAATAAACCAAACCAAGACGATCCTCCAAGGCACATATGATTTTGTTACTGTTTTCATCATGTCAACCACGAAGTTGGAATATGAGGTTAAGAGAAACAGGAAAAAGCCAAATAGAGCGAAGTCTCGTGATTAAGGAGGATGGCGTAGAAATTGAAGGCCACAGTTGGCTGCTTCAACTACTTAGAAGTGTGACATCTGCGCAGTGTGAACAGGAGCATTATCTTGGAGCAAGAGACCGCCTTCAGAATATCCCCCTCCGTGCTAAATCAAAAACCTCAACTTGCCAACAGACGCCGTCTGCTTGAACTTCTTCGAGGACGGGAAACCAGAACGTGTCCACTGCTTGCTTTGAATCTTTGATTCATGTTCGAAAGGGAGACCCCTAGGTTTCATCTTGTGTTATTAATTTGCGGTGGAAATTTTCAGGGTCAGGCTGGGAGTGAGTCTGAAGTGTCTTGGGAATGTCAACTCTTTTCATCTTCTGCTCTGGTGTCAGCATTCTTGGAACCCATCTTGCAGACAGCTTGCTTATCCCCAAGATCTCAGTTAAAATAGTATGGATCGAACCAGGACTAGTGATTATTTATTTGAACATCACTTGAACATTACGTCGTCTGTCATCCAAAACTATACGGTGAATGACTTCAGCTTGTTCCTCAGTGGCTGGACCGCTTGACCGCGCCTCTTCTTCTGTGCAGTCTCCCTGCCCCGTATCAATTTCTCAGTCCACCTCTTCACATTTGCATAGGAAGGGGAGTTCCTCCAGCAAGTGCCTGTACCGTGTCCTCATAGATTTCTTTCGGTGTTATACCTTTCGTTTTCAGATAATTCCTGACTACTCGGGCCTCTGTTTTGCCCATTTTTAGATTTGTGGCGCACTTCTTACCTGTGTAGAGGCCAGGCATGCACAGAATTAAGACAGATATATGGATTAGTTTTCTAGTTTCATGTGATTCCACAACAAATATGTTCTGCTATGGCTCTTTTCGAATGACCCTCATAAATGGAAATACATTTTTTTTTAAATATATTGAATTTTTATGAATAACACTGGGAAAAAGCGAATTAATCTTCTTCGTTCATTGAATTCGGACTAAATGAATCTATTTAGGTTCAGTTGAAATTTGAACCCGCGTTGCCGATAACGACTTGGCTAATTGGCAAAGTTGTAAGCGAAACAGTTTGGCGAGAAATAAATCACGAGGTCTGTTCGGAAATAATACTTCCATTTTGAATATTTCAATAAACGAGTGAGCGGGATTTTTGTAATTTCTTTACCAGTTGGAGGAAAATTTACAGAACCACATTTGAGATATAAAAAATAACATAGAAATCAATATTGCAGATAGATAGATAGATAGATAGATAGATAGATAGATAGATAGATAGATATTGGATTCAGTTCTTAGAACCAACAGCCCGACTATATACCAGATTATATCATTCGTAGACAGTACTGTTTCGCTGTATCACAGCTCCTCAGTGGGACTAAACAACCGAATGCCTCAAGGTCGGATGAAATCCGACCGATTTGGTGTCAGTCAAAGTTTCTACCACTGAGCCATCTTCACTTGACAGAATGAGTCAGCCAAATCTCTCTCTCTCTCTCTCTCTCTCTCTATATATATATATATATATATATATATATATATATACGGGATTCAGTTCTTAGAACCAACAGCCCGACTATATACCAGATTATATCATTCGTAGACAGTACTGTTTCGCTGTATCACAGCTCCTCAGTGGGACTAAACAACCGAATGCTTCAAGGTCGGATGAAACCCGACCGATTTGGTGTCAGTCAGAGTTTCTACCACTGAGCCATCTTCACCTGACAGAATGAGTCAACCAAATCTCTCTCTCTCTCTCTCTGTCTCTCTCTCTGTCTCTGTCTCTCTATCTCTCTCTCTCTCTATATATATATATATATATATATACGGGATTCAGTTCTTAGAACCAACAGCCCGACTACCCCCACCTGTCATTTGATTATAGTGGTGAAGGCTTTGGGCAGAAGCAACCATTCTTTTTGGGGAAGAGCTGAATACAGAGACCTGGTACACAGAATGCCATAAAAGGTCCCCAAACGACACTTCTCAGATTTTTAATTCATATTTCTCCTACTCCGAGACTGCTTGCCACCCAAGGCTATAGAACCCAGTCTGTCCTGTTATTTACCCATCGCTGGTGGATGGATTCTGATAAGGGGTCTCACCTTTTCACACAAATGGACTCAACCGAGGTATACATATACTACCACCAGTGAATACCTGGTAGTACGTTAAGACAGTCGAGAAGTCTGTATGAGAGTCGTATCAGAGTAGTATTAGAGTCACCGTCACGAGCAACTAGACTCAGTTAGGAGTCATATCGCGATACTTCAATACCAAGATTGTTTATATATTATTGCTACTAACAGAGCATTCCTGGAGCTACTAACCCGTATTACCAGTTTGTATTATGACGTTAATACATTTATTGTCCTTATCTATTCCTGGCGTTTGTTATTTATTGATATCGGATTTCATCCCGGAATCCACAACAGATTCATACCTTTCCCATGGTTATTATGTAATAAATGTAATGAACTCTACTGGAATTCGAAATCGCTTTTCTGATTCCCTAATCCGAAAATCTATCCATTACTCCACCTCCAACTGCACATGCATGCATATATATATATATATATATATATATATATATATATATATATATATATATATATATATATATATATATATATATTGTCGGCATTGAATAACTCATTGAGGTTGATATACCGTAAAACAAACAAACAATTAAACAGACAAACAGCGTCTCTGATTTACACAAGATCTGGCAGAAATACCTCTCTCACATACATGCCAGCAATACATCCCATATAATGGCAAAACCTGAACGAGATGAATACATCATTGACATTAAAGTTTTACCATTATTTAGGGGGTATTTCTGGGAGTTATATGTGGGATACATTTTAGTCGCTTTTTCTTCCCTCCCTATAAAAAAGGAATGGGTCATTATTTATCTGAGGTAATGGCAAGGCGGAACGTACTAACAAACAGACAATGAAGTTACCGTCAAACAGTTTGAAAAAGATATGTCGATAATAAACCGTGATTCTTTCAGGACCAACATTATTATTATTTTTTCTATTTGTAAGTCTTCCTGCGCTAATACTTGAACAAGGAACGGCCAGTTGGATGTGTAGACCGCCTTGTTATGTGGTGCTGTTTCGATTAAAATGGCAATTAGGCTTTTACAATATGGTGTTGATTTCCCAACTGGTTTTGAGTTCAGCTTTTTGGTTCTTCAGGCCTAATTACGAAACAATGTTAAAAGCTCCAGTCTCCTTATTTATATGCTGAAGAAGAGCAGAGATATGATTCATAAATTCTTCAAGGGTATTTGGGCCAAATTTGAAATTTCAGCCGGAATTTGAACTCGCCTGTTTATTTCACTTTCCATTTTGTTAATCGCTATACAACTTTAAAAATACAAAGGTTATTCACTTAGTGTTAAATAAAATGACGTGTTAGTCCCAGCATTGTTTGAGAAACAAAAGGTAGACATTATTGGAATTTCAAAAGAGGGACTTTTTTTTTAAAGCTTTTCACCCCAAACAAGGCTGGAAGCCACTAGCACGCAAGGAGTTACAGAAGGTTTGGAGGAAGAGCAGATAGGAGTGGTAAAGGAGAGGATGTGGAGAAAGATAGTGGATCGATCAAGGCAAAGGGGTTACAGAAGATTTGGAGCGAGAGCAGATAGGAATGAAAGGTGAAAGGATGTGGAGAAGGGAAGTGGATAGATCAAGGCAACTGGAGATGTCGATTGACGTTACACTTAAATAGTTGGAGATTGTATTTGTCATGGAAACAGGAATAAGGAAGGGAGTTCCACAGGCGAGATGTGCGCGACATGAAGCTATTGGAGTAGAAGAGACGTCTACATCTAACAGTTTCAACGGTGAAGGGGTGGGAACGGGATGCCAGCCTCGTAGGACGTTTAAATTCATGAGGCCTAGGAACCAGCGAAAGCAGCTCATCGGAGCAATTACCGTATTTGTAAAAAAGACAGAGCAAAATCATGTTGAACCGATAGAGAATGGGGAAAAAAGCAAAAGTTTGCGATTTTGGATAAGTTGGGCTAAACCAGTTCGTTTCAGCCAATCGTCCTGATGTGGGCATTGTTAAATGCTAGCCTCGTTCTGATAAGCATCTATCATTTTTCGACTCTTCCTCATCACGTATTGGTAGTAAAATACCTGATATTTCAAACGTTTAAATACGGTCAAGGCACCGTCTGCTTGCTTCACTTATCTTCATGACTCGCTCTTTATTTACCACGCTTTCTTTTACTCTTTTTGGCCATGATTCTTCGTTGGTCCAAATCTTCATCTGACTTCCGCTGAAGATAGATGTGGCAGGACGCCATTTTTCCTCTTGTTTTCCGTATCACTGATAAAATCAAAACATCTGCTGTGGTCACTTAATGCATTTTCTCACAAGGCTTTTATTATCCTTTCTTTTTCTTTCTCTCGCTCTATCTTGATTTCTTCGCCTCTTCCTTCTTTGTTTCCTCTTTTTCTTCGTTACTCAATTCCTTCAATCACCCACCCTCTCTTTCTTCTTTATTTTCCTTTCACTATTCTTTTCTTTCTTTCTTTCTTTCTTGCTTTACTCCTTCCATTTTTTGCCTTACTCTTTTTTCCTTTCTTTCATTTCTTTCCTTCAATTCTTTTCTTCTTCCATTCCATCTTCCTCCTTTCAATCCTACTTCCCTTTGTTTCGTCCTTCGTTCCTTATTCCCTTCTTTCCATTTTCCTTCTCCCCACCCCACTTTCTTCGTTTTTTTCTTCATTTCAAGGACCTTTTTAATTTTCATCCCTTTTAATACACTTACCTCCATTGATTCCTTCAAGATTTGTTTATTTAAGATTTTTTCTCATAGAATAGAACGACTTTCGTAGTCCTTCTCTTCCTTCTTTATATCCACACTAGCAGCATGGCCCGGCGTTGCCCGGGCTTGATTAAAAAATCAAACGACTCATACAGCAATCGCATATGTGCTATATTTATGGGATAGAGTGCTCAATATCAGAGATAGGGCGTATGTAAATATAAAAGTGAACATTGAAGTCAACACTCAGAGGCGACAGGCTGTTTCATGCTAGACGCAATCGTCAGGCCTGACGATTGCATCTAGCATGAATCAGCCTGTCACCTCTGAGTGTTGATTGCAATGTTCACTTATATATATATATAATAATTGTTTAACTAGCTCTGTAGTTTATCTCAGTACTATATCAACACTAGAAAATCCAAATATAAAGAAATTCTACATAGGTTGCACCATGAGACCATTCAAGGAACGCTGGCGGGGTCATCTGCAATCTTTTAATAATAGTAACTATAAATATATGACTTCATTATCCAAATACTTTTGGAGTCTAAAAGAGAAAAATAAAACACCTAAGGTTAAATGGAAATTAATTAGAAAGGCCCGGACATGTAACTCACTATATGCCCCGTGTTACCTATGCCTTAACGAGAAACTTGAAATAATTAGATTTAAAAATAAGACTGATCTTTTAAATCAAAGATATGAACTAACAGTTAACTGTAAACATCGTTTTAAATTTAACTTAGTATAGAAATCATATACTTTCTATGATAATGATAAATTAAACTTAATAGACTATTACCTTTTTAGCATGATAGTCGCCGTATCGATATGAATGTGTACTGGGTACTTACAAAGTATCATACGTGTCTGTATTTGGATGTATATATTTGTATGTTATGTAGAGTTATTTCTACTGTTCGATATGTATATGTGTATATAGGGGTATATATATGTTGTTTTTTTTGTTTTTTTTATGAAGTTATATGGTTGTGTATATTGGCATCTATCATAGGTTAGCCTGTTTATGTGTACGAGTAAGGGTGTAAATTCTGGTAAGTGTCTACCACTAAATGTGTAAGTATATGTTTTCGGTATATAGAGATATATATGTGTATGTGTAGATATGTGTATGCATATGCATATGTATGTATATGTGTGTGTGAGTGTGCATATATGTGTGTATATGTAGTATGTATGCTTCTATGTGTATGTATATGTTTATATATGCATATATATGTATATATATGTATGTTTAAATATGTATATGTATGTGTATATGTGTATGTATATGGGTGTACATTTATATGTATGTGTGGGTATTTATATGTATGCGCTCGACTGTTTGTGTACTGTATATCTGGGTGTGTCGATATGGGTATTTATATATGATTAGATATTTATGTATATATGTTTTTGTGTCATTGTATGTGTATTTGTATGTATGCTTTAGTGTCTTGGAGTGTATCATAGATACAAACTAAAATCTACTTTTGTTGATAACGAACCTTTAATTGCTTACAGACCGTTGTTCTTTTCTTAAATTATGATAAACTTTTAATATATTTTATCATAATGTTGTTGGAATATTATTAGAATATAAGTTGGTCTATGTATGCTTATTTCTTTTTCCTTTTTTATGCATGTGTCTACATGTTTATGTATATATGTATATGTGTTTGTATATATATGTGTGTATGCGTATATATATATATATATATATATATATATATATATATATATACGTATGTATGTACGTATATATATTTGTATGTATGTGTATATGTATGTTTGTATGTGTGTATGTATGTATGTGTATGTATATGTATGTGTGTAGATATATATGAGTGTATATATATGTATGTATGTGTGTATATCTATGTGTAGTTGCGTATGTATGTGTGTATATATATGTACAAGCGGATGTGTATATGCATTTTTATATTCATATCGTTTTAATTTACGTTTGATTAATTTTTCATGTATATACTGGTATTTGTAAATGTCTATGTATATATTTAGTTTATATGCATATATGTATACGTGCTTATGTATGTACATCTAGATGTGTATGTGTATGTATGTATGTGTGTGCTTGTATATAGTTGCATCTTTATATATATTTCTTCATTTGCTTTATTTACTTTTCTGCGTCGACGTATGGGTCAATATATTTATATGTGCTTATCTATGTGTATGTTTATGTGTGTATGTCTGTATATGCGTACCTATTATGCATATATGTGTGTATGCGGGTGCATGTATTGATTTATATGCGGATGTTTGAGTGTACAATTATATGTGGAGGTGGTTATTTACTTTTGTCTGTAATGTGTTGAAAACTATGTTTTTAAAAATGTATATATATATATATATATATATATATATATATATATATATATATATATATGTATATGTATATGTATATATATATATATATATATTTATGTATGTATGTATATTTTTATATATATTTATTTGTTTAAATTTTATCTATGTATATTTGACCGGTTTAGTTATATTTCAAGTTAAAATTCGTTTAATAACATATAAAGCCACGAATAGCTTTGACATCTGACCGTCTAGATCATATTGAATGTAGATGTATGTGCCTGTGTGTATTGATGTGTATATGTAAGTAAAGTGCATTTGCCTATGTGTGGTTTGATTTTTTATATGTGTGTGTATATATCTAAATACGTCTGAGCGCTTAACATGCGTGCGTTCGAATGATTTCGCGTGAGAGGCGACTAACATGTTGAAATGAAACTAAAATGTATACATTTATGTCTGGGATTCTGAACATCCCTTTCAACATAATTTCAATGAAAATACAAATTAAATAGCATATATATCTTTTATTTTTATTTTTATATTTTTACATTTTTTTCTCCTTGGTAATTCTACAATTTAAAACTTAATAGATATTTGATTTAGATTTCTAAATAGGTAATTTTAATTTTTTACTTTTAATTTTAATTTCAAATTTTATAAATCTTTTAATATATATGATAACCTTGCTTAGTTGTCAAATTTTTCGAATCATCCTATACTTGTATTTTGATTGGTCACTCTAGTTTATGTAACAGCGTTTACTCCTGGCTAAGGATCGTTGATTAATTTGAAACTTTTAAAACCATTTATTCTATATTCTACATCGTCACTTGATAAGACACTAGAAGTGTTGAAACAAAATGGCTACTTTTGTCGTGATTTTATAACATATTTATGTTGTAATATTCAAATAAATGATTATATATATGTTATTTAACAGTAAAATATTTAATCCTTGAAAATGACTAAATGTATAGCCGAAAGCGCTAGGATAAAAAGAACATTCGGCCAGTTTTTATATAATTTATCATCCGAATGGAAAAACATTATTAAATCGCATGAGAAATTGTATAAAAAACTAAATAAAAATACCTTGTCTGTCGTATTAAATGAAATGTGCGTGAATGAAGGATTGCTGCCTAAATACATACATATATATATATATATATAAATATATATATATGTGAGTGCGTGCGCCCTCGCGCGCGCGTGTGTGTGTGTGTCTATGTGTGTGGCTCAGACCGAAGTGTTCATTTACTTATGCGTTTGTGAAGTAGGTATTTGAAAAAATTTTATCTTTTTTGCTAGAACGCAGTCTCTTCTGCAAATACATATGTGTAACGTGTAAGCATAATTCACTTCATGTGACGTTTTGTGATATGTGTCAGCAAGGTCATCTCATAACGGACAGAAACAAGTCACGAAAGGAAGTGTTAGGCGTGATTCTCAGCAAAAGCTAATGTCTTAGTATTTGTTCTGGCCGACATTTTTCTTCTTCCTCCTGTCGCAGAAACAGGCGAGATCCATTGTTTTATACGCTTTTAATGAGGCTTCTTTTGCTCGATTAAAATAAAAGGCAGATGTCTCTGGTTATTTAACCAGGAGGCTTGATGGCTACATTCGGAGAAAAAAAAAGGAACAAAGTTGACCCTTTATAAAACGTCCTGTCATCGTGAAAATTTCTTTGATGAGACGGATATTAGAATAACAATCTCAGCGACCTAGCATTGAACTTCTGCCTTGAAAATGAGGGCTCGTATGTTCCGGGCTTAGGTTGGGTTATTTTTAGGCAAAGCGCATTTAACTGGCGGATATGGGATTGGGATTAAATTCAACGATGTTTTATTAAATAATTAACGTACCTTTTTTTAATGAGGTTTTTTGAGAATATCTGTGAGCTTTCATTTAAAATAGTTTTTCGCAAAGGCTTTAACAGTTTTTAACAGACCGTTTTATTTTTATTAAATCGCTTTCTACGGTTTATGAACCCATTGCAGGTTATTTAAAGCCAGAAAATAGTTTTAGATTGTAAGAATATATTTTAAGATAAGAATGATGTTCTGAGACAAACTTTACTAATTAACCCATAGTAGGGGGTATAAGAGTTGGGTTCA
Source organism: Acanthosepion esculentum (assembly GCA_964036315.1). NCBI lineage: Eukaryota > Metazoa > Mollusca > Cephalopoda > Sepiida > Sepiidae > Acanthosepion > Acanthosepion esculentum. The sequence continues at coordinate 10,762,750 of OZ038508.1, read as the reverse complement.
TATCTTTCTCTAAGTTATTCGCTCGTAAGTGAATATAACGAACCTAACTGAAATTGGAATCTCGGCTGTCAGCATAACAGATCCCAGCCATTATCCGTTACATCATAGGTACACCCAAGCGTATAGCACCTGTTATTCGCAAGCGCTCACCCATTATGGTACTGACCCATCTCGACGTTGTGATCGTGGTCATATGGCAACCGGTTTTACCACATGTGTGACCGTAAGCCGTCTTTCTTTTGAGATCAAATGTCAGAAAGAGTTTCTTATGAATTGAAATTTTTTACTACCAACTTAATCGAAAAGGAACTTACTTTATTATTTCTGTTCATTCCGTTTTCTTAATATTAATATCTGATGCCATTCGCTTGAGATCAAGTGCCAGCAAGTCCTCTCAACGCTCCAGCACTCTCCTCAGTATCTTTTGATAACTCTGCTTGTTCCTTAGTTAGAATATCCGTCACACCCTGCCAGTATCTCATAGATAATCGACTATTCCGTTTTGATTGCGAGGAAAGATGGAAAAGACATATCAGTAACGATGTTTGGTTTCTGCGAGAAAAATTTTTAAAAAAGAGAGAGAGAACCTGAGTGAGGGAGGACAGAGGAGGTGATAACGCTCACATTTGTTTAATGTCTGCTTCAGTGAAATGGAAAAACTAGTCAATTTCAGATATTTTCATTTGTACTCTCTCGTTTCTTTAACATGTTGACTGCCAGAAAAAAATTCTGAATTTATTTACAGCTTCAAATGAAACCATAAAATTTTTTTTATACTAAAATTAGCACTGTGAATAAACTCATTGTTGTCGGTCGCATATGAAAATGTACTATAAAATGCCAAGTACGAGATAACTCGTCATCGGTACGAGATAATTCGTAACCGGCGTCATAATAAAACTGCCAACCATGAGTTATCAGTCAATGTGTTAAATAAAGCCTTGCATTCATACATGATTGTTATTGTCATATTTTGTTCAAGTAGTTAAGCTCAAATATTTAACGATGCAATATGGGGTATATGCCATCGGTCTTTTCTAGTCCAACTGCCAAAATGCAGACTATGAATAGATTCTGGCGAGATAGTCCAACTAGCATACACAGCTGGGGTTTCGGGCGTTGCAATCTCCCAAGAAAATTTTGATATTTTACCAATTACAGAAAAAGTTTGAGACTCTATGAAATTGTTTATTAGAGCATAGTCTAAGGTCAACATTATCTACTTCAACCAATTAGTCAATGATTCTATCACTAAAATGGTCTTATTTTACTAAAAAAAAACAAAAAAACATTGATTTTGTTGAAAAACTGGCTCCTTAAAAATATCTCAGGGCCCTTCTGGGATTTGGGGCACTGAAGCTTTAGATATATTAGTTCCATAGTAAATCCACCACTGCAGTTGAGTGCCCGGCATCACAAAATTTAAATTAACATAATTCTTGCTGTATTTTGCCTTTTTTAAAATCATTTCACCCCAAACAAGGTGGGAATACTACTAGTAGGGTTTACAGAGAGTAAAAATGAAAGAAAAAACTGGGTAAAGGAAGGAATGAGGAAAGGGTGAAACATAAATGGGATTCAAGAAGATAGAAGATGCTGATTGACATTGCATTTAAATTTTTGAAGATTGTACTTATGAGGGAAGCAAGTAAACAGAAGGGAGTTCCACAAGCAGGAAGTGCGAGAAACGAAACTGTTGGGGTAGAAGTGGTGGTTGATTTTAGCCATTTCAACAGTAAAAGGGTGGGAGCTAGATGCCAACCTAGTAGCACACTTAAATTTATGTAGTCAGGGCACCATGGAAAAAAAGCTGAGGGTTCGGCTGTTACAAGCTCCCAAGTAATGTTTTTAAATTTGGCCAATTACAGAGGAATTTTGAGCTCATACGAAATTAGGATTATAGCATAGTTAAGTTAACATTAGCTACTTCAACCCATTGGTTTAGGATTCTATCACTAAAATGGTCTTTTTTTTTAAATTGATTCTGTTGAAAAACTGACTCCTTAAAAATATTTCAATACACACTGCTAAAACCTGTTTATGCCAACATATATATTAAATATTTACTTCAAAGTGACGAGCAGACATCTGTTCTATGGGTTTTGTGTCAAGCCATTTTTTGGATTACCCAACCCTCGCTTTCATCCACTTCACTGAAAGAGTTGTGAGTTCAATATGTGTCATATCTAATCTGACATTAAAGAGACTCGGGATTTCAGAACTGATCTAAGTATGTCATAACTCAAAGCATTTGTCAAGTTATGATTATTTGAATTTAATCAAAACTCAAATGTGTTTAATCATTTCTTTTTAGATGGTTATTTCTTTTTAGATGGTAATTTCATTTTAGATTGTCAATTCTTTTTAGATGGTCATTTCTCTTTAGATGGCCATTTCTTTTTAGATGGTCATTTCTTTTTAGATGGTAATTTCATTTTAGATTGTCAATTCTTTTTAGATGGTCATTTCTCTTTAGATGGCCATTTCTTTTTAGATGGTCATTTCTTTTTAGATGGTAATTTCATTTTAGATTGTCAATTCTTTTTAGATGGTCATTTCTCTTTAGATGGCTATTTCATTTTAGATGGTCATTTCTTTTTAGATTGTCAATTCTCTTTAGATGGTCATTTCATTTTAGATGATCATTTCTTTTTAGATTGTCAATTCTTTTTAGATGGTCATTTCTCTTTAGATGGCCATTTCTTTTTAGATGGTCATTTCTTTTTAGATTATCAATTCTTTTTAGATGGTCATTTCATTTCAGATGGTCATTTCTTTTTAGATTGTCAATTCTTTTTAGATGGTCATTTCTTTTTAGATGCTCATTTCATTTTAGATGGTCATTTCTTTTTAGATGGTCATTTCTTTTTAGATGGTCAATTCTACTTAATTACATTTTATGCTTCTTTTTTATGGGAAATTCATTGGATTCTTGATGAACTGAATGTTAAAAATGGATTAATCTTTTAAAAAAAATGACCTGTATCAAGTTCGATTGAGCAGTGGTGGATTTACATTTTTGAGGTCCTGAAACTTGAACAGATATAAGGGCCCCTTTGCTCGAACAGATATAGGGGCCCCTTTGCTCGAACAGATATAGGGGCCCCTTTGCTCATTGTTTTCGCAGTAGATCAGCCATATAAAGTGGGTATTACAGCATATTCTAAAGTCAGCATTAGCTACTTTAACCTATTTGTTCTGGATTTTATCATTAAAATAAAATTTTAAAAATTATTTTGCTTAAAAGGCCCCTCATTAAAAAAAGTTGCTAATAGGGCCCCCCTGGGATTAAGGTTTCTAGTTTTATAGGTCTACTGTTGATTATGATTTCCTCAGAAAATTCAAATAATAAATCTGTGAAATTTCCATGGGCACCACATTTTTTATCATTTGTATATCATTCAGTTTCTATATTATTAGTATCTGATGCTATTAATTTGTGTTAGCAGATCTTTTTAATGATCCAGCACCCTACTCGGTATTTGTATTAGTAGTATATATTTAGTTTTCATATTAATAAAATCATTTTATAATCTTCACTTCCTACCATGTCCTCTTTCACTCTTATCACTCCTCATTCATCATAAGCATTTTATCGGTAATTTTATAACGAGTGACTAACGAGCCTGGTATTTGGGAGAATTTGAGTGTAATAAACATTTGATACCATATATTTGAAATCCAGTCACAGCAAATCTTCTCAATGCCCTTTTAAAATATTATAGAATATGATGGTGAGAATGGTTCTCATCCTCATAGGCGTACTTGGAAGAGTTTCAAAGTGTCATAGATATAGTCTGGAAGAAAAACTCGAAACCATATATAACACGGCATTGTTTAAAATCAGTTTAAATAATGAATAAAGTATTTGAGAGTATTGCTATCATTTGAATTCTGATGAAAGACATGGTATACGTGCTTCGGTTCTTCGGGTCGTAACCGACCCTATCCAAGCCAAACTTAATGATTGTCTTGCTCTAAGTAACTTTTGTCACTTTACCATCTATCTTTGTCCATGGCCTCCATTCATATCAACACGTTAAAGAATTTTCTGATCATCAGTTCCCAGAAACTCGTTCCGGAATAAAGAAAGGAAGGAATGAAAGAAGAGAAATATAATGTTAGCAGTACTGTTAATAGTTATCGGAGCACTTGAACAAGTCTTGAAAATCGTCCGAAAACGATTAGTCCCGTCACATCACGTCATACCATGAGTCACAATATGTATTTCAGCCGTGGTATCAATGATATGTCTAAGGAAGGATAGTCTGACGAAGTCCATTCCTCTTCAGGCTGGTTTTGAATTCAGAATATTCCTTCTTGTAGTCAAGGCAATCCAGACTGCCAACCCATTTAATACATAGTAGCGAGATGAATACATCAAAAAAAAAAAGGCTGTAGAAATTGTAAATCAAGAAAAGCCGAGACAATCAAGAAAACAACCAACATGAAAAGATTCTCGTGTATTAACGTGGGCTGTCGTAGTGATTAGACTTGCTGTCACCTGATCTCTAGTTTAATTAATCAGTTAAGACTCGTGGCAACATTCAGGGTGTGAATTCAAGTAATTATTATTGATGAATCCTAACAAGACAGATTGAAGACAAGGTGTGCAGAGGAAAGCCGCGCCTAACGTAACTCGCCATCTTGTGTAAATGGCTGGCAGAACAGGGATTAGGACAGACAGACAAAATTTACGAAGCGTGACAGGAAATTGTTGAGAGCCGTGATCGTCTACGTCCTGAAACGATAAAACATTCTTGAAATATAGTGCAAAATAGTGCAAAATTACAGGAATGCAATTATTCTTAAGAATAATGGAAACGAAAGCAAAAAACATCGACCCCAAATTCTTTGAAAATAAAAAACAAAAAATCGGATCCTAAAAGATCCCCACCTTAAACGACAAAACAAAGCTCATTGACATTTAATCAACTTGAGATTTCTCTTGTTAAAAAGTTGAATAATTTTGCCACATTCAACATTATGGATAAAAAAAAATAGTGAATTTATATAGTGTTTTCTTTTCTATAGGATTTTCCAACCACAGCTTAGATGCAGCACAAAGCGAGGATCGAACTCACTACTCAATTGTAACGGGTCTCGTAAGACAAGCTTGCTAACAGTATGCCCTGTTGCAGTGCTCTTGAAATCTAATTATGTACTGTAATGGATCATATGCGATATAGGTGAACAATTCAAGTAGGAAAAATTGGAAATAAATAAATAACAAATTTAAAAATTAATACAATTTTCCAACCACAGCTTAGATGCAGCACAAAGCGAGGATCGAACTCACTACTCAATTGTAACGGGTCTCGTAAGACAAGCTTGCTAACAGTATGCCCTGTTGCAGTGCTCTTGAAATCTAATTATGTACTGTAATGGATCATATGCGATATAGGTGAACAATTCAAGTAGGAAAAATTGGAAATAAATAAATAACAAATTTAAAAATTAATACAATGTATCTAAAAAATACAAATTGGAGACATGTTATAATAGATCATAACAGATCATTCCATCTTAAATAAATCAACAATGTTTCACGGCAATTTTTAATGTCCTCTTGAAAATTTTCTTCTTAAAACTTAAATAATTTGAACACATTCAATTTTATGGATAAAAACTTGAAAATAAAAAACAATTTTGAAAATCAGATCCAAAAAAATCCCCTCCTTAAACGACAAAACAAAGCTGATTGACATTTAATCACCTCAGCTTAGTTTGTCCCAACGTTGAAAATACAAGTCATCTAGTTAGGTCTGCTACAAGGGTCTCGTGCCCACCCATCGAATCTTTGTTACGGGGCCCTTACTCTACTATATCTCTATTTTCATCAGTTATTATTCATATTTTGTAAACTAATTATGTACAATAATGGATCATATGCAGTCTAGGTAAACAACTGAAATGAAAAAAGTGAAAATAGATACAATGTATCTAAATACAAATTAGAGACATGTCATAATATATCAGTCCGTCTTAACAATGTTTTGTGGCAAGTTTCAACATCAACTTGAGATTTTTCCAATTAAAAGTAAAAAATAGTAAATTTTATATCGTTTTTTTCCGAGATTCACAGATTTTAGGATTCACAGATTTGAACAAAAAAGACCCTAGAATTTCATCAGAAGCCGCAAACATTTTTCATCCTTTTTAAAATCAATTGTGCTTAGTTTAATTTTCATAAGCTGATATTCATATGTTGTAACCTGATTATGTACAAAAATGGATCATATGCAATATGGGTGAACAATTCAACTAGAAAAAATGAAAATAAATACAATGTATCTAAATACAAATTAGAGACATGTCATAATATATCAGTTCGTCTTAATGTTTTGTGGAAATTTTCAGCATCAACTTGAGATTTTTCCAATTAAAAGTTGAATAATTTTACCACATTCAATATTATGGATAAAAAACTAGTAAATTTTATATAGTATTTTTCACAGATTTGAACAAAAAAAGACCCAAGAATGCAATCAAAATCCGCGAAAGTCCTTTTAAAAATCAATTGTGATTAGTTTAATTTGTAACGTATATAAATGTAGGTAAAAAAAGTAAATGTTGATAAGATAGCGAGAACCGCAACGCACTACCAGGGCGTGACCACCGAGAGAGAAGGCCTGTTTCATTTCGTTGTTGAGAAATGTGACGTCATCATATTGAGTCCGACTTGCAAGAAGCGTGTCGTTTGTTTTGTGTAGCAGATTTTTTACGGCGGCATTTTTAAATTACTTATTAATATTTTCTTTTAAATATTGAATTAATTTAAAACAAAAACAATGCCTTATAGATGCATTGTACCAAATTGCAAAGGGAATTATAAAAACGGCCCTAAAATACATGTATTTTCTTTAACTAAAGATAAAGAATTATCTGATGTTTGGATTCGTACAATCAGAAGAGATCATTTTTATCTACTAAATTCAGCAGAGTGAGTATTTTTTTGTATTAAAAAATAAGTAAATTTTATTGAAACTTTAATGATAAAATTAATACCATGTCTTTGTAATTCATAACATAAAGTTAATAAGACATAAATCTAGCGAGAAAGTTTAGAGAGAGAGACATTCATTCTCGTACGTGTTGTTTTTAAAATCTAAAATTACATTTTTTTAAGAAATAAACTTTAAAGAAATTTTCGAAAGGAATATTTTATATACATAAAAAATAATTTTATCGATTTTTTAGAATTGTTTTATTCGTGACTAAATGAAACTTTAATTGAATTGAATTTTATGTCTGTAATTCACAACACATTTTAAAATAGCTTTGTAACTTGTTTTAAAAAGTTATTAAACTCAATTGAAACTTTGAGGATTAAAATAATTTTATATCTTTATAATTCACAAAACACATTAAAAAGAAATTTGCGAAAGTTTTTAAAAGCTGAAATCTAATTTTTATAAAAATAAACTTTAAGAAATTTTCGATATAAATTAATAAAGGAATTTTTTTAGGCATAAAAATAATTCTAATAATTTAACAATTTTTTAGAATTGTTTTATTCATGAAAATGTTTTGCATTCATCATTTTAAATTAAAGAAATGAATAAACGTTAAAAATTCTCTTATTTCTACATAGCTTCGTCACTAATAATCTTTTCTTGAATTCTCTCCACTTTTCCTAAAATTGTTATTGCTTCATATTATTTTTTAGATTTTTGCTGATTGATTTCCTTAGATTTTCACAAGAATTTAAAATAGGTTTGGTTTTTAAATTCTTTTTGAGATTTTATGTGAACTACATTTTCGACCGGAGGACATAAGGAGTGAATCGTCAGCTTTTGACGAAAAAACAGGTGTCACAATTGCACTTTAACCTAAAAAAATATATCTTCATGATGTTGCTATTCCTAGAATTTTCCCAAACTATCCCTCATATTTATCTTCATTGACTACTTCTAGAGAGTCACCAGATTCCAGGAGAATGTGACTAGAGAATTCTGCTCTTAAAAGTGCTTTAAATCAAAGTATTAATGATGACTTAGCATATAAAATGCAGAAGAAATTCCATAATAATGATCTAGAGGGGAAATTAAATTTCCTTGATAGAAATTACTGGAGTTTTGTTAGGCAAAAAAGACACTTATTATATTCAGCATCATCAAATCCCCATATCCAGAAATCTGTCTGTCTCTTGTAATCGAATCTGATTTTGCAGTACATGTTTTTTTGTAGAGATGTGGAAATACATTCAATAGGGGATTATAAGATTTCTAAACACGTAACTGATCAAAATACTCTTGAAATTCTGATAGAAAACATGAAAAAAATGTACACAGAACAACAGCAACTTGAACCTCAAAATATGAGTTTTATATTAAAATTGGTAATGTCATTTCTACTATTGGTGCAAGAAGAATCAAACATATTAATGCAATCAAATTTATATATGAGCAGCTAAATTTAATGACACAAAATAAGCTTGATTATTCAACAGAAATGATGATATTTTCTTCATTGTTATATAACTGCTCCCCTAAAGGGGACAGATTTTTAAGAGACAGCAAAAATATAATTTTACCTAGCTATTCAACCATTAAAAGATTAACCTTATCAACATATATGAATCCTTTGATTGAGCAACATAACAATTTTCTTATGTATATTAAAAATAAATTTAAGCTCCTAGTGCAGGACATCACAGTATCTTTACTTGTTGATGAAATTCATCTAAAACATTATAAGGGTGGTAATATTGTTGGCTTATCTGATAACAGCAGTGAAGCTGCAACAAGTGCTTTTGCTTTTAAGATTAGCAGTGTATTCTCACAATATAAAATGTTGTGCATGTTATGCCAACTAAATGTCTTAAAGCTGAGAAGTTATTTGACATAGTTAAATATATAATAATTGGTTTAGAGGAGATAGGCTTTCAAGTATTATCAATCATAACATATAATAATGCTATAAATAAAAAAGCTATATCTTTCTTTTGCAGTTCTCCAAAGCTTTCCATTGTATATCCACACCCAGTTATAAAGTCTCGACAACCTTTTCTTCCTTTTTGACTCAGTCCATATGTTAAAATGCATTAGAAACAATTGGCTTAGTCAAAAAGATGCAAATAAATGCATGCTGTTCCCCAAATTTTGTCATGATGGAAATCATGAATTAGATAGTATCCAAAGTGCCACATTTTCTACCTTACAAAAACTTCATGCCTTAGAATCTCAGTCAATTTTAAAATATTGTTATAAATTAACCTCAAAGGCACTTTCTCCTACTAATCTTGAAAGGCAAAATGCTAATTTAGTTCTGCAAATTTTTAATGAATACGCTATTCAAGGATTATTGGTCTTAGGAAAACAGAAATATTTGCCTAATTTTGCAGAATATATAAACATATTTTATATTTGGTGTACAATAATGAATGTTAAAATGCCATATAAAGGTTGTCGGCTTAGAAATAAATACTGCAATCCACTTAGAATGAATGAAGAAAATCTTAAAATTCCCTCTGTACTCTGTGACTGGTTAGAATCTTGGAATAGCATTTCTGGAAGAAATGGCAAATTAACAAAGGAAAACTTCACTGCTTTGCATCATACAACCTATGCATTTCTAGAACTGACCAAGTATTGCATAGAAGAACTGAAAATGCTGTACATATTACCAGGCAAATTTCAAACTGATCACCTTGAGGCAAGGTTTGGTCAATATCAACAACTTACTGGGGATCAGTATAATATCTCGATACGGCAAGTGTTTAAGTGTGAAAGAATTATTAGAATGCAATCAGTTTTAAAATTAAACTTACCATTTAATCAGCAATGCATTAAAATTGATTTAAAGAGTTTACAAGAACCAAACTGGGATGAAGTGACAGAGGAGGAAAAGTTAGATATATATAAATATAGAATTGATGTTAAAGAGGATGATGTAAATAATTGCAGAGAAGTTCTACCTGTAATACTATACTTAGCAAGTTATTGGTGTAATGCAGTTTTTAAGAAAATTAAATGCAATAGCTGCAAAGATTTAATATCTGGAAGTGTAAGAGATAATGTGGAAGAAATACCTGAAATAAGCAGCTATTTTCAGGGGATTAATAGAGGTTCTCTCTTATATCCTAATGATAAAACTATAAATTTTGTTCTGAATAATTATGTAGTCGTTGATAAGCTGATAAAAAATCATTCTTTTCTTCATTCAGTAAATCAAAGAAAAATAAAATAAGCCATGCATATAACATTGAATGTTTTTTGCATATTATGAGGTTCTTTTTTATGTTGACACTTGTGATGAGGGTCACAGTATAGAAAAAATACAAAGAATGTTTGTCTGGAGCTCTACAAATGCTCTTTTAAATAATTTTTTTTCTAGGGAAAATAATATTACAAGTAACAAGTTAAGCAGAAAAAGAAAACTTCATTCAGCTAAATTTTGTATCAGTAACCTATTTTTCTGAAAGTATTATTTGATTTTTAAATCTATTTATTGTTTGTATCTAATTTATTTTCTTGTTTGTGTTTTTGTTTCTTGTTTATGTTTAATTGTTTTATTTATTCATCATTTAATTATAATTTGCTTATTTAATTGTTTCTTCCCTAATTCATAATTCAGTTGTTACTGTAATAATCTCTTAATGATTACAAAAATTGTAACTTCACAGAATAATTATTAAAATTGAAATAAAAACATGCAAATTAAAACAATGCTGATTATGATTTATAAAAAATGTTCAAATGTGAAACAATTGAAATCATGAATGAATTTCATTCTTAAAATGAATTGTCTGTAACCTACTTTTCTATAAGTATTATTTGAATTTTAAATCTCTTTTTTGTATCAAATTTATTTACTTTCATGTATTTAGTTTATTTGTTTCTTATTTTAATCGTTTATTTATCATTTACATGTAATTTGCTCGTCTATTTATTTAATTGTTTATTTGTTTCCTAATTTATAATTGAGTTGTTGCTGTCCGAGTGTATATGAATAAAATCATTAATAATTACGATATTGTAACTTTACAGAATAATTACTAAAATTAAGATAAAAACATGCAAATTAAAACAATACTGATAATGATTTAAAAAATGTTTTCAAATTTGAAACAAATAAAATAATGAACGAATTTCAGTCTTTAAAATTTAATGAAATCTAACATGATGTTTAATTTCTTTAACAAAACATTCAGCAACATTTTTTTTTCTTATTGGTTATTTTTAAAAAATTAATATGGAATAAAGTTCTGTATAAAATCCAATTATGTTTATTTGTTTTGTAAAACAATGTATTTTTTAAAAGTTTTCTAAAACCAATTTTTTTTCTTACAATTATTCGTTACATTATGATTACTGTCTGTTTCACTGCATGGACTACTTTTGTGACGTCACGTCACTACCGAATAGGCCTTGTCTCTCGGTGGTCACGGCCAGGGGCACACAGTCAGACTCGTTCTGAAACACGGCGGATGGAGTTAGTACTCAATTGTATCGATCAGCGAGACTAACTAACTTATTGTCATCTAAAATGAAGTAACCAAACTGAAAAATTTGGATCTGATGATATTTGTTGTTTTTAAGCCATAGAGAACATCATTAAACAATGACTTCATCGTGTGAAACCTGACTTCTTACTTCCGGTCATGTGATGAATTCACAATAAATCTACCGGTGTCAGTATCCATATATATATATATATATATATATATATATATATATATATATATATATATATATATATATGTATATCCGACTTCCGGTAAATGACCGCCATAATAGACTACCAACAATAAGCTATATAAACAAATTTCCACTACGTTAATAAAAAACACCGATCAAAATAAAAAATAAATAAATAAATATATAAGATAAAAAATAAAAATAAAATTAAAAAAAACAAACAAAAAAACAAGCAAAATAATTTGACATAAATAAATAAACAAATAAGCGACTTCCGGTAAAAGTAGCCGCCAAAATAGACTACCCATAATGCACAACTGACCCTTATATATAAATAGCCGAGAAAAATAACAGCACTAGTTGCCTGACGATTGCACTAGCATGAAACAGACTGCCGCCTCTAAGTGCTGACTTCCATGTCCACTTTTATATTTACACGCGCTCTATCTCTGATATTGAGCACTTTATCCCATAAATATAGCACACTTTAAGACTATATTTCTTTATATATATATATATATATATATATATATATATATATATATATATATATATATATATATAAATATAAAAGGCTCAAACACTAATATGTCATGGTTATAATTTATTACATTAGAATCGTAATCCCGTTGAATTTGAATTTGTAGCTCTGATGAATTGGATCGTGATTACGATTCAAATGTAATAAATTATAACCATAGAATATTAGCGTTTGAGCCTTTTATATTATATTCTTACCCTGTCCTGGACATTCAGTTCTACCTGTATTCTATCCTCTTAGAAATTCATTTATACAGATATATATATATATATATATATATATATATATATATATATATATACATATTGACCACTAATATTATCAATATATATATCAATATATATATCAATATATATATATATATATATATATATATATATATATATATATATGAAATCTTTGAGCCTTTAATATTATATTCTTACTCCGTCCTGGACATTGAGTTCTACCTTGATTCTATCCTCTTGGGAATTTATTTATACATACATACATATATATATATATATATATATATATATATATATATATATATATATTGACCACTAATATTATCAATATATATATATATATATATATATATATATATATATATATATATATATATATATATATTGACCACTAATATTATCAATATATATATATATATATATATATATATATATATATGAAGTGATTGAGCCTTTTATATTATATTCTTTCTCAGACCTGGACATTGAGTTCTACCTGGATTATATCCTCTTGAGAATTCATATATATATATATATATGAAGTGTTTGAGCGTTTTATATTATATTCTTACTTTCTCCCGAACCTTCAGTTCTACCTGGATGCTTTTCTCTTAGGAATTCATATATATATATATATATATATATATATATATATATATATATATATATATATATATATATATATGTCTGTGTATAATGGTCACTAATATTTTCAATATATGTATATATATATATATATATATGTATATATATATATATATATGTATATATATATATATATATATATATATATGTATATATATATGTATATATATTTATATATATATATATATATATATATATATATATATATATATATATATATATATATATATATATATATATATATGAATTAGCATTTTTGGAAAGAATTGTTCATAAACAATCGCTTCATAATATTTGAAATGAGTGTGACTTTTCTGTAATGAGAGATAAATTTCAATTCTTGAGGAAAACTCCAGATAGCCAAGTAAAACAATAAAAATAAGAAAATGGGACAAATGAAAAAAAAAAAAGAAAAAGCATAAAGTATCACCCAGCGCAGGTATCTTTCTTAACTGATTCGATAAACTTCTTGAATAGACAGAAAAATCGATAAGACTTCCCTTTTATAATTGTCTTAAATCGATCTTATCGATGGCAGCTCGTTCGCTGAGGCCTTACAGGTGTAGTGATAATCTTTTTAGAACAGAATTTAATAAAGAATATCATGAACCGAACACACACACGCACATACATGCATTCACACACGCACATGTAGAGAATTGTAGGGATTGTAATATTAAAATTAGTCAACAAAATAAAAGAAAACGGGATATCTTAATATTTAAATAAAGCAAAAATGCCAAGAACGGGCGCCGAGGCGGTGGTTAGGTTTAGCGTGATGATAGCGAGTTCTCTGCTTACATAATGTTCAGTATTTAAGGATTTATACCAAACAATTGACTTACGGCTATATCACGTTGAAACACCGGTTTTCGTCTGATCATCGAAGTTAAGCAACGGTGAACCTGGTCAGTACCTTGATGGCTGACCGCTCGGTGGTATAATGGAATGAGAAATCAGAGAGACGATTTCGAATTCCAAAAGGGCACGTAATATTCACTTACGTACAAGTACCATTAGGAAAGATACGAACCCACTTCTTCTCTCCCAATCTATGGGTTAAATAGAAAAAGTTGCATCAGAAACTCATTATTATCTCCCCCATTATACTTACAATCATCCCAAAATGTCCGGCTTTAAATAACCTCAAAAACGTTGATGAGCAGTGAAAATAAATCAACCAAACAAAGCTATAATGTCCCTGCAATTGTTTGCTTTAAAAAGGTTTAGAGATAAACACTTTTACAGAAGACCGCCACCTGAAGTAGATTCCCATGTGAATTTCTAAATTTGTATCCACAATTTTGAGCACAAGACGTAGCTACTTATTCGAAAATTGATAAAATACAATAAAAAGTTATACAGTTGCTGATTCTTTTTAATAAAACTTGTTATATAAATATATTAAATAATATTTATGTTGGTCACACCACAAACTCGCTTTCACGACGCTTGACACTAAATTTGAATGATAACTCTAACATTTTTAGGCATTTAAAACAACATGTCTGGCCACATACACAATTCCGAAAAATCCTATACTTAAACATGAAAACAATAAACAAAAAGTAAACATTCTTGAAGCTATATACATAAAACAGTTGAAACCTAACCTGAACAAAATAAATTATGAAATCTCCACAAATATTCTTAAATGCCTATAATTGGTAACAGAAGCCATTGGTTTATACCAACGGTTTCACATACTCAATACTCATCAAATTCACTCTCGCGTGGTCATGTGTGACGTCATACGATGTGGTGCGATTTTCGCTTCCAGCGTCTTATATGCACGTGTTTATCGTTGCTTGGAAATCATCCATGTAAACAAAAACAGACTATCATCAATTTCATGTTCATGTATTGCTTAATATATTGTGTAATTGTCATCTTTGATAATGGCTTATGTAAGCCGAAAGCTTAGATTGGATTAAAAAAAATATGTATCAATATTGTGATTTTCTTTCTTCGTTTAATGATAATTTTATTAAGCTTATCAGACGATATGAAAAGAACTTACAAAAAATAAATAGACAACACTTATCTATATTATTTAATGAAACATGTATGAATATATATATATATATATATATATATATATATATATATATATATATATATATATATATATGTGGTGGCTGTCGACTCACAAAGCGAGTATGACTATAACTGATATGTCCCGCCTTTCAGTTAAACTATCTCCCCATTAGCACAATACTGCATTCGTTGGTTGTGTGAACGACAGTGGCCCATAAAGCCAGCCATGGATCTGTCAGATATGTGGCATTTCAAATCATCAATGTGTGGTGGAAGTTGAGGTGGGGGCGCATCATATTTTTTAATAAGATTTCACGAATATTCAGGCTGGTAGACGAAAGTAAATTTACTGTTTAAAATAAACGGAGCGTTTACTCAAATATGGGTAACCACTAAAAATAACTTTTAAAATGATAAAAATCTGTCGGAATTATAAATATCCATTATCCATTACTTTAGAAAAAAATATTTTTAAATTCTTTATTTTTTCTTGATAATCGAGAAAATCGTCGATATCAACAAATCTTTCACCACAAAATATTTTTTTTTATTAAAAAGTATTTTAAAATTAAAATGTACATTTCTGAAGCGATATCTGAGAAAAAAAGAAAACATGGTTTAAAATTTAATTAATCGAAAATAAAAAAAAATATTACTTTTAGTTTCAAATATCGCAGAAAATCATTTTTACTACGGAGGTAGGTGTTTTTATGAAGTGTTGATAAATTTATCGGTAAACTGATTTTTGGCATATTTAACTAAGGGGGAAATAACTGTAAAACTTACTTGACGAATATAATAACGTGAATGCTTTTTCATATATTTTTTTAACTTCCCTGTAATCTTAAAATTTTTAAATATTCTAAGCAATCTAATATTTTATTGAATTTTTGGTACTTTGGTTTTATGGCCTTACTTATGAAGAAGCTAGTTTAGGATAGGTTAGAAAATTACCAATAAAATTTAAATTTACTATAGTTACCGCTCTTATTTTTTGATAATGTCGTGAATGGAATTAGGTACATTATTTACATTATTCGGACTATTGTCCTCATTTTTTCTCGCCATATTTGTTACAACGTTTCGGCCGTTGTACACTCCGGCCTTCTTCGGGTGGTTGGAATGTCGAACTGAACCCTTTATTTCGCTCACTGGGGTAGACTGTTCTAGTTCCACGTGTCATGTTTAATGGATGTCAGTTATCAGTTATCTCCTGTTAATTTTTCCCTCTGAAAGTGCTCCACTGCCATAAGCGGGTATTGAACTCACACTCTTTGGGTCATGTCACTGGATCTAACCAACGCCTTTATCCACTGTCATGTGTCCTACTCGGTTAAGGCAGTGGATAAGCTACACGTTGTAATAGTAGTATTAATATATCGTAATTTACTGTAGGTGTAGCCCTTGCATAAAACTAAACGACTGAGTAAATGCGTCTTATCCATGTATAACAAAGTAGAAATGCCATACCGTCCGGTTCTCATCCCTCCCCAGTCTTTTGGAGAGGAGTAGATGTTTATTCCATGTTCCCGGGTTTAGACTGAGATTCTGGTTCCTTCTAAAGTCTATTCTTTCTCGTTCACTCCCAAGAGCCCCTTGCGGTTTCGCGACATTATCACCTTGATTGGGGTGAATTAATTTTTAAAAAATCATTTTTTTACAATACACTGTAGGCCCAATTAATGAAAGAAGAGATGTAACTCTTGCTACCAAGAAATATGTATAACTCAAGTGGCAAAACAAATATAAAATTCAAATGAATTGAAAAATAAATGAATATTTCAATAAACGAAACGGTTTTAATTTGTTCTTTTTTTCCCACTCTCAGGACTCGATAAGACATTGATAGCTTTGAGGACATTTAAACTGATTAATCTCATAAAAAAGAAGGAAAAATCTGATATTAAAGGCCCGTGTTATGTGGATACCTACTTTTTTTTTTAGCTTTTTGTTATCCTTTATTTACTTGAAATATACTTTGTAAAGTGTCGTTTCAATTTAATAAAACACGAGAATTCTGCTTATTGGGCCCGTCACTGATAAGTGAAAATGAGCCTGGTGATTCTGCAGATTGTAATTTCACACACACACACACACACACACACACACATATATATATATATATATATATATATATATATATATATATATATATATATATATATATATATATATATATGAAAAGAGACGCGTTTCCTTCTCTGAGAAATTTTATTAAAGCAAATGCTTTGATAAAGTCCTTCAGAGGACGAAACGCTTCGGCTAAGTATAGATTTCCTCTTGTATTTTTTCATTCCTTTTGTCTCTTCTACAGATACACTACCTCTGAGAATACATATATATATATATATATATATATATATATATATATATATATATATGTGTGTGTGTGTGTGTGTGCGCGCGCCCGCGTGTGTGTGCGTGTGTGTGCCTCTGTGTGTGTATATACTCTAACATCGTATTCGACCTATGAGGCTCAAGCAGCTCAGTTCCTAGGAACCGACAGCCAGACACCAGCACCTTTGATTTGATTATAATGGTGATTCTTTTGTGCAGAAACAACCACGCTTTTTAAAGGGCCGAATATAGAGACCCGGTGCACAATGTGCCATAAGTTTCCCAAACAACCCTGCAGATTTTGAATTCAGAGTTGTCCTTCTCCCAGACCAGTTGCCATACAAGTTTATAGAATCCAATATGTCCTGCTATTTACCCATAGCTGGAGGGAGAAGAGGATAAAAAACCTTTACCAAGGGAATTAGCACGTAACTAAATATAATGGATTTGAGCAGAACTCGAACTCGGCTCTCCGATATATATATATATATATATATATATATATATATATATATATATGGTAATCAATTCAGCCCTAGCAAGGCGATAATTTCACTAATATCCAATGTGATAGCGGGAATGAAAGACAAAGTAAATGACCTTAAAAGGAACCAGAAACCAAATTCTAAACAGAAAACAAATGATAACCCTCTACTTTTGTCCAAAAGACCGGAGACGAATGTGAACCAGACGATAGACGAACCTATCTACTCCTATTGAGGAATAATAATGAAAGCAATGATAAAAACCTTATCTTGTCAAAAATACTATCGAAAGGTGTAGTTACAGAAGACAAGGTATTGAAATCAAACAGTTGTTGCAAATCGAAAGCTCAATAGCATGAGACAGAACAATAATTATTAACAATTACTCCCTCTGTTCCGAAATACTTGTTCCATAGCCAGAAATCTCATGTGGAATATACTAATTCTTAGTCGAATTGTTTGCCGTTTACATTAACAGGTCAGCATTGATGTTCCTCAAGTATTTGTATTAGCTTATTCAGGTAGAATAATTTGAAGCGCAAATTATATCACTTTTTCACCACATTAAAATTGTATTTTTTTTTCAGACCACCCGCTGGCAAGAGATTATGATGGGAGAAGAGAAGCCAAAATGCTAAACGAAATTGCAAGAAGCACGAATTGACAAATAATGAACGTAGTGCTGTGTTGCAAGCACTGCTGGAAAGATCCACAGATCGTGTCCTGAAGCGTGGTGCAATAAAACAGGTTGCAGATGAATTAAACGTAGCTGCAGAACGTCTGGGTTTGCAAATTGAATTATTTTGCCAGCCTCCAAATACTCCTGATCTCAATGTCCTTGATCTGGGTTATTTTAATACAATTCAATCAATTCAGCACCAGCAAGCTCCAAATAATGTTGACCAGCTCATTGAAGCAGTGGAAGAAAGTTTCAATAAACTTCAGAAGTCGAAGCTTATAAATACTTTTCTAAGTTTGCAGTTAGCAATGGAACAAGTTATTTTATTTGACGGCGATAACAACTATAAACTCCGGCACATGTCTAAAGAGAAGCTTGAAAGAGAAGGAAAACTTGAAGTATCCATTTCTATTTCTGACGAGTTGCAACAAAAACTGCTTTTGTTAAAATAAAACTTCCCCAGTTATTTTTCTTATTAATTTAACTGTTTATGTATATCAATTTCGATATATTTCACACTTATTTATATGACAATTCACTAATATTACTCATTTACTATTGAGTATGGGAATAAATGATATTTTTTGTTCTTTTTGGTGTTTTTTTTTATCTACTGGAACAATTATTTTGGAACAGCATGAACCTTTTTTGGAACAACTATTTCGGAACGGAGGGAGTATAACGAATGGAAGGGGGAAAATGAATTTCGAGAAACTAGAGTCCAATAACATTCAGACCCAGTAAGCATTCCCTCTGTTTACAAAGGGAAGACCCACGGGATCTGATATACAAGGACTGTAGAACCTTGAGGTGATATGTTGAGTGGGACCTAGATAAAATCGAATATATATATATATAATTGCCGTAAATTTATCAGTAAATTTGTTCCTCGTTACTTCCTTCTTAGCCAATTTCACCCTGATGATCCCATGGGGTGAAACCTAGGTAGGTAGTATCTGGTTCATTACGATTCATGTATTTTAAATTTGCTTTCCTGGGTGCATTCAGTGCTATTCGTTTTAACTTATTACTCGCTATTTTTTACCTTTGCAGCGGATAGTTAAGGTACTGGACAATTTCGTTCGCCATGTTCGGAGGTTTCTGGTTATATTTTATCCAATTTTTTTTTTGCTCCTCGGATGCTAATTTGTTTGAAAATTGTGCTACCAAGTTTTTTTCACCCACCGCCTTTAAATATATAATAAATAAAAATTAAATAATTTATATGCTAATAAAATACGCTGTTTCTGATCTTCATTAAATATCTTCCCGATGTCATCAGTTCCCAAGTTGGTATCTATGCAGATGACACTACTCGAAAAGGACCTCCAATCGGTTGTTAACTAGAGCAGGAATTGGGTGCTTAACTTTAATGCGTCAAAAACAAAATTGCTCTCTATTACTCACCGCAGGGAACCATCCCTGCCCCCTATTGAATCTACAGCTGATGAGCTCACGGCCATAACTGAATTTGTTTACCTAGCACTTCACAATAACGGAGAAGCTCGTGCAGTGGCTCTAGATATCTCTAAACGTTTGATAGGGTTTGCCATGTCGGCCTCATAAGCAAGCTTCAGGGATAAAAGCAATTCAGTAAAAATTATTTAACTTAATAGAATCATTCCTGTCAAACCGCATAATGAAAGTCGTCCTTAACAGATTATCCTCCAGTTCCTTTCCCACGAACGCAGGTGTTCCCAAAGGCTCTATCTACGTGTTCCCCAAGGCTCTATCCATGTGTTCCCCAAGGCTCTATCCAGGTGTTCCCCAAGGCTCTATCCAGGTATTCCCCAAGGCTCTATCCATCTGTTCACCAAGGCTCTATCCAGGTGTTCCTAAAGGCTCTATCCAGGTGTTCCCAAAGGCTCTATCCATGTGTTCACCAAGGCTCTATCCATGTGTTCCCGAAGGCTCTATCCATGTGTTCACCAAGGCTCTATCCATGTGTTCCCCAAGGCTCTATCCAGGTGTTCCCAAAGGCTCTATCCATGTGTTCACCAAGGCTCTATCCATGTGTTCCCCAAGGCTCTATCCAGCTGTTCCTAAAGGCTCTATCCATGTGTTCCCCAAGGCTCTATCCAGGTGTTCCCAAAGGCTCTATCTATGTGTTCACCAAGGCTCTATCCATGTGTTCCCAAAGACTCTATCCAGGTGTTCGCCAATACTTTATCCTGGGCCCTACACTGTTCCTTATTTTCATTAACGATCTTCCCGATGTCATCAGTTCCCAAGTAGGCATCTATGCAGACGACACTACTATTTACTCCTGCCTAAATAGCAAATCTGGTATCGCTGACAAATCTAACCTGGCCGTTGGTCTCAAAAAGGGCCTCCAATCTATGGTTGACTGGAGCAAGAAATGGCTGGTAAACTTTATATGCCTGAAACACAAAACTGCTCTCTTTTAACCACCATAGATAACCGCCCCTGCTTCCCCTTAGAATGTCTGATGCTCAAGTGAGCGCCTCTCTGCGTCTGCTGACCTGACATGGAACAATTACATTGAATCAATGGCTTCATCTACAACAAGGAAATTTGGTTCTCTGTGTCGCGTCAGAAAGTTTTTCTCCCCTTGAGTTCATCCTTGAAATCTATAAATCAACCATTCGCCCTTGCATGGAATACCGCTACCATGCAGGGTGCGGAACCCCCGCTGTTCGTCTCAAGGTCCCCGAAAAAAGAGACGGATATGCAATGTGATTGGTCCTGATCTGGCACCTCGTTTGCAGTCATTTTTTCACAGACGTGCCGTCGCCTCCTTCTGTTTTTTCTACAAATAATTTCACGGTAACTGTTCCGACGAGCTACTTTTGCTGGTTCCCAAACTGCATAAATTTAAACGTGTTACTCGGTTGTCATCTCAGTCCCACCCTATTCATTGTCGAAACGATTAAATGTAGCCGACTTTTCTGCTCCAATAACTTCATGGCTCGCACTTCCCGTCTGTGGAACTCCCTTCCTCTTACTTGCTTCCGTGATAGCTATAATCATTAATTCTTCAGATGCAATGTCAATCGACATCATCAGATGCCTGGATCTAATTCCCCATCCTTCTCTTCACGTCTCTTTACCCTTGCTCCCGGTCTCTGTAACCCATTGCATCCTAGTGGCACTCCAGCCTTGCTTGGGGCGAAATGCTTAAAAAAAAGCTATAAAAATTCTGACAGAAGGTAGTGAAAAGAAGCGAGAAGAAATGATAAAATATCAACTGCAAGAAGACAGAATGCCAAAATCAAACAAGTGTGGAAAGTTAAATATCTGGGAAGGATATGGAAAGTTTGACACTGAAATCCGAAAGCGTATCGGGATAGCCAAAGTTGCGTTCCAAAAGCTAAGCAGAGTACTAAGTAATAGGAAAATTTTGTTAGAAACAAGGAAAAGAGTACTGAACTGCTACATGATATCTGTCCACCTACATGGCAGTGAATGTCGGACAATCTCCTCAAAGATGAAGAAGAGATTAGAAGCAACAGAAATGAGGGTATACAGAAGGATGCTGAGAATACCATGAACCGAACACGGGAGCAATGACGATGTCTTGAAGAAAATGGTAACAAAAAAGGAAACTAATACTTAACTTCAGGAAAAGACAGTTGAGATATCCGAGGCACATAATAAGGACAGAGGGCTTGGAAACTCGGATACTCACGGGACAGATAGAGGACAAGAGGGACAGAGGAAATCAACGCATAACCTACCTAGAGAAGAGTAAAACACCCCCACCCTAGAAGAGAACATGACTAAAGACTGTGTGTACGCTATCCCGTGCAGCTGCGGAAAGAAATATGGAGAGAAAAGGGAGATCACCGCCCTCTGTGGGATCAGGTTGAGATCATAGACAAAGAACACCATTGGAAAATTCGTAAACTTAATGAATCAGCACATATACTAGACTCCTGAGTCGACCAAGCATAGAAATGAATACAATATGTGAATCAGTAGTAAGGAGTGCCAGAGAAAAGCAATAACAACAACAAAAATTGCAATATGAGCTCTGGTAAAAACATGTAATAACAACAGCAAAAATTGCAATATGAGCATTGGTAAAAAATTGCTTACTGAAGATATTAGGCTATAATACCCAGCAATCTTTACACAGATGTCCTCAAGGACACATGGCACAGTGGATAAAGGCGTTGGTTAGATCCAGTGACAGGACCCAAAGAGTTTGATTTCAATACCCGGTTAAGGCAGTGGAGAACTTGGAGAGGGGAATTAACAGGAGATAACTGACAACTGATATCCATTAA
This sequence comes from Acanthosepion esculentum, assembly GCA_964036315.1. Taxonomy (NCBI): domain Eukaryota; kingdom Metazoa; phylum Mollusca; class Cephalopoda; order Sepiida; family Sepiidae; genus Acanthosepion; species Acanthosepion esculentum. The sequence continues at coordinate 10,739,907 of OZ038508.1, read as the reverse complement.
ACATGGCACGTGGAACTAGAGCAGCCTACCCCAATGAGCGAAATAAAGGGTTCAGTCGGGCATTCCAAATCACCTGAAGTAAGCCGGAGCGTACAACGACCAAAACGTAATTGGCTGGCGAAGCAATGTTTAAGAATGATAACAAAGACAACATTTATTAAGATCTACAAAGGCCAACGCCTTAGACACGAAACATGAAGAAGAATAACTTTTCAATATCTGGGTAGTGTTTAAATAGAGCACGGAAAGTGCGACACTGAAATCCGTAGTCGCATTCGGATGGCTAAAATGACTTCAAAAAGCGAAGCAAAGTATTAAGAAACAGAAAATTCCGTTAGATAAAAAAAGAAGAAAAGAGTACAGAGCTAAATATATTCTTATCGTTCAAAGTCGTGTCCAGTAGTGTTATAAAAAGCTCTGAGAATTCCAGTAAGATATATTTAATCATTTCTAAGATACAACGGTTCAAATCTTAATCTAACAATTAGACAATTTTGCTGTTACACTATACATATATATATATATATATATATATATATATATATATAGATATATATATATATATGTGTGTGTGTGTGTGTGTGTGTGTGTGTGTGTGTGTATAAAGTGAACATAACTTAGAGGCGACAGGCTGTTTCATGCTAGACGTAATCGTCATGTTCACTTTTATATTTACACACGCTCTATCTCTGATATTGGGCACTTTATCCCATAAATATAGCACACCTTAAGAGTATATATATATATATATATATATATATATATATATATATATATATATATATATATATTAACTTTATATTTATAGAAAAATATAAATCTAGTTATCTACTGACAAAACTCCAAACAGCCTGAAATATGTTAAATTGCATTTTCTTCTTAATCGTTCACGAAGTACATGAGGCACGAGAGTCCCTGAAGGGAGAACTTTACTAAATGGAGTTGGTGCAAATACGAGGATGGGATAAAGTGGTGCAATTTAAATTTAAACGCGTCTGTTTTTAATCTTTTCAACCGAAAATAAATTCAATTAGGTAAATAAAAAGCACAATCCCCACGCACATGTCGCCTAGGAGAGTTCACCAGCAGCAGCAGCAGCAGCAGCAGCAGCAGCTCATTGAATTAAAACCGAACGATCAAATTGTGTACCTGGCGGGTCTAAAAACTGACAGCTTAACAAGAAATGAAATTATAAAGATCAAAGTTCACTGCTGTCAAAATGGAAGGTTGGATGTCATAAAGCAATAACTTATCAAACAACCTGAGACTTAGAAATTGCCTAATCAGTCTCAAGCTGGGAACGTTTTTCTGATGGCTGATAATAACGGTCATAAATGACAGGCAAGTCATCACCAGAAATACAACGACTCAATCCCTGCCCTTTCTTCTCTTCTAGAAACTGTGCACAACAAATATGTCGATCCCTATCAATATTCACAACGTGTGTAATAGTTTCAGTTACTATTCCATGGTATTGGCCCTGATCCGGCATCTCGTCTGCAGTTGCTCTCTCACAGACTCGCTACTTCGCCTCGCTCTGTTTTTTTTACAAATACTTTCATGGTGATTGCTTCAATGAGCTGCTTTCGCTGGTTCCCAGACTTCATGAATTCAAGCGTCCTACGAGGCTGGCATCCCGCTCTCACCCTTTCACCGTTGAAACTGTTGAATGTAGCCGTCTCTTCTACTCCAATAGCTTCATATCGCGCACCTCTCGCTTGTGGAACTCCCTTCCTTATTCCTGTTTCCCTGACAACTATAATCTCCAACTATTTAAATGTAACGTCAATTGACAACTCCAGTTGCCTTGATCTATCCACTATCCTTCTCCATATCTTTTTTCTTTCACTCCTATCTGCTCTCGCTCCAAATCTTCTGTAACCCCTTGCCTTGATATATCCACTATTCTTCTCCCCACCCTTTCCTCTATCACTCCTATCTTCTTTCGCTCCAAATCCTCTGTAACCCCTTGCGTCCTAGTGGCTTCCCGCCTTGCTTGGGGTGAAATGATTAAAAAAAATGTTTTAAACTAAAGTTGTTTTTTTTACAATTATATTCTTACTGTACAAGGCCTAAGAGCCACTTGAGGTAGAGCTTTAAAGAATACGAAGTATCACCCAAAGCAACAAGCAAAGGGTGATTGGAAGTAAAAGAGAATGAAAAGATTTTAGACGAAACACAATCTTAAACAGGAAACAAGGGATAAACCTCTACTCCTGCTCAAAAAACCTGGGAGGAGTGAGAACTGGACGATAGGCAAACTTAATGCAAGGCTCGAGAACCATTCAAGGTAACTGAACGAGTTATGTGATATGAATGTAAGAGGTGGTGATGGGAATGAGGACGAGAGAGGTAGATTTCGATTGAATCTAATATTCACCCAATTCGAGGGCATCTCAAGGTAAAGTTAAATTGTTTATGATGAATAAAGTGTGTGAAGGAAAGAGAAATGGAAGATTATGAGGATAAGGAGGATAGATAACGATTTACCCGCAACTTTAAGACGTTAATAATATTCATAATGTGTGACGTCATTTGTTCACATTTGGATACGCCATGAGCAGATATGAATGTACGTGAGAGAATCATGGAAGATTGTAGTTTAAAGACAGTAAAATCGACCTTGCTAATCGAACGATCCTCAGTGGCACAAACAGTTACGGCACGTCAGGCTATATGACGGTTCCGTATAGGATGCAGGTTCGATTCCTGTCGGAGAACGAATATGTTCTATGAAAATTTCTCGGACATTCAGGCCGGTAAATGTTGTTTAATGCCGTTTATTATAAACAGAGCATTTATTTAAATATTTGTATCTATAAAAAGAATGTATAAACATAAAAATGCCTTAAAATAATTGTAGGACTTTGTCCATTTCATAATATATATATATATTATGTACAGCCACACTGATGAGCTGTGAAACAGCGAAATAAATTTTTGTAGTGATTTTATAACATATTTCTGATATAATTTTTTATTAATAAATAATTATTCCTGCTCTACTTTGTATTGAGCACACTTTTAAGAATAGTAATTGTTGGTTATTGGAATTTATTCCGTATACACCAATCCTATACTTGGGAATATATATATATATATATATATATATATATATATATATATATATATATATATATATATATATATATATATATATATATATACAGGGTGACCAAAAAACAGGAACTATTTAACAATCCAATAAAACCAAGAGTGATGGAAGTAAAATATTTAATTCATAGTAATTGAAACCTTAAAACATGCCATTTAAGAAACAATGATGGAATTTTCATTTTTTTTAAATTACGTCCTGTAGATGGCGTCCTCCTGTACGAATGCATTCTTGAAATCTGCTGTTGAGATTCCTCATTGACTGCTGCAACATCTCAGCTGGGATACTGTGAATTTCATTCTCGTTGCTAAAATGGCGGAATGTTTACTTGCTCAAGGTCACTGTCTCGCAGTGTTGCCACTTGCTCATGTCTGGCAATACGCACTTCAAAAATTCCCGTTTTTTTTTTGGTCACCCTCTATATATAAGAACCAAAGAACCAAAGAACCAATTCTATTTGGGGTGAATAGGCATATAATCTGTGATACATTCAAATTCTTTATGGGTAGATAGATTAAAACGTAGAAAAATGAGGAAGCATTTTCAAATAAAATATGATAACTTGGACTGACAACGAAGATGGAACGGGATAAGGATAAAATGAGAAGATACAGACAAGGTGTTAGCGAAGACCTGGGGCATGAAATAATCGATAATCGTTTTTGTCGCCATCCACGAAACTTTCACTGGTCCAGTATATGCAGAAATAATTAAGAATTAAAAAAAAATGCTAATATTTTGTTTTTAATCGTGATTTTCTGAATGCAGGTGTCAATACGAGCATCCTAAGCCCGAATTAGTGATTTTTTTTTCTTTTGTTTTCATTTCAAATGTGCAGCCTTGAATGTACATCCAGAAAGGGGGATTACTTCCTGCCATATCTTTACCTATATGTGTATTGGCCTTCCTCTCGCCGGTTGTGTGTATTGCTGAGCGCTAGAACAAATAATGTGATTTGGGCCGCTATCGACTTGAAGTTGGTAACTATACAATTAGACAAGTAACCAATCGGAGTGATCGGTACTAGCAAAACAAACAGTCGTCTAAGTAGAAAAGAGCTTTATTAGATCGATACTCAACGCTCGCACCATTCCCTACCACTCACCGGGCACCCAGCTACGATCCCCGCTCAACCCATTCTATCTGCAAGCTCTCCTCGTAGACATCCACACGCTCCAACACTTTGCCTACTGCTCCACCAATGACGGGAAGATTGCCACCATGAGCTTCTATTCTCCCGCCAATTCTTCTTAAAGCAGATTTTTCGTCGCTTCTTCTACTATTTTGTTTTCTTTTGTTCTCGTTATACTTTTCTCAGATTTTTTTTCAAAATCCCGCCAAATGTTTGTTCAGTGGCTTGTTAGATGATTTGTTTATTTGATTTTTCTTGCCTAAATCGATTACAGCCGATCCGATTTTTACTTATCTATCTATCTATCTATCTATCTATCTATCTATCTATCTATCTATCTATCTATCTATCTATCTATCTAATTCCTATTCATATCTATCTCACTCTGCACGCATCTATCTATCTATCTATCTATCTATCTATCTATCTATCTATCTATCTATCTATCTATCTATCTATCTCAGTCTGCTCGTATCTATCTATCTATCCCAGTCTGCTCGTATCCATCTATCTATCTATCTATCTATCTATCTATCTATCTATCTATCTATCTCAGTCTGCTCGTATCTATCTAAATCAGTTTGCTCGTATCCATCTATCTATCTATCTATCTATCTATCTATCTATCTATCTATCTATCTATCTATCTATCTATCTATCTCAATCTGCTCGTATCTATCTATCTAAATCAATTTGCTCGTATCTATCTATCTATCTATCTATCTCAGTCGGCTCGTATCTATCTATCTAAATCAATTTGCTCGTATCCATCTATCTATCTATCTATCTATCTATCTATCTATCTATCTATCTATCTATCTATCTCAGTCGGCTCGTATCTATCTATCTAAATCAATTTGCTCGTATCTATCTATCTATCTATCTATCTGTCTATCTGTCTGTCTGTCTGTCTGTCTGTCTGTTATTGCCTATTCTTATTTGTCCTGGGGGATAAGTTATGTGTCCGGAAATATTCTCGACATTTTGCATATCACGTGAACTGGTTGCGCGACTTTGCAGTAAATTTAATTTAATGTAAAATTAAATGAAATTACCGAAACGGACATTAACATTAGAGTTGTAGTTATCAATGACGTAAGCACAGTTTCACATCAAAGCTGATATCAGGGACCGATTTGACTAGTGTTTATATTATGAATAGGACCCCCTTATAATTTTATGTAGGAAGAAAGTGTCGCTGCCGACACTTGAGTTTGAGCAACGATCGCAAGTGAGTAAACATAGGCGATCCCATTATTGAATTAAGTAGACCACGTGACCATAGAGGAAACGCATATATGGGAGTTAGCGCGTGTCTAATTCATGGAAATTTCTAGTCTATCCTCTAGTACTATTCAGATCTCCATTTCTAGTCTATCCTCTATTACTATACAGACAGCTATTCTCTATTTTCTACGCAACGCTATTCTCTATTCGTATCAATACGGAGGTTACTTTCCGAGCGAATATTATTGAGGAAGTACTATTAGCGCGAGTGCTATTCGAAGGCGTCTGACACCAGTATTGTTCAACGGCGTTAATATAGTTGTATCTGCGATTACAAAGTTTCTACCACAACGATAATTACGAAAGTGACAGCGAGTATTCGTTGACATTACAAAAGATAACAGCCAACTTTTTTTATTCCGACAAATGTCATTGCAAAAGGCAAGTCCAATGAATGCTCATCTACCAAAATTATAACCCACCAGTCAGCAATCTGTTGAAACCGTTCACGGTCCGGATAACTTGTAAGAAAGAAGAAGAAGAAGAAGAAGAAGAAGAAGAAGAAGAAGAAGAAGAAGAAGAAGAAGAAGAAGAAGAAGAAGAAGAAGGGAAAACGATGATTGACGCTGCGACAAACCAAAAAAGTCTGAGGTTCCATGGATTGACCAAAAGTATTTAACTATCTTTTTAAATATTGCTATTGAGCAAAGTCTATGGCTCGTGCATTTTCGATACAATTATTTTTCGATACAATTATCAGTTTCGATACAATTAAAATCTGGCTTCTAGTACCATGTACTCTCCCCGCAGTTATCAGAAAAAATAGTAGGTCAGATTCTATAACCGTGGTCGGCAACCAATACAGAAGAAGGATAAGACTGAAGTCGGTGGAGTAATGGATAGCGGCTCGGATCGAGGAATCAGAAAAATTCCAGTCGAATCCATCACATTCACTTACTTGCTAACAAGCTTGGGAAAAGTATGAATCCTCTCCCCCCTGCAACCAAGATATGAGTAAATAGCAGGACAGACCGAGTTCTATAGCCTTGGATGGCAGCTGGTCTACCGCAGAATGAAATGGCAACATACTGCGGGAAAAAAATCTGCCCCGTCAATTATGTACCTTAAGATGCATGATCGCCTAGGCGTGTATCACGCATGGCACATAACTGACTAATGTGCCCCTCGTGCAGTATAAACCACAGGTTGGCTCTCTGGGTATTAAAGAAACGCAAATGACCCTGAACATATATGCATGTTTCGAAACACATCCTGAAGATGAGAAATCACACTTATTAACAGTGTGTCTTCATGTCGAAACAGCTCGTGTGATGATGATGATGATGATGAGTAAATGAAGCTTGTTAGTCTGGGAAGGCACCCCATGAAGGAAAACCGATGACTTGCTGTCGTATCTAAACAGGGAAATGGCGATGGAAGTAAATCTAAACGGAAAATCTGGAGTAGAGGCCTGAAGATACAAATCTTGCAGCCAAGACTGCACATCTATTACTTTGGAGATTGGCTGAATATAGGCTGTGCAGCACAAGGCCTACGTATACCATCGCCCAAGCCTGTGTCCCGAAGAAATCATACCAGTTTCCCCATCATTGGACTGAATTTTGACCAAACTGGTTCGCTTCTTTTTTGCTCGCGAAATAAACGCGTGTCTAGTGTAGTCTAGTCTTAGTATTAACAATTTTTGTTTCCTTATCATTGAAGCCGTTGTGAAAAATATGAGCGCGTTAATATCTCCTGTATCATTTCTGTTTTTCTTTGTTTGTTTTTCTCACTGAAAGCAAACACCCACACGAGTATATCTTTTCCGCCGTTTCTCGCGATCAAAGCGGAATAGTCCATTATTTGTGAGGTGTTGGCAGGGCGCAACGGACATGCTAACTAAGGTTAGGTTTCGTTTGTTTTACGGCATATCAACCTCAATGGGTTATTTAATGCTGACAAAAATTTTATTGCTGGTAATGTTTCTTCAAAAATCTATTTCTGGGAATATTTTTCATGAAAGAAATCTGGAGCTGGTCATATTTTTCCCAAAGAATGTATAGCTGTTTGTATTGCTGGTATTTTTTAAAAGTATTGCTGATAAAAAAAAATTCTTCCAAAATTACTACTGTTCATAATTTTTTTTTTATTACAAAGTATTTCTGGTATTGAAACCTATTTTTTACACAAGTTTGGGTGTTAACTATTTGCCCATAGCTGGGACCCTAACAGTTGCTACCACCCCGCGTCAGGGTGGATCTGGGAACACCAAAAATTAAGAGGTGGTTCCACGCTTCTCAAAACCTCCTGATCAGAGGCCTTGCTGTTGGACGTAGTTTATCGTCTTGCCCAGGACGCCGTTGTAGTTTATCGTCATACCCAGGACGGGCTAACTAAGGAACGACTGAACAATCAAATTTATAATGATTCTTGCTACTTCTGTTAACCTATCTGAGAAAAAAAAAAAGAAAGAACGTTCTCTTAATTTTAAAGGCTATGGCCGTATCATGTGGAAACATCGGTTCTCGTAGGATCAACGAAATTAAGTGACGCTTCGCTCTGGTTTTTATTATATTTAATTATGACTAAAGTTTTTTAATTTTCTGATCCACCATGTTACAATCATTTTACTCAACAGACAACCCCATTTTTTTTCGTTTTATCTGTCGAAATCGAGGCCGTTCCTGTTTCGTAAACGTAAGATCATTCAAAACGAGACACGAGTTGAAAATTTAGACGGCATATTGAATACCTCTCCAGATATAATCTTACCCGGGAAATGGAGGTGGTTATGATCATATCACGTTAAAACGCCGGTTCCCGTAAGATCACCGAAGTTAAGCAACGTCGAGCCAGGTCAGTACGAAGAAGGCTGACCACTTAAGAATACTAGGTGCTGTAAATTTGAGTGGTATAATGGCTCAAAATTTTTGACCGGAGAGCCGAGTTCCAATTCCAGTTGGGTTCGTTATATTCATTATCATCCCTAGAAATAAAATAAAATATTTATATTTCGGCATTAAATAACCCACAGAGGTGTTGATATGCCGTTAAAAAACAAAAACAAAAATAAAACAACCTGTTCGTATAGTTGTATCAGTAAATCATTATATCTCCAAAGATTCTTACAATCTAAAAATATTTTCTCGTTTTAAATAACCAGCAAGGAAATTGTAATTGTTCAGATGAGCTCTACGCTATGGACGCTAGGCTTTTTGAATTTAAGTGACTGGCATCGAGATCTCACCAATTTACACCTGAGCTGCTTAGTTGTCTCCGTAAATTCTATACTAACAGTTTCTTTCCTTCTCACTTGTGGAACTCTTTTCCGGCTCCATGCTTTCCAGTAAACTTTAATCTGCAAAAATCTAAATGCTAATGTCAATCGCTATCTACTGTCTGCCTAATTACTCTTTCCTTATCCCGCTCATCAATAATGTGACTTTTCCTAATTCTTCCACACCCTGTAACCCCTTGTGTCTTAGTGGCTTTATTGCCTTGTATGGGGTGATGCTGATTAAAAAAAGGTAAATAAACAGTTAGGAAACAAATAAATCAGACAATTCTATTAACTTTATAAAAAGCACTTCTATTGGTCAACACCTAAAAAAATTCTGCGCTGTTACATTTAAAACCCTCAATACTGTTGTATATGTAACCGTTATTTCAATCATGATAGTCGATACCTTTTCCAATTATTGTAAGCTTTTTCATAATCACCCCTACCATATACAGTGACGTCGATGATAATCGAACGATACCTTCCCCTTCCTCGACTCTTAACTAATCATTTCGACTACCAAAATCACTACCCACTCTTAACGGTCTACCCACCATCGACATTATTATTGCCTTTGCCACTCATCACCAATCTCCGCCATTATCTCAATCATCGAATTATCTACCTCTGCTTCCATCACTTTTGACTCTCTCTCCCTCTCTCTGTCCCGACAGTAAGGGCGTTGCAATTACGTTATTGCGCCTCCCCGAGCTACCTCACCTCCCCACCACCACCACTTCACAGCTAGCCAAACGTCAGGCGCTTATTTTAAGAACTTAGCATATATGACGTGTGCCATTTGTGACATCATCCGATGTTCAAATATTTTGATTCCAACAATATCTTTAATCAAGAGCGGGGCTTATTTCATTGCCATGATTTTGCCAACGAGTGTTACAACGAAGACTTAGGATAGGCCCACTACATCACTACTTAGGTCAGTAAAGTGACTCCTTTACGTCCAGTCATATTTAGTGACTATTTATAACTAAGATCGGATAAGGATTAAGAATTTTTCAAGAGGTTAGCGTATGTGGAAAGGAGGAGAAAGACGCAGAAAGAGAGAAAAACTGAGGATGAGATAAAAAAGAAAAAGAGGGAAATATAGAGAGAAGGTACAAAAAAAGAGAGAGAGTCGGCAGAAAGATTAAAGTTGGGGTGAAAATAGATGAGAAGAATAAGAGATATAGAAGAAAAAGAGGACGGACCAATACAAGGGAGGTAGAGAGAGAAAGGGTTTCAACTGATGGGAAATAGAGAGAGAGAGAGAGAGGGAGAGAGAGGGGGAGAGAGTGGAGTAGAAGTAAAGAGGAAAATAGTTAAAGATAAAAAAGAGAGGGAAAGGAAAAGGGAAAATGAGAGTAGCGAAATACGTGAACCACATACGTACACAGACACACAGACACACACAAACGCATATTTATGTATGTGCATATATATATATATATATATATATATATATATATATATATATTTAAATATGTTTGAAATATATTTGTTTGTTTTTCTTCCCCGTCCATTGATTCTCGTCATCCCCGACAGACTTTTTTTTCTTTTTTTTTTTCTTCATAATTTGTGTTCTCCGTTAACAGTTCTGATGAGAGGGCACGAAACCGATTGACTGGTGTTTTTATTTTAAATCTATCATGGCCTATAATGAAAAAAATTATTGCTTTGTATGCCATATATATATATATATATATATATATATATATATATATATATATATATATATATATATATATATATATATATATGAGAGTAAAAAAGGAAGATGAAAATAAGTGTAAAGAAAAAGGGAAAAGATCTTTAAAACCATAATAAAAAGAGGAAAGGAACTAGAAGGGAAAACGGGAAAAGTTTAAAGAGCAAAGAGAGAGAGAGAGAGAGAGAGGAAGACAGAGGGAGAGAGAGAGGAAGAGAGAGGAAGAGAGAGAGGAAAATAACTGAAAAAACAGAACCGATGAAAAAGAGAGTAAGAGAAATAAGAAACAAAGGTAAAAATAAGATGGCGAAGAGAAAGAAAGATGGCTGATGAAATAACCGAGATGAAGAAGGACGAAAATGAATTCGAAAAAAGAGAGGAAGCCATGATGGAAAAGATGAACGAAAAGAGAGATTAAAGAATTGTTCAGGAAAGAGAGAGAGAGAGAGAGAGGAGTTAAAAATGAGTGGAAAAGTACAAAAAATAGTGCATAAATTTCAAAACGTTCAAAATACAAGAGAGAGAGAGAGTGACACACACACACACACACACACAGATACAGTGATTAAAGGAAAGAGAGCAGAATAATTGAGGAGAGAAGAAGAGATAAAGAAAGAGGATATGTAGGGAAATGATCAATAGGCAAAGAAAGAAAGAAAGAAAGAAAGAAAGAAAGAAAGAAAGAAGAAGTAGAAGATATAACATCGAAGGACATGAAGAAGAAGAAGAAGAAGAAGAAGAAGAAGAAGAAGAAGAAGAAGAAGAAGAAGAAGAAGACAACATTGAAGGAAATGAAGAAGAAGAAGAAGAAGAAGAAGAAGAAGAAGAAGAAGAAGAAGAAGAAGAAAAGAAAAAGAAGAAGAAGAAGAAGAAGAAGAAGAAGAAGAAGAAGAAGAAGAAGAAGAAGAAGAAGATATAACATCGAAGGACATGAGGAAGAAGAAGAAGAAGAAGGCGGGAAAAGAAGAAGATATATAACATCGAAGGAAACGATGAAGAAGAAGAAGAGATATAACATCGATGGTAATGAAGAAGAAGAAGAAGAAGAAGAAGAAGAAGAAGAAGAAGAAGAAGAAGAAGAAGAGGAGGAAGAAGAAGAAAAAGAAGAAGAAGATCGAAAGAAATGAGGAAGAAGGAGAATAAGGAGAAGAAAAAGATATATAACATCGAACGAAGGAAATGAAGACGAAGAAAAAAAAGCAGAAGAACAAAAGAAGAAGAAGAAGAATACATAACATCGAAAGAAAGGAGTACGTCGGAAAATGAGAAAGAAGAAAAAAGGGAATCATTTGATGGGGAAGAAAGTGAGTGAAAGAGAAAGAAAAGAAAATGATGTGAAATAATTAAAGGCGAACACAAAAGAGAAACGACTGAAGAAAGAAAATAAAGATGGAATCAACAAGAAAAATGTAAAAATGTAATTTGAAGAAACAGTAGCAGACGATAACTAAAAAAAGAAACTAAAACAAAAAGAAACAAAAGACAGACAGGATAAGGAAACGTTTACAAATAAAGAAAAAGGATATAGAAAGGAAAAAGAAGTAAAAAAAATTGAGTCCAAATTAAAAGGGAATTCTAAAAAGAAGAAAATAAAAATTGAAAGGTGTCAACACAAAAGTAAAAATGAAAAAAATAAAAACTAACAAAGATTTGACTAATGTAAACAATATAAGACTTGGGTATGGAGGACGAGACGCGGGGAGATTTCTTTTTGAAAGAGAGAGAAATAGACCGAAAACGAAATACAGAAAGAAAGAGAGAGAGAGAATAAAGAATACACGCTCATAAATATACACTTTCCTCCAAAGAAAAAAAAATACTTGAACAGCAAGGTGTGAGTTGGGTTGGTTTAGCAAGCCTGTCTGAGCTTGGGTTATGGTGTGTATCGGACGTGACGGCTGCCAATATAGGGAGGGTAGAGTGAATAAGTTTGATGCGGAAAGCACTATAAAGGTACATGAATATACTGTAGACTTGAATTGATGGTCATAAGAAAAAGCGAGGTTCAGGTGTAAATTCTAAAAGACAATCAACTGTAGATAAAGACAGGCACACAGTGAAGGGGAAATACAAAGCAGGTTTGATTGACCATTACTACTGCTGTGAATTTGATATTCACCGGGGGCCCTATATTTGTGGCCCTATGCCAAACTAGAAGAAAGCACAGTAAATAACATTAATAGAGAGAAATATGCGGGTAGTGTAAAGGTAATCGAACCTGGAAACAGAATTGACCAACCAAGATTACTAAGCTGAGTCTTCTTTGTGATTTAAACTGCTGTGAATTCGATATTCACCGGGGGCCCTATATTTGTGGCCCTATGCCAAACTAGAAGAAAGCACAGTAAATAACATTAATAGAGAGAAATATGCGGGTAGTGTAAAGGTAATCGAACCTGGAAACAGAATTGACCAACCAAGATTACTAAGCTGAGTCTTCTTTGTGATTTAAACGATAGCAGGGAAGAGACGAGAAGGATTCATGTCGTTCGCAGTGGAATTTGTGTAAAAGCGAATGTTCGGTCGTAACTCAGTCCACTGAATCCATTTTCTGTAGCGATAGCAGTTACGCTGTTCACAAAGGTAGGGTGTATGAGGATGAAAAAATAATATTAAGGAAAAAATATATCAGGCAAGCAATACAAAAATTTGCAAATAACATTAAACAAAAAAAAAAGCAGACGATAAGTTTACAAAATCATAGACCGAAAGAAAAAAGACAGTTACAGAATGTCATTGCATCTTTATTAGCATGTAAAAAAATGAAATAAAAATTTGCAGAAGATAATTTGTTAATCAAATATGTTTTTATGGCCTATATCGCTTGAATTTATTTCAGCTGCTTTGTTTTCATTATTCCAGAGTTACAATATTTAACCGATAAAGTATGGTGCCACTGCTCGGAAACGCTAGAGTTTAAACTTGATGGAACCTAGACTCGGTTAGGTTTCGTTCGGTTTGGTTTGGTTTGGTATGTTTTGTTTTACAGCATATCAATCTCAATGGGTTATTTAATGCCGACAAGATTTTTATTGCTGGTAATATTTTTTCAAAAATGTATTGGTGGTAATATTTTTTTCCAAAAATATATCGCTGATAATATTTTTTCAGAATAATATATTGCTGGTAATATTTTTTTCAAAAATGTATTGCTGGTAATACCCTTTTCCTCAGAATTCCATTGCTGGTAATACTTTTTCAATGAAAAATGTATTGCTGGTAATATTTTTTTCCAAAAATATATCGCTAATAATATTTTTTTCCAATAATGTATTGCTGGTAATATTTTTGCCAAAAATCTATTGCGGGCAATATTTTTTCAAAAATGTATTGCTGGTAATATTTTTTCAAAAAATATATCGCTGACAATATTTTTTCCAGTAATGTATTGTTGGTAATATTTTTTTCCAAAATGTATTGCTGGTAATATTTTTTTCAAAAATATATTGCTGGTAATACCCTTTTCCTCAAAATTACATTGCTGGCAATATTTTTTTCAAAAATGTATTGATGGTAATATTTTTTCCAAAAATATATCGCTTATAATATTTTTGCCGAAAAATATATTGCTGGTAATATTTTTTCAAAAATGTATTGCTGGTAATACCCTTTACATCAAAATTGCATTGCTGGTAATACTTTTTCAATGAAAAATGTATTGCTGCTAATATTTTTTCTTCAAAAATGTATTACTGGTAATAGTTTGTTTTTCAAAAATGTATTACTGGTAAATATTATTCAAAAATATTGCTGGTATTAAAACCTATTTTTATACTTCCATAGTGTTTTGACTCCTTTTGGGGGGTTAACTATTTGCCCATATGTTAAACCTTGACAGGGCTTCCACCCTGGGTCAGGATGAATCTGGCAACATCAGCAATTAAAAGATGTTTCCACGCCCCTCAAAACATCCTGATGAGAAGCCTTCATGTTGGATGTAGTTTATCGCCACACCCAGGACACGGATGTAGTTTATCGTCATACCCAGGACACGGATGTAGTTTATCGTCATACCCAGGACGTGGATGTAGTTTATCGTCATACCTAGGAAGGACCCAGACTCGGATGCTAAGAGTTGTACTTAACATTTCTTGGGGACAACAGCCAACTAAAACAAAGTTCTATGGACACATCTCTGATATTTCTACAATCTTACGTGAACGCAGAATGCGCTTAACTGGCCACTGATTGCGAGTAAAACAAGAACTCGCGAGTGAGCTACTGCTCTGGGCACCTAGCCATGGTGTAAGATGTGTTAGTCGCCCAACAACCACTGACATTGGCCAGCTATGTTATGACACAGAATGCCCCCCTAATAAAAAAAAAAAAATGATGGCACAATACGCAAATATAAATATACCAAAACAGATTGGTATATGGGGAAAAAAGAAAGAACTAGAAGTATCCGAACAGGGCGGGACAAGTTCTCCAGTGCCTTGGATTTCCAATCCCCCCTCGCCCCCCCCCAACCCAAGCGAGTAACTAAGATAAAACATAAAGTGTTCACTATGCTAAGTAGATCAAATAAAATAATTCCTGAAGAGCCAGGAACTACCTACCAAGGTTTCACATTAGGAATTATTTTAGATAGATAGATAGATAGATAGATATGAAAAGTACTGAGATAGATAGATAGATAGATAGATAGATAGATAGATAGATAGATAGATAGATAGATATGAAAAGGAGTGAGATAGATAGATAGATAGATATGAAAAGGACTGAGATAGATAGATAGATAGATAGATAGATAGATAGATAGATAGATAGATAGATATGAAAAGAGGTGAGATAGATAGATAGATAGATAGATAGATAGATAGATAGATAGATAGATAGATATGAAAAGGAGTGAGATAGATAGATAGATAGATAGATAGATAGATAGATAGATAGATAGATATGAAAAGAAGTGAGATAGATAGATAGATAGATAGATAGATATGAAAAGAAGTGAGATAGATAGATAGATAGATAGATAGATAGATATATATATAGATAGATAGATATGAAAAGAAGTGAGATAGATAGATAGATAGATAGATAGATAGATAGATAGATAGATAGATAGATATGAAAAGAAGTGAGATAGATAGATAGATAGATAGATAGATAGATAGATAGATAGATAGATAGATATGAAAAGGACTGCAAATTAAGTATATTAACATATCCAATTTTTTCTTTTATTCTACACGTGTTTTCACAAAATAAAAAGCGTGATTGTCCGGCGAGCAGAACCAGAATTCGTGAGTGGTCCACTGTTCTGGACAACTAGCCACGGAGCAAGGTGGTTTAGCTACCCAGTAACCACCTACATTGACCGGCTATGTTATCATCCAGAATGCCTCCCTAATGATCTTCCGATCTTGATGCAGGACCGTAATGGTTGGCGTCATAGACCCATGAATGTCCGCACTAACTCGATCGAATAAAAAATCTGTATAGGCCATTCTAGGCATTGGGTGACACGCAGTTATTGTAAATATGAGCAGCACGTTTGGAACACTCAAATATCCAAAGCTGTTATGAGGTTTGCTATAAATCTTTTTAAATAAGGCAATAAGTTTATTTAACACTTTTTCTGTAACATATGCCGGCCACATAACTTTTCGATAGGGAAAGTAAAATAAACGAGCAAAGTTCAAATTCTTGTCTCGTCTATTGCGTTTAAATTTCCACTAGTCTCCTTCTATTGAAGAAATTGAGAGTCCAAGCCAGGTAGCTTTGATGATCCGGCGCGGCGACATCCGTTTGGTTTTTGCCGCCACATCTTACACCCAGTAGTAAATATGTGACATTAATTTTGTTACATTACACCTGACCCCTTAACCATAACAATTTTAATATAGGGATCACCATCTCTAGCAAATATCTGAAAAGTAGCTCTGGTGAAGAACATCTGTTTTAGCCTAAATAGTTAACGACTCGAAAAGTGAAGTCGCTGAGGCGAGTTCATGTCCCGGCTTGTATCCACATTCGTACTACATCCCTTAGAAGAGGCAAGCACCCATCTCTTCTGTCCTTAGCTAAGAGTAAAATAGCAGGGTAGACTTTGATCGCAACGTATGTATCATCAAATTCTGTCAAATCAGACATCTACTCAGTATTGAAAGTAAAAGGACAGACATGTTCGCACCAAAATGCAACAAACTTGCAGTGAGAATAATCTAACATGGGGGAAAATGCAATAATAAAAGAAAAACACACGTTGCAGTGCCCAGAGACTATGTTCGATATTCCAACCACCTGAAGAAGGCCGAGCGTACAAAGGCCGAAACTTTGTAATAAATATGGCGACAAAGATGAGGACAATAGTTCGAATAATGTAAATAGTGTACATAATACCTCATCTCAGAAATCTGTTATGTTTTAAGGCACAAACATCGACTCAGTATTTAAAGCAAAAGGACAGTCTTGTTCGCACAAAAATGCAAAATGCGGTCGTGGGTGCCAAGGATTACTTGAAGCAATATACTTTCTCGCAGATTAATTACAACTGTGTAGTTATTTCGATCCTTAATTGATGCTACATAGCTCGTGTCTAATCTGACCTCTACTCAGTATTTAAAAAAAAAGGACAGACATGTTCGCACCAAAATGCAACAAACTTGCAGTGAGAATAATCTCACATGTGGAGAAATACAATTATAAAATAAAACACACGTTGCCGTGCCTAGAGACTATTTCTCTTGTTACTCAAAGAATATTGTCTCACAAGCGAATTGGACATCAGTGGAGATGACACCCTAATTAAAGGAAGAAAGACAAGTTGACTCTGTTGAATATCTAGATCAATGGTTATTTTTTCTTTCTTTTTTTTTTGCCCAAAGCACCTTTTTCGCTATACACCAGAATGTCATCTCCCCACCGTTTTCATAGATATGAACCATCAAAAGTTGCAATCCAAATAATCTACATTTATTATTGAAAATCTACATTTTTTTCCATATTTGAACATACAGATTTACATGGGGGTAATTCTGTGTAATGGTTAGAAAGTTTAGTTAATAACTGTCGACTATATGTTTTAGTCTTTATGCAAGACGCTGAGGACGCCGATTTCCGCTGGGATTACAGGAAATCTTATATATTATTGTTGCTTACGGGATAAGTAAGTTTTTGTAATTAGCCTCCTTCTTTCGACACTCTTTCCAGTAAAGTTTTCAGTAACTTTAGCATCATTCTAAAAAGTCCAAATTTCTCCTTTTGCTTTCCACACATGTTCCGCCATACCTGACATCATAGTTTCCTAATTTTCAAATGTTCGCATGTTTCTGATATTTTAATTAAACTGTGAAGAAGCAAATTAAGTTCATTTTTCATTTGTGCATTTTCCCAATTATTTTCAAATAATTAATTACACTATTTTTTTTTTTTAATAAATGGCGATAACTGATAAGCATTCATTTAATTATCATTTGAAAATATACTTATTTTATATTTACAGCCTATCAGATTCTCCGGTCTTATCCACAACCACTGACATTTCTGCAAATCGCAGAAACCCTTTATATACAGATTATGTTACGAAAAAAAAAACCTTTGACAAAGTGGAAAATTTTTTCGTGTGACGCGTTTCGCGCTTTAGGACTTCATTAGAGTAAACTGACGCCTAGGTTGATTCGACTGCACATGCGCGGTCGGAGAAAAGCGAACGCTGAGAATTTAAAATTTAAGACGGACGCCGTTCCATAGTTCCAGTACACTTGATCATTACAACTGGGACCAGGTATGACACGTACACAAGAGTCAGGCACATTCCCTTCGGATTCCATTAGTAAAAAGTCACTTCAATTCCGACAGCTTCTTCCCATGAACTGCTGCTGTGTGGAACAGTCTCCTGATAGCGTGTCTTTTCCAATCTCTACAATCTTGACCTCTTCAACTGTAGGGCTAACCGTTAACTTTCCTGTAATTTCACTTCCTGCTCTGTTTTTTTTACGTTCATACAACACCACATAGTAACACTCTGCATTGAGTGGCTCTTTTACCGGGTGAATATTTGTAATTATTTTTTCTGAATATATAGTTTGGGTATATAATCTAGCCAATTTTATTTAGTTTCTTTTTGTTTAAGCTTCCATCGCTTGTGTTATGAAATATCACACATTTTGATAATAGAAAATCTGCCAAGAAAGATAAAATGTAAAAATCTACATTTAATTTTTCTGTGAATCATCTAGCGTTTAAGGCACTTTCTATATATTTTCGGCATAGTAAATTGCTTTCATGTTTAATTAGAGCAGCATTTTTAAATCAAACTTATGACCAGTCTCATTACGATGAGCAACAAATGTATTTAATGTGTTGTTTTGTTTCTTATAAAACTCATTACAAAAACAAATTGCTCATTTTTTTCAATATATGATCAGCCATTCCTGATTTCGTTGTATAATAGTGCATAACTTCTTTTTTAGGTTTTTCCGTTCTTATCTTTAGGGATAACTGGTTTTACCCGTAAAATCCGAACTGCGGCTGCATGTGATGTTATACATGCAGTTCTGGTTATATTTTCACTAGAAACGAGTCTGACTTTTTTGAAAAGACGGTGTGGACTTGCAAGTTCATTACTCTTCGCATTTTTTTTTTTTTAGCATCATGCATTCACTTAAAATATCTTCCTCGGACTCAGGCTTCCCACCCGTCAAGCCACCCTTCAAGCCACCCGTCAAGCCACTCCTCATCACAGCATTTCGCTTCTTCTGATTAGCCTGCTTTGGGAGAAAAAAATCTGTTCGACCAGACTTCACCCACATTCGCCTCCTCCCTCTTAGCAACTTGTCTCGATTCGTGACATGGTACCACACCCACATCCGATTAGTTACGCAAAACCTAAGTAAACACTGGCTCTCATTTTAAATTTGACATTTCGTGGAGTCTGTCTTTCAAAAATAAAAAGCTCATCTTGGACGATAAAATCCTGTCCGGCTGGCTAAAATAAGGGCAATAACTCCGTACACAACTTTGCATACGCGTGCCACACACACATGCACGCATGTAAGTAGGGATGTAGCTGATACTGTTTTATTTAACACAAAGAGCTTCAGATGAAAGAAAACAGATCGATTAGCTAAAAAGATGTTTAGTTTGATAGATTAGTGAACATAAGTAAACAAGCGCATGCCAGCTTAGTGGCTAAAATAGTTGCGTAACTGCCCTTGGCAAAACTAATCGACTAATAGTCAATAAAAAAGGCCAGGTCTTTGAAATACATAGGATCAGAGTGTAATATCTGTGAACCTTCCCCAATCCGTCTCAGGTGAAATCCTATACGCATTTTTTTTCTGAGCGAGAGTCTATACAATTAGTCTGCTTGTTTTACTGTACGACATTATGCTTTTCTACCTATGATCAAAGTGTAGTATCTGTGAACCTTCCCCTATCCGTCTCAGGTGAAATCCTCTACGCTTTCTGAGCGAGAGTCTATACAATTGGTCTGCTTGTTTTACTGTACGACATTATGCTTTTCTACCTATGATCAAAGTGTAGTATCTGTGAACCTTCCCCTATCCGTCTCAGGTGAAATCCTCTACGCTTTCTGAGCGAGAGTCTATACAATTGGTCTGCTTGTTTTACTGTACGACATTATGCTTTTCTACCTATGATCAAAGTGTAGTATCTGTGAACCTTCCCCTATCCGTCTCAGGTGAAATCCTCTACGCTTTCTGAGCGAGAGTCTATACAATTAGTCTGCTTGTTTCACTGTACGACATTATGCTTTTCAACCTACGATCAAAGTGTAGTATCTGTGAACCTTCCCCTATCCGTCTCAGGTGAAATCCTCTACGCTTTCTGAGCGAGAGTCTATACAATTAGTCTGCTTGTTTCACTGTACGACATTATGCTTTTCTACCTATGATCAAAGTGTAGTATCTGTGAACCTTCTTCTGTCCATCTCAGGTGAAATACTTTACGCTTTCTGAGCGAGAGTCTATACAATTAGTCTGCTTGTTTCACTGTACGACATTATGCTTTTTAACCTACGATCAAAGTGTAGTATCTGTGAACCTTCCCCTATCCGTCTCAGGTGAAATCCTCTACGCTTTCTGAGCGAAAGTCTATACAATTAGTCTGCTTGTTTCACTGTACGACATTATGCTTTTCTACCTATGATCAAAGTGTAGTATCTGTGAACCTTCTTCTGTCCATCTCAGGTGAAATCCTCTACGCTTTCTGAGCGAGAGTCTATACAATTAGTCTGCTTGTTTCACTGTACGACATTATGCTTTTTAACCTACGATCAAAGTGTAGTATCTGTGAACCTTCCCCTATCCGTCTCAGGTGAAATCCTCTACGCTTTCTGAGCGAAAGTCTATACAATTAGTCTGCTTGTTTCACTGTACGACATTATGCTTTTCAACCTACGATCAAAGTGTAGTATCAGTGAACCTTCCCCTATCCGTCTCAGGTGAAATCCTCTACGCTTTCTGAGCGAAAGTCTATACAATTAGTCTGCTTGTTTCACTGTACGACATTATGCTTTTCTACCTATGATCAAAGTGTAGTATCTGTGAACCTTCTTCTGTCCATCTCAGGTGAAATCCTTTACGCTTTCTGAGCGAGAGTCTATACAATTAGTCTGCTTGTTTCACTGTACGACATTATGCTTTTCTACCTATGATCAAAGTGTAGTATCTGTGAACCTTCCCCTATCCGTCTCAGGTGAAATCCTCTACGCTTTCTGAGCGAGAGTCTATACAATTGGTCTGCTTGTTTCACTGTACGACATTATGCTTTTCTACCTATGATCAAAGTGTAGTATCTGTGAACCTTCCCCTATCCGTCTCAGGTGAAATCCTCTACGCTTTCTGAGCGAGAGTCTATACAATTGGTCTGCTTGTTTTACTGTACGACATTATGCTTTTCTACCTATGATCAAAGTGTAGTATCTGTGAACCTTCCCCTATCCGTCTCAGGTGAAATCCTCTACGCTTTCTGAGCGAGAGTCTATACAATTGGTCTGCTTGTTTCACTGTACGACATTATGCTTTTCAACTTACGATCAAAGTGTAGTATCTGTGAACCTTCCCCTATCCGTCTCAGGTGAAGTCCTCTACGCTTTCTGAGCGAGAGTCTATACAATTAGTCTGCTTGTTTCACTGTACGACATTATGCTTTTCAACCTACGATCAAAGTGTAGTATCAGTGAACCTTCCCCTATCCGTCTCAGGTGAAATCCTCTACGCTTTCTGAGCGAAAGTCTATACAATTAGTCTGCTTGTTTCACTGTACGACATTATGCTTTTCAACCTACGATCAAAGTGTAGTATCTGTGAACCTTCCCCTATCCGTCTCAGGTGAAATCCTCTACGCTTTCTGAGCGAGAGTCTATACAATTGGTCTGCTTGTTTTACTGTACGACATTATGCTTTTCAACCTACGATCAAAGTGTAGTATCAGTGAACCTTCCCCTATCCGTCTCAGGTGAAATCCTCTACGCTTTCAGAGCGAGAGTCTATACAATTAGTCTGCTTGTTTTACTGTACGACATTATGCTTTTCAACCTACGATCAAAGTGTAGTATGAGTGAACCTTCCCCTATCCGTCTCAGGTGAAATCCTCTACGCTTTCAGAGCGAGAGTCTATACAATTAGTCTGCTTGTTTTACTGTACGACATTATGCTTTTCAACCTACGATCAAAGTGTAGTATCTGTGAACCTTCCCCTATCCGTCTCAGGTGAAATCCTCTACGCTTTCTGAGCGAGAGTCTATACAATTGGTCTGCTTGTTTTACTGTACGACATTATGCTTTTCAACCTACGATCAAAGTGTAGTATCAGTGAACCTTCCCCTATCCGTCTCAGGTGAAATCCTCTACGCTTTCAGAGCGAGAGTCTATACAATTGGTCTGCTTGTTTTACTGTACGACATTATGCTTTTCAACCTACGATCAAAGTGTAGTATCAGTGAACCTTCCCCTATCCGTCTCAGGTGAAATCCTCTACGCTTTCTGAGCGAGAGTCTATACAATTGTTCTGCTTGTTTTACTGTACGACATTATGCTTTTCAACCTACGATCAAAGTGTAGTATCTGTGAACCTTCCCCTATCCGTCTCAGGTGAAATCCTCTACGCTTTCAGAGCGAGAGTCTATACAATTAGTCTGCTTGTTTTACTGTACGACATTATGCTTTTCAACCTACGATCAAAGTGTAGTATCTGTGAACCTTCCCCTATCCGTCTCAGGTGAAATCCTCTACGCTTTCTGAGCGAGAGTCTATACAATTGGTCTGCTTGTTTTACTGTACGACATTATGCTTTTCTACCTATGATCAAAGTGTAGTATCTGTGAACCTTCCCCTATCCGTCTCAGGTGAAATCCTCTACGCTTTCTGAGCGAGAGTCTATACAATTGGTCTGCTTGTTTTACTGTACGACATTATGCTTTTCTACCTATGATCAAAGTGTAGTATCTGTGAACCTTCCCCTATCCGTCTCAGGTGAAATCCTCTACGCTTTCTGAGCGAGAGTCTATACAATTAGTCTGCTTGTTTCACTGTACGACATTATGCTTTTCAACCTACGATCAAAGTGTAGTATCTGTGAACCTTCCCCTATCCGTCTCAGGTGAAATCCTCTACGCTTTCTGAGCGAGAGTCTATACAATTAGTCTGCTTGTTTCACTGTACGACATTATGCTTTTCTACCTATGATCAAAGTGTAGTATCTGTGAACCTTCTTCTGTCCATCTCAGGTGAAATACTTTACGCTTTCTGAGCGAGAGTCTATACAATTAGTCTGCTTGTTTCACTGTACGACATTATGCTTTTTAACCTACGATCAAAGTGTAGTATCTGTGAACCTTCCCCTATCCGTCTCAGGTGAAATCCTCTACGCTTTCTGAGCGAAAGTCTATACAATTAGTCTGCTTGTTTCACTGTACGACATTATGCTTTTCTACCTATGATCAAAGTGTAGTATCTGTGAACCTTCTTCTGTCCATCTCAGGTGAAATCCTCTACGCTTTCTGAGCGAGAGTCTATACAATTAGTCTGCTTGTTTCACTGTACGACATTATGCTTTTTAACCTACGATCAAAGTGTAGTATCTGTGAACCTTCCCCTATCCGTCTCAGGTGAAATCCTCTACGCTTTCTGAGCGAAAGTCTATACAATTAGTCTGCTTGTTTCACTGTACGACATTATGCTTTTCAACCTACGATCAAAGTGTAGTATCAGTGAACCTTCCCCTATCCGTCTCAGGTGAAATCCTCTACGCTTTCTGAGCGAAAGTCTATACAATTAGTCTGCTTGTTTCACTGTACGACATTATGCTTTTCTACCTATGATCAAAGTGTAGTATCTGTGAACCTTCTTCTGTCCATCTCAGGTGAAATCCTTTACGCTTTCTGAGCGAGAGTCTATACAATTAGTCTGCTTGTTTCACTGTACGACATTATGCTTTTCTACCTATGATCAAAGTGTAGTATCTGTGAACCTTCCCCTATCCGTCTCAGGTGAAATCCTCTACGCTTTCTGAGCGAGAGTCTATACAATTGGTCTGCTTGTTTCACTGTACGACATTATGCTTTTCTACCTATGATCAAAGTGTAGTATCTGTGAACCTTCCCCTATCCGTCTCAGGTGAAATCCTCTACGCTTTCTGAGCGAGAGTCTATACAATTGGTCTGCTTGTTTTACTGTACGACATTATGCTTTTCTACCTATGATCAAAGTGTAGTATCTGTGAACCTTCCCCTATCCGTCTCAGGTGAAATCCTCTACGCTTTCTGAGCGAGAGTCTATACAATTGGTCTGCTTGTTTCACTGTACGACATTATGCTTTTCAACTTACGATCAAAGTGTAGTATCTGTGAACCTTCCCCTATCCGTCTCAGGTGAAGTCCTCTACGCTTTCTGAGCGAGAGTCTATACAATTAGTCTGCTTGTTTCACTGTACGACATTATGCTTTTCAACCTACGATCAAAGTGTAGTATCAGTGAACCTTCCCCTATCCGTCTCAGGTGAAATCCTCTACGCTTTCTGAGCGAAAGTCTATACAATTAGTCTGCTTGTTTCACTGTACGACATTATGCTTTTCAACCTACGATCAAAGTGTAGTATCTGTGAACCTTCCCCTATCCGTCTCAGGTGAAATCCTCTACGCTTTCTGAGCGAGAGTCTATACAATTGGTCTGCTTGTTTTACTGTACGACATTATGCTTTTCAACCTACGATCAAAGTGTAGTATCAGTGAACCTTCCCCTATCCGTCTCAGGTGAAATCCTCTACGCTTTCAGAGCGAGAGTCTATACAATTAGTCTGCTTGTTTTACTGTACGACATTATGCTTTTCAACCTACGATCAAAGTGTAGTATGAGTGAACCTTCCCCTATCCGTCTCAGGTGAAATCCTCTACGCTTTCAGAGCGAGAGTCTATACAATTAGTCTGCTTGTTTTACTGTACGACATTATGCTTTTCAACCTACGATCAAAGTGTAGTATCTGTGAACCTTCCCCTATCCGTCTCAGGTGAAATCCTCTACGCTTTCTGAGCGAGAGTCTATACAATTGGTCTGCTTGTTTTACTGTACGACATTATGCTTTTCAACCTACGATCAAAGTGTAGTATCAGTGAACCTTCCCCTATCCGTCTCAGGTGAAATCCTCTACGCTTTCAGAGCGAGAGTCTATACAATTGGTCTGCTTGTTTTACTGTACGACATTATGCTTTTCAACCTACGATCAAAGTGTAGTATCAGTGAACCTTCCCCTATCCGTCTCAGGTGAAATCCTCTACGCTTTCTGAGCGAGAGTCTATACAATTGTTCTGCTTGTTTTACTGTACGACATTATGCTTTTCAACCTACGATCAAAGTGTAGTATCTGTGAACCTTCCCCTATCCGTCTCAGGTGAAATCCTCTACGCTTTCAGAGCGAGAGTCTATACAATTAGTCTGCTTGTTTTACTGTACGACATTATGCTTTTCAACCTACGATCAAAGTGTAGTATCTGTGAACCTTCCCCTATCCGTCTCAGGTGAAATCCTCTACGCTTTCTGAGCGAGAGTCTATACAATTGGTCTGCTTGTTTTACTGTACGACATTATGCTTTTCTACCTATGATCAAAGTGTAGTATCTGTGAACCTTCCCCTATCCGTCTCAGGTGAAATCCTCTACGCTTTCTGAGCGAGAGTCTATACAATTGGTCTGCTTGTTTTACTGTACGACATTATGCTTTTCTACCTATGATCAAAGTGTAGTATCTGTGAACCTTCCCCTATCCGTCTCAGGTGAAATCCTCTACGCTTTCTGAGCGAGAGTCTATACAATTAGTCTGCTTGTTTCACTGTACGACATTATGCTTTTCAACCTACGATCAAAGTGTAGTATCTGTGAACCTTCCCCTATCCGTCTCAGGTGAAATCCTCTACGCTTTCTGAGCGAGAGTCTATACAATTAGTCTGCTTGTTTCACTGTACGACATTATGCTTTTCTACCTATGATCAAAGTGTAGTATCTGTGAACCTTCTTCTGTCCATCTCAGGTGAAATACTTTACGCTTTCTGAGCGAGAGTCTATACAATTAGTCTGCTTGTTTCACTGTACGACATTATGCTTTTTAACCTACGATCAAAGTGTAGTATCTGTGAACCTTCCCCTATCCGTCTCAGGTGAAATCCTCTACGCTTTCTGAGCGAAAGTCTATACAATTAGTCTGCTTGTTTCACTGTACGACATTATGCTTTTCTACCTATGATCAAAGTGTAGTATCTGTGAACCTTCTTCTGTCCATCTCAGGTGAAATCCTCTACGCTTTCTGAGCGAGAGTCTATACAATTAGTCTGCTTGTTTCACTGTACGACATTATGCTTTTTAACCTACGATCAAAGTGTAGTTCCTGTGAACCTTCCCCTATCCGTCTCAGGTGAAATCCTCTACGCTTTCTGAGCGAAAGTCTATACAATTAGTCTGCTTGTTTCACTGTACGACATTATGCTTTTCAACCTACGATCAAAGTGTAGTATCAGTGAACCTTCCCCTATCCGTCTCAGGTGAAATCCTCTACGCTTTCTGAGCGAAAGTCTATACAATTAGTCTGCTTGTTTCACTGTACGACATTATGCTTTTCTACCTATGATCAAAGTGTAGTATCTGTGAACCTTCTTCTGTCCATCTCAGGTGAAATCCTTTACGCTTTCTGAGCGAGAGTCTATACAATTAGTCTGCTTGTTTCACTGTACGACATTATGCTTTTCTACCTATGATCAAAGTGTAGTATCTGTGAACCTTCCCCTATCCGTCTCAGGTGAAATCCTCTACGCTTTCTGAGCGAGAGTCTATACAATTGGTCTGCTTGTTTCACTGTACGACATTATGCTTTTCTACCTATGATCAAAGTGTAGTATCTGTGAACCTTCCCCTATCCGTCTCAGGTGAAATCCTCTACGCTTTCTGAGCGAGAGTCTATACAATTGGTCTGCTTGTTTTACTGTACGACATTATGCTTTTCTACCTATGATCAAAGTGTAGTATCTGTGAACCTTCCCCTATCCGTCTCAGGTGAAATCCTCTACGCTTTCTGAGCGAGAGTCTATACAATTGGTCTGCTTGTTTCACTGTACGACATTATGCTTTTCAACTTACGATCAAAGTGTAGTATCTGTGAACCTTCCCCTATCCGTCTCAGGTGAAGTCCTCTACGCTTTCTGAGCGAGAGTCTATACAATTAGTCTGCTTGTTTCACTGTACGACATTATGCTTTTCAACCTACGATCAAAGTGTAGTATCAGTGAACCTTCCCCTATCCGTCTCAGGTGAAATCCTCTACGCTTTCTGAGCGAAAGTCTATACAATTAGTCTGCTTGTTTCACTGTACGACATTATGCTTTTCAACCTACGATCAAAGTGTAGTATCTGTGAACCTTCCCCTATCCGTCTCAGGTGAAATCCTCTACGCTTTCTGAGCGAGAGTCTATACAATTGGTCTGCTTGTTTTACTGTACGACATTATGCTTTTCAACCTACGATCAAAGTGTAGTATCAGTGAACCTTCCCCTATCCGTCTCATGTGAAATCCTCTACGCTTTCAGAGCGAGAGTCTATACAATTAGTCTGCTTGTTTTACTGTACGACATTATGCTTTTCAACCTACGATCAAAGTGTAGTATCAGTGAACCTTCCCCTATCCGTCTCAGGTGAAATCCTCTACGCTTTCAGAGCGAGAGTCTATACAATTAGTCTGCTTGTTTTACTGTACGACATTATGCTTTTCAACCTACGATCAAAGTGTAGTATCTGTGAACCTTCCCCTATCCGTCTCAGGTGAAATCCTCTACGCTTTCTGAGCGAGAGTCTATACAATTGGTCTGCTTGTTTTAGTGTACGACATTATGCTTTTCAACCTACGATCAAAGTGTAGTATCAGTGAACCTTCCCCTATCCGTCTCAGGTGAAATCCTCTACGCTTTCAGAGCGAGAGTCTATACAATTGGTCTGCTTGTTTTACTGTACGACATTATGCTTTTCAACCTACGATCAAAGTGTAGTATCAGTGAACCTTCCCCTATCCGTCTCAGGTGAAATCCTCTACGCTTTCTGAGCGAGAGTCTATACAATTGTTCTGCTTGTTTTACTGTACGACATTATGCTTTTCAACCTACGATCAAAGTGTAGTATCTGTGAACCTTCCCCTATCCGTCTCAGGTGAAATCCTCTACGCTTTCAGAGCGAGAGTCTATACAATTAGTCTGCTTGTTTTACTGTACGACATTATGCTTTTCAACCTACGATCAAAGTGTAGTATCTGTGAACCTTCCCCTATCCGTCTCAGGTGAAATCCTCTACGCTTTCTGAGCGAGAGTCTATACAATTGGTCTGCTTGTTTTACTGTACGACATTATGCTTTTCAACCTACGATCAAAGTGTAGTATCAGTGAACCTTCCCCTATCCGTCTCAGGTGAAATCCTCTACGCTTTCAGAGCGAGAGTCTATACAATTGGTCTGCTTGTTTTACTGTACGACATTATGCTTTTCAACCTACGATCAAAGTGTAGTATCAGTGAACCTTCCCCTATCCGTCTCAGGTGAAATCCTCTACGCTTTCAGAGCGAGAGTCTATACAATTGGTCTGCTTGTTTTACTGTACGACATTATGCTTTTCAACCTACGATCAAAGTGTAGTATCAGTGAACCTTCCCCTATCCGTCTCAGGTGAAATCCTCTACGCTTTCTGAGCGAGAGTCTATACAATTGGTCTGCTTGTTTTACTGTACGACATTATGCTTTTCAACCTACGATCAAAGTGTAGTATCTGTGAACCTTCCCCTATCCGTCTCAGGTGAAATCCTCTACGCTTTCTGAGCGAGAGTCTATACAATTGGTCTGCTTGTTTTACTGTACGACATTATGCTTTTCAACCTACGATCAAAGTGTAGTATCAGTGAACCTTCCCCTATCCGTCTCAGGTGAAATCCTCTACGCTTTCAGAGCGAGAGTCTATACAATTGGTCTGCTTGTTTTACTGTACGACATTATGCTTTTCAACCTACGATCAAAGTGTAGTATCAGTGAACCTTCCCCTATCCGTCTCAGGTGAAATCCTCTACGCTTTCTGAGCGAGAGTCTATACAATTGGTCTGCTTGTTTTACTGTACGACATTATGCTTTTCAACCTACGATCAAAGTGTAGTATCTGTGAACCTTCCCCTATCCGTCTCAGGTGAAATCCTCTACGCTTTCAGAGCGAGAGTCTATACAATTAGTCTGCTTGTTTTACTGTACGACATTATGCTTTTCAACCTACGATCAAAGTGTAGTATCTGTGAACCTTCCCCTATCCGTCTCAGGTGAAATCCTCTACGCTTTCTGAGCGAGAGTCTATACAATTGGTCTGCTTGTTTTACTGTACGACATTATGCTTTTCAACCTACGATCAAAGTGTAGTATCAGTGAACCTTCCCCTATCCGTCTCAGGTGAAATCCTCTACGCTTTCAGAGCGAGAGTCTATACAATTGGTCTGCTTGTTTTACTGTACGACATTATGCTTTTCAACCTACGATCAAAGTGTAGTATCAGTGAACCTTCCCCTATCCGTCTCAGGTGAAATCCTCTACGCTTTCTGAGCGAGAGTCTATACAATTGGTCTGCTTGTTTTACTGTACGACATTATGCTTTTCAACCTACGATCAAAGTGTAGTATCTGTGAACCTTCCCCTATCCGTCTCAGGTGAAATCCTCTACGCTTTCAGAGCGAGAGTCTATACAATTGGTCTGCTTGTTTTACTGTACGACATTATGCTTTTCAACCTACGATCAAAGTGTAGTATCAGTGAACCTTCCCCTATCCGTCTCAGGTGAAATCCTCTACGCTTTCTGAGCGAGAGTCTATACAATTGGTCTGCTTGTTTTACTGTACGACATTATGCTTTTCAACCTACGATCAAAGTGTAGTATCTGTGAACCTTCCCCTATCCGTCTCAGGTGAAATCCTCTACGCTTTCAGAGCGAGAGTCTATACAATTAGTCTGCTTGTTTTACTGTACGACATTATGCTTTTCAACCTACGATCAAAGTGTAGTATCTGTGAACCTTCCCCTATCCGTCTCAGGTGAAATCCTCTACGCTTTCTGAGCGAGAGTCTATACAATTAGTCTGCTTGTTTCACTGTACGACATTATGCTTTTCAACCTACGATCAAAGTGTAGTATCAGTGAACCTTCCCCTATCCGTCTCAGGTGAAATCCTCTACGCTTTCAGAGCGAGAGTCTATACAATTAGTCTGCTTGTTTTACTGTACGACATTATGCTTTTCAACCTACGATCAAAGTGTAGTATCAGTGAACCTTCCCCTATCCGTCTCAGGTGAAATCCTCTACGCTTTCAGAGCGAGAGTCTATACAATTAGTCTGCTTGTTTTACTGTACGACATTATGCTTTTCAACCTACGATCAAAGTGTAGTATCAGTGAACCTTCCCCTATCCGTCTCAGGTGAAATCCTCTACGCTTTCAGAGCGAGAGTCTATACAATTAGTCTGCTTGTTTTACTGTACGACATTATGCTTTTTAACCTACGATCAAAGTGTAGTATCTGTGAACCTTCCCCTATCCGTCTCAGGTGAAATCCTCTACGCTTTCAGAGCGAGAGTCTATACAATTAGTCTGCTTGTTTTACTGTACGACATTATGCTTTTTAACCTACGATCAAAGTGTAGTATCTGTGAACCTTCCCCTATCCGTCTCAGGTGAAATCCTCTACGCTTTCAGAGCGAGAGTCTATACAATTAGTCTGCTTGTTTTACTGTACGACATTATGCTTTTTAACCTACGATCAAAGTGTAGTATCTGTGAACCTTCCCCTATCCGTCTCAGGTGAAATCCTCTACGCTTTCAGAGCGAGAGTCTATACAATTAGTCTGCTTGTTTTACTGTACGACATTATGCTTTTCAACCTACGATCAAAGTGTAGTATCAGTGAACCTTCCCCTATCCGTCTCAGGTGAAATCCTCTACGCTTTCTGAGCGAGAGTCTATACAATTGGTCTGCTTGTTTTACTGTACGACATTATGCTTTTCAACCTACGATCAAAGTGTAGTATCAGTGAACCTTCCCCTATCCGTCTCAGGTGAAATCCTCTACGCTTTCAGAGCGAGAGTCTATACAATTGGTCTGCTTGTTTTACTGTACGACATTATGCTTTTCAACCTACGATCAAAGTGTAGTATCAGTGAACCTTCCCCTATCCGTCTCAGGTGAAATCCTCTACGCTTTCTGAGCGAGAGTCTATACAATTGGTCTGCTTGTTTTACTGTACGACATTATGCTTTTCAACCTACGATCAAAGTGTAGTATCTGTGAACCTTCCCCTATCCGTCTCAGGTGAAATCCTCTACGCTTTCAGAGCGAGAGTCTATACAATTAGTCTGCTTGTTTTACTGTACGACATTATGCTTTTCAACCTACGATCAAAGTGTAGTATCTGTGAACCTTCCCCTATCCGTCTCAGGTGAAATCCTCTACGCTTTCTGAGCGAGAGTCTATACAATTGGTCTGCTTGTTTTACTGTACGACATTATGCTTTTCAACCTACGATCAAAGTGTAGTATCAGTGAACCTTCCCCTATCCGTCTCAGGTGAAATCCTCTACGCTTTCAGAGCGAGAGTCTATACAATTGGTCTGCTTGTTTTACTGTACGACATTATGCTTTTCAACCTACGATCAAAGTGTAGTATCAGTGAACCTTCCCCTATCCGTCTCAGGTGAAATCCTCTACGCTTTCAGAGCGAGAGTCTATACAATTGGTCTGCTTGTTTTACTGTACGACATTATGCTTTTCAACCTACGATCAAAGTGTAGTATCAGTGAACCTTCCCCTATCCGTCTCAGGTGAAATCCTCTACGCTTTCTGAGCGAGAGTCTATACAATTGGTCTGCTTGTTTTACTGTACGACATTATGCTTTTCAACCTACGATCAAAGTGTAGTATCTGTGAACCTTCCCCTATCCGTCTCAGGTGAAATCCTCTACGCTTTCAGAGCGAGAGTCTATACAATTAGTCTGCTTGTTTTACTGTACGACATTATGCTTTTCAACCTACGATCAAAGTGTAGTATCTGTGAACCTTCCCCTATCCGTCTCAGGTGAAATCCTCTACGCTTTCTGAGCGAGAGTCTATACAATTAGTCTGCTTGTTTCACTGTACGACATTATGCTTTTCAACCTACGATCAAAGTGTAGTATCAGTGAACCTTCCCCTATCCGTCTCAGGTGAAATCCTCTACGCTTTCAGAGCGAGAGTCTATACAATTAGTCTGCTTGTTTTACTGTACGACATTATGCTTTTCAACCTACGATCAAAGTGTAGTATCAGTGAACCTTCCCCTATCCGTCTCATGTGAAATCCTCTACGCTTTCAGAGCGAGAGTCTATACAATTAGTCTGCTTGTTTTACTGTACGACATTATGCTTTTCAACCTACGATCAAAGTGTAGTATCAGTGAACCTTCCCCTATCCGTCTCAGGTGAAATCCTCTACGCTTTCAGAGCGAGAGTCTATACAATTAGTCTGCTTGTTTTACTGTACGACATTATGCTTTTTAACCTACGATCAAAGTGTAGTATCTGTGAACCTTCCCCTATCCGTCTCAGGTGAAATCCTCTACGCTTTCAGAGCGAGAGTCTATACAATTAGTCTGCTTGTTTTACTGTACGACATTATGCTTTTTAACCTACGATCAAAGTGTAGTATCTGTGAACCTTCCCCTATCCGTCTCAGGTGAAATCCTCTACGCTTTCAGAGCGAGAGTCTATACAATTAGTCTGCTTGTTTTACTGTACGACATTATGCTTTTTAACCTACGATCAAAGTGTAGTATCTGTGAACCTTCCCCTATCCGTCTCAGGTGAAATCCTCTACGCTTTCAGAGCGAGAGTCTATACAATTAGTCTGCTTGTTTTACTGTACGACATTATGCTTTTCAACCTACGATCAAAGTGTAGTATCAGTGAACCTTCCCCTATCCGTCTCAGGTGAAATCCTCTACGCTTTCTGAGCGAGAGTCTATACAATTAGTCT
This sequence comes from Acanthosepion esculentum, assembly GCA_964036315.1. NCBI lineage: Eukaryota > Metazoa > Mollusca > Cephalopoda > Sepiida > Sepiidae > Acanthosepion > Acanthosepion esculentum. The sequence goes on along the minus strand of OZ038508.1, from coordinate 10,706,926 downwards.
GCTTGTTTCACTGTACGACATTATGCTTTTCTACCTATGATCGAAGTGTAGTATCTGTGAACCTTCTTCTGTCCATCTCAGGTGAAATCCTCTACGCTTTCTGAGCGAGAGTTTCTATAATTAGTCATATTCGACTGTTACGTTTTTCTACCTAAGGTCAGTTTGTAGCATAAGTCCCCCCCGCGGCTCTTCTGAATTGAAATCAGTCACGTTTCATACCTGGGAATATCCATTATTTTGCATGATTATGTGCATAATGCATATGCGGAAATACGGGCATCAACTTTCACTCGGTTACCACTGCCCATCCATATGATCAAAGGGAATCAAATAAATTAAACCGAAAAAAAACCTATTAGGTTCAACCAATTTCCAGCAAAATTTTAAATAACATAAGTATTCGCGTATAATACGCACTCTCGTATACAAGTCAACACTAATGAGTGCTATGGCATTCTGGTGAACAAAGCATCTAATGTGTATAATACGAATATAAAGTTTCGAATTTGTAATAACTAAACTGAACCTAAATTTAAAATGAGATTTTTCTCCGGTTCCTGAGGATTAAAAATAAGAATTTGTATACTATTTACATTATTCGGACTATTGTCCTCATCTTTGTCGCCATATTTATTACAATATTTCGGACGTTGTACGCTCCGGCCTTCTTCAGGTGGTTGGAATGTCGAACTGAACCCTTTATTTCGTTCACTGGGGTAGACTGTTCTAGTTCCACGTGTCATGTGTAATGGATGTCAGTTATCAGTTATCTCCTGTTAATTCCCCTCTGCATGTTCTCCACTACCTTAACCGCGTATTGAACTCACACTCTTTGTGTCTTGTCACTAGATCTAACCAATGCCAAGGATACATGGCACAGTGGATAAAGGCGTTGGTTAGTGACAGGAGTTTGAGTTCAATACCCGGTACAACAGGGATTGTTGATGTTCCCATGTGACACATTTTTGAGATTTCTATTTCAAGGTCCTTGTATTTTGACAGTTTTTCGAATATCTTCAAAGACACATTGCAGTCGGCAGGGACTGCCATATCAATAAGGAGGCACTTATTTTGTTTGTGGTCTTTAATAACAATGTCTGGGCGGTTGGCTTTGATTGTTCTGTCGGTGTGTATTGTGTCGTCACATAGAATTGTAACAGGTCCTATCTCCGGAACCGGGTCAGGGTGGTGTTCATAACTATTATTATTATTATTATTATTATTATTATCATCATCATCATCATCATCATCATCATCATCATCATCATCGTCGTCGTCGTCGTCGTCATCATCATCATCATCATCATTATTATTATTATTATTATTATTATTATTATTATTTTCGTTAAGTTTTGAATTATCTTGTTCTGATTTTGTGAATTTTTCTTTTTTTCCAGGTTTTTTTTTATTTCTTTACCCACCCCCCTCCCGGCTTTTTAGATGTTTCTTTTTCTTTTTCTTTTGGTGTAACATTTACTTACTCCAGACTACTGTTTTTTGTTTAAATCTCTTCTTTCATGTTTCTTTATCCATCTATCTATCTATCTATCTATCTATCTATCTATCTATCTATCTATCTATCTATCTATCTCAGTCTCTTCAGATTTATCTATCTATCTATATCTATCTATCTATCTCAGTCTCTTCAGATTTATCTATCTATCTATATCTATCTATCTATCTATCTCAGTCTCTTCAGATTTATCTATCTATCTATATCTATCTATCTATCTCAGTCTCTTCAGATTTATCTATCTATCTATCTATCTATCTATCTTTCTCAGTCTCTTCAGATTTATCTATCTATCTATATCTATCTATCTCAGTCTCTTCAGATCTATCTATCTATCTATCTATCTATCTATCTATCTATCTATCTATCTATATATATATATATATATATATATATATATATATATATATTAGGTCATCCCATAAGTTCTGTCCGAATTTTAACTTTTTGTTAAAATG
>OZ038508.1:10682455-10699955 GCA_964036315.1 Acanthosepion esculentum | reverse complement strand
GTGGAGTAATGGATAGCTACACAGATTGCGGAATCGAACAACCGAGTTCGAATTCCAGTCGAATTCATTACATTCACTTACGCCCAAATAACCTTGGGAAAGGTATGAAACCTTTTCTTCTTCCCCCAAGCTATGGGTAAATGGCAAGGCAGACCTTGGATGGCAAATTTTCTACCACAGAAAGAAATGGCAACCTGCTGCCGGAAAAATCTGCTTCGTCAGTCATGTATCGAAAAATACATGATCCTTAGTGTCTAACTAAGTGCGCGAAATCGCGTCTAGGTTTTTCTTACTTTTCTTTGAGAGGATCATCTTTCTTCAAACAATGTGAACTGGCGCTACATAATCACAAACTAAGAACTACATCAAACCACATCACTTGTGAACTTATTCTCATGAGTGCACTTGTTGTTTGTATAATTGTGTGCATGGCATACATTCAAAACTGGATGCAGCTTCAAGGTCATGTGATTCTGCATTCAGCAAAATAAATTACCTCAACGCAACCTGGTGTGATATTAAGTGCAAATTCTATTCTGGAATAATACTACACCAGGGGAATTTGTGAAACCTGCTTCAGATGGGGTTTGAACTCACCTTGCTGATTTTATTTCCCGCGCAGTTAAAGATTAGCTCACTCAAACTCCAAATATTTTCTAATGTTGATCTGTATTCATATACGACGAAAATTCCGAGAATTGAAACAGAATGTACATCCACAGAATTGAAGCATTCAAAATTTGCCCTGAATTGTCAAATTATCTAAAAACCTTTGGCGATCGCAATTTAAACCGTAGGGAGGGGAGCCTCGAGATAATCAGGAAGAGGGCATGAGAGGTGGAACAAGTACTGAACAGCCGATTGGGGCCGTGCGTATATTTGTTTTGTGATCGTTTATTGCGGGTCATCCAAACAGACTGCGACTGGCCGTGCCCCGCAATAGAACGGGTTGTAAGATACGAAAAGGTTTGTTTTGCAAACCTCTCTCTGTCCTTCGGTCGCCGTCGGCATATCGCGTCGCTGGAAGGTACACATGATGTAGAATTAGAAAAAAAAAAGAAAATAAAATGAAGAAAAAAACTACAAAAGAATAGGGTGGGGAGGGAATATAAAGAAAATTTTAAAAAATGGAAAGAAAATAAAAGAGAAGGAAAATGCTGTATTTGCCTTGAGTCTGATATTAATGCTTAGAAGACAATACAAAGTTACCAACACGAAACGAACACCTGTCAAATATTGCACATTTGTAGACCTCAAAGTTTGAAGGTCATTTCTCCTTATTTGTTTAATTATCAACACAGGGGCACCAACACACTTAACTATCTGCGCATACACACACACACGCATACACACACACACACACACACATATATATATATATATATATATATATATATATATATATATATATATATATATATATATATATATATATATATATATATATATATATATATATATATATATATATATATATATATATATATATATATATATATATATGACTCTCAGTCATTGGCCTGTTTATTCGAAAAATAAGTACGAAAAATTTAGGCTTCCTCTAAACCGGCCGCTAATAGCTTAGGTAGAATAACCGACTGATGCCAAATCAGTCGGGTTTCGATCCCAGCTTGAGGCTCGGATTGCTATCCAAACTGATGAGCTGTGATACAGCGAAACAGTCTGTCTGTTGATGACAATATGTATATATAGCGATTTTCCAAGCATAGCTTAGATGTGGCACAAGGCAGAAAGTATGGGGGCACACAGTGAGGATCTAACTCACTACTCAGTCGTAATTGTTCTAGCGAGTCAAGCTTGCTAACCATTACACCGCCTCGAGGTGCCCGACAGTATGTATGTGTGTTTACACGCACACACACACACATTTTTAAAGTATTCATAGATTTATTTTTGATCGTCAAGCCTTTTAAAGAGGTTACTCGTATTTGAAATAGACGACCCATTTTTATTTTTATTTTAAACAGTGTGTATTACATATATCGGCCTGCGCATTTGAGAAATCTGCCTGTAGCCGAATAATAAAGTACGTCGGATCCAATTATATCCGACATGATTAGAGGCCATCGGATCTAACGATGGTTTCTCCGACAAAATGGGATGTATGTTTGATCCCTACCGAAAAGCACATTTTCTCGAAAGCCAATAGACGTAATAAATATTTTTAGAAATGAAAGATGGAACTCTTTCAAATATGAGTATCCATTATAATAACGTTTGGTTGAAGTAACATACAAACACACACACATATATATAGGGTGTTTCATTAAGACGGATTATATATAAGAGTGCTTTATTAAGACGGATTATATATAAGGGTGTTTCATTAAGACGGAGAAAAGTCAGCAGCAAATAAATCAGTAATATATATGCGAAAACATATTTATTTCTCTATTGGATCATGTTATTTAAGTCATGTCCATTATGAATGAAAAATAATGTCGCCTAAATGTCCGCCAAATCTGAAAGAAAAAGAAAAAAAATCATTAGACGCTTAAACTTAATTCATAATTAAAATGGGTCTAAGATTCATAAACAGCCTTTATATATATATATATATATATATATATATATATATACATATATATATATATATATATATATATATTAGAAAACATATATATATATATATATATATATATATTAGAAAACATATATATATATATATATATATTAGAAAACATATATATATATATATATATATATATATATATATATATATATTAGAAAACATATATATATATATATATATATATATATTAGAAAGCATAGACTAACAAGAAAAATTATTTTCGCTAACATTTTATTTTCTTGTCTAAAAGAATATAAATATTCTCATGAAGAAATATGATGATCCCCTATTCTCGTTTTCCGATCACCCCCGTCTGCCGCAGACGACCGACTCAAGCACAACTGGGTTTGTTCAACACACTCAGAGCCCACCAGTTTGTTTTTTTTTTACTGACACTGGCATGATCGAACCTCAGTTGCTGTTACAGAGAGAGAGATAGAGAGAGAGAGAGAGAGAAAGAGAGATAGAGAGAGAGAACGCATAATATGTCATGGTGAGGAAAGTTAGGTTGCTCAAACACTCAGTCACGATGACTTCATGCTAGCACAACCGTCGACACCTTCCGTCTACCCAATTTCATTCAAAAAGTGTTACTGAAACTGTAACGTGGTTTTCAGGTAGCACCGTATTCGGCTACTCGCCCATCAAACACACACACGTCTTTCTCTCTCTCTCTCTCTCTCTCTCTCTCTATATATATATATATATATATATATATATATATATATATATATATATATATATATATATATATATAATAAAGATAATAAATTCGTTGTTATATAATCCAAGTGGATCCTAGTAATATAAAATATTAAAACTAATCCACAAAAAGAGCTCAATGTATTTATTATGACAGAGTCAATAAATAATAATACACAATGACAACAACAACAACAATAATAATAATAATAATAATAATAAAAATAATAATAAAAATAATAATAATAATACACAACAAAATCTAAAATTTCCTCATATTTCTAATTCCGATATCAACTCACTTTATACACCGGGATTGAATAAGGCCAACGAAGTTTTTCAGCGGTTGAAATAGATCTATCCACCATATGAGGTAATTTGGGATTTTGTGGTGTGATACTATATATATATATATATATATATATCAAGATATGATAGAATAAGTATACAAATAATAAATGTATACAAATTTAATATTGAAAATGAAATATGGAGTAGAAAAGAAAATTGTGATATTTCCTATTTTTATGTTCTTTGCACTTCATTGATTAAGTATACATCACCATCACATGTATTTGTCTTGTCAGGTAGCGTTCGTGTGTATATGTCTTGTGTGTTGATTGTGGGATATATGTGTGTGGGTAGAGGAATTTAGGTTATACCATTTGTGGTTGTAGGTAGACTGATGTTAGAATCTTTAAGTATGGATTTCCTTAAAGTTGGTAATATAATAAAGTCAGTCGTCATGTGTTTATAGATGGGAAAATATTTAACACGTTTCCTTCTAAATATTTTCTACTTAATAAATTACATTATTTTCATATTAGGGTGGGATTTACTAAATAGAAATCATAGCCTGTTTTATTTCTGTGTCCTACGAGCGAGTTCAAAAGGTTGTTCTAACCTAAACAATCTTACTGATCCTAATTATATTTTCTTTATATATATATATAATAAAAAGATTACTCTGTCCTGGACATTGAGTTCTACCTGGATCATATCCTCTTGGAATTATTTTTATACATATATGTATGTGTATATATAATTGCATATGTATGTGTATATTTACCACTAATATTGTCTATATATATATATATATATATATATATATATATATATATATATATATATATATATATATATATATATATATATATATATATAGTTGCTACTCAGGAAATGATGTACTTTATAAGAATTGAATAAAACTCTTCTGAAATATTAATTAACTGATTTATTTAGCTGAAATACGCACTATGTTGATGAATAACTTAAGTAGAACTCCATTTCTGTTGCTTCAAGTCTCTTCTTCAGCTGTGAGGAAATTGCTCAGCATTCTCTGCCATATAGAAGCATTGATATTACCTAACAGTTCAGTATGCTTTTCTTTGTAATGAAAGTTTTTTTTCTTATTGGGTAGTCATATATCAAATGACACACTTTATAGGAAATGAATAAAACGCTACTGAAATGTTAAATAACTAATTTATTTATTTGAATCAGGCGCCATGTCAAAGAATGACTGTTCTCCAACATGCCTCTAAATTCTTGATCCCATCTTTAAAAAAAATTCTCATCATTCGATGTGATAAAGAATACAAATGCTTCAATTATCACTTCCTAATTTCATTGCATATGAAAAACTTAAAATGTTTAAATAAGTGAAAATCAGTAAGAGACATGTCAAATATTTAGAGTAAGACACTATACAATACTTAGGGAAAGGGTTAAATTTAGGAACATTAAGATTACCTCCTTGGTTATCCATTGAAACTGCTATGCACCAAAAAAAAAAAAAAGACAAGAACCCAATCCCCACCATGGGCCATTTAAAAGACTTTCTTTCAGGAACATTCCTTGAATTTTCTCTACACAAAATTATTTCCAAGAGAATAAATATTTCTATTTCACTTTTTTGTTCACTTATTTTCTCAATGCTGTCAGTTTTTGTTTGTCAATTCCAACACTGGATCAACTTCAAATGACAACCCCTAAACTACTAAAAACCCTCTAATAGGAGCAATCAATAATACCAGATCCCTACGTCAATTCTCACTGTGCTGATGATTGGGTATTGACATTAGTATAGGTAGTGATATAACCATCCAGATTCTCCTGTGGTAGTACACAATGTGATATATCGATTTAGTAGGGAAGACTTTTCTGAGAATTAGTGTTCACTGTTAAATATATACAGTGTTCATTTTCTTTTCTCTTTCTTTCTCTTTTGAAATAGTTATTTTGTACTTTGTAATAAAAAAAATACCAAATTTAATGGATATTCAAATAATAATGTTTGTTGCACTCTTGTAAATCATCAGTTGGGCCGCTTTCCACTGACAGGCCCTAATTTATCAACCCCTGGTCTACCAGATGTATCAACTTTGCATATAAAACTCAGGAGATGTATTAAGTTACACATGAAATGACGCACTTTATCGGAAATGAAAAGAACGTTTCTGAAATGTTAAATAACTAATTTATTTATTTGAAACAGGCACCATGTTGATGAATGACTTCTCCAATGTACCTCTAAATTATTGATTCAATCTTTAAAAAAATTCTCATCGTTTGATGTGATAAACAGTACAAATGCTTCGACTACCCCTTCTTTACTGTAGAATGTTTTATTGCATATGAAAAGCTCAAATGCGTAAATAAACGATAATTAGTAGGGGAGATATCAGGTGAATATGGAGGATGAGGCAAAATTTCATAATTCAGGCTATACAGTTTTGGACAATTGATTGAGAAGTGTACATCTGTGCGTTGTCACACCGTAAAATTGGGCCATCCCTATCTCAGTGTTCAGGGTTCCTGGTTACATATTGAAAGAAAATTATGTGGAAAGAAAAAGAGTCAGCAATAAATCAAGGTTACTACGTAAGACGACCGGATGAACAACCAAGCAAAAATGCTTCATTTCATTTGTGACAAACTAATATATATATATATATATATATATATATATATATATATATTAGTTTGCCACAAATGAAAATGACGATCCAATTCATAGGTCTGATGAATTAGATCGTGATTACGATTCCAATGTAATAAATTATAAACATGGAATATTAGTGTTTGAGCATTTTATATTATAACCTTACTCTATCCTGGACATTGAGTTCTACCTGGATTCTATACTTTTGGGAATTTATTTATATAAATATACATATATATATATATATATATATATATATATATATATATATATATATATATATATATATATGCATATATATATATATATATATATATATTGACCACTAATATAATATATATATATATATATATATATATATATATATATATATATAAATATATATATATATATATATATATATATATATATATATATATATCATACAATTGGAATTAAAACACCATTAGTTAATGACCATTTTCACACGTGAATTTTAAAATTAAAAATTAACAGGATTCTTCAAACTGTCAATATTGGTAGATTACTGAAATAGGAATGGTTAGAAGGGGAAAGACAGAAAGAGAGGGCAAGAAAAGGAACAAACCAGGGGGGGTATCAAGAAGAGAGTGGAAGTAGTGTCATATGAGAGATGGTCAGTAGCGAAAGAGGGAAAAAAGTGAGGAGAGAGGGACGGTAGTAATGGGACTCAGGAGGTAATCTAAGATATGATATCGTGGTGGTGAAATGGGAAGTGGAGAGGAAAAAAATCCTTTGAATTTTAAATTTAAAATTCATGGGTGAAAATAATCATTAACTAATTAAATATTTTGCTCGGTTGAGAAAATAAACATTGAACGATTTTTGATGAGTCAGTTTTAACATTTAATATTTAATGTTTAAAATTTCATATTGTGTCAATAGGATTCACTTGGATTATACCAACGAATTACTACGTATATATATATATATATATATATATATATATATATATATATATATATATATATATATATATATATATATATGTATGTATGTATGTATGTATGTATTACCTGTATATATATTATTACCTTCAAATCTTACTTCATCTTAATTTGAAACTTAAACTTTAATTAAGAAATATTACACATCTAAAAATAGATTCAGATTAAATCGATGAATTAGACTCGAAAACTAAAAAAGATTTTACTTAACCATCATTCACAATATTATAATATTACTATTAGTAAATTTTCATTTTTATTTTTATATTTGTTTATTAATATAATATTCATTTTTTATTAAATCCCTAATTTATTTGTGGAGAAGTTAAATATTTAAATTGCTATCAAGCATTAAATCTAGTTTACTTGTGGATCTTTTAAACATTTAAAATACTATCAAACGTTAAGATCTGTGTTTATCTGAATTGCCCAAACATCAAGCTATACCACCCCTCCCCTTCCTTTAAAACCCTACGCCAATCTCTTATTTCTTATCTCTTTACTTCCCCCATTTTCCTTTTCTTCTTTTCTCCTTTTTCCCATATCATTTCCGTTTAGTTGACCGATTAAATAGGTCAATGTCTGATCTTTAACCCCCCTCCTCAATATTAAGTATTGTAATAAAAATAAAAAATAAATTAAAAAAATCTCCCTCCCTTCTCTAAATTCGACCATGTCTCTCACACTATCCATCACCACCCTCTATGTCACCTTATATAAGCTTAATAACGTCCTTCAAAATGTAAATTTTAAACTCATTTTTTCACCCTTGAAAGTGAAGTCTCAAGATCCAGAGAAAAATAAAATCTCTGGTGAAATAAATTATAACTAATGGAACCTTAAAGTGGTCTGTTTTTTCTTTATATATATATATATATATATATATATATATATATATATATATATATATATATATATATATATATATATTTTGAACGATAAAAATTATTAAAAAATCAATTAAAATCTTCAGACATACTGGGTTGTAGATTAATATTCTTATGCTTTTATTATTATTATTTCATTCATATATATATATATATATATATATATATATATATATATATATATATATATATATGGGGTATTGGTAACAATTTCTTTTAGACAAGTTTGATTAAAGATCAATGAAAGTACTTTATTATGGATGTTTTGTTTATTTTTAGGACGGTTTATTTTAATATGTCCTACAATGTATTCCATGCAGTATTATTTACCCTGGTCTCCCAGTGAGACAGCATGCGATACAAGGTTAGACTTAACGTGGGGAATACCAGCAGATACACCCGGTCCAAGGACAAACATTATCTAGACCGCGCAACTGTCGACCGCTCTAGCCTCGGTAGGACGACAGATATGCCAGCGCAACCGACAGTAGGTCATACAGTGCGTGACTTCAGTTCATACTCTCGTGTACTCCTCATAATGTGGGTGCCTACCAATTGTCTTCCAGAGGCTATCCCTTCCAGTGGGTGCACTCAAGACATTCAGAGTATGCCATCCAGCATCAATCTTGCTTATCCCATATCACGTTGAACCACCGCTTCCCGTCCGGTCACCGAAGCAACGTCAAGCGTAACCAGTGCCTAGATGAGTAACCGCTTGGGAATACCAGTTGCTCTAAACTTAAATGTGCGGGTAGTGTAATAGATTATGATTTGGAAATGTTCACTGCAGAAACGAAATCCTATTCCAGTTGTATCCGTTATATATTACGCGCCTGGCCTTTTTTTTTTTTCCAAATACTTTCATGGTAACTGCGCCGATGAGCTGCTTCCGATGGTTCCCAGACTTCATGAATTTAATCGTTCAACTAAACTGGCATCTCGCTCTCTCCCTGTCACTGTCGAAACTGTTAAAGGTAGCCGTCTCTTCTACTCCAATAGCTTCATATCTCGCACCTCTCGCCTGTGGAACTCCCTCCCCTTTTCTTGTGTCCCTGATAGCTATAATCTCCAACTATTCAAATGTAATGTCAATCGACGTCTCCAGATGCCTTGATCTATCCCCTAACCTTCTCTTCATCCTTTCCTCTATCACTCCCCTTTGCTCTCGCTCCATCTCCCTGTAACCCCTTGCGTGCTAGTGGATTCCCGTCTTGCTTGTGGTGAAACGCTTAAAAAAATAACATTTGGAAAGGGATGAATCTACTTCTTCTCCCCCAGCTATGGGTTAATTAATAAGACTTTTATTACTAAATCATTATGTCCCGAAAATATTGTAATTAAAAAAAAATGTATTCTGGTTTTAAATAACCTGTAAACGGTTGCTAAACCGTAAAAAACAAATTAGTCAAACCAGAATTAATCACCAGGCTTCTGCATGGTATGGCTACGTTTATTTCGATTTCCTTTGGTTTACATTTGTATCGGTCTGTTCTGCTGTGGATGAAAGCAATAATAAAAGAATTCTGTCGAATTAATTCTGAAATAGCAATGGTACAATAAATTTTTCATTCCTTCTATGCTAAATTTTTTAAAGATTGAATTATCCCAGCCTTGCATATGCGATTAGCGTATCTGTTGTGAGCGTAGAATGTGAGACCATGAGTCACTGTCTCCCCACTCACACACAGGCGCACACAAAGAAGCGGTAATATCGTCTCAGATTAGACGGTTGAGCAAAGTAAAAGAGAAAGATAACTTTGAATTGGAAACAGGTTGGGGGTTGGGAAAACTCCACCCGTTAAAAACCTATAACTGAAACCAAAGTCCCGAACGCTGGTTAGGCTGTGGATTTATACACTACTGGGAGTCTACAGGGTTAAAGCATATTCAACAAACTTAATTATTTCTATTTATAATATTTTCAATTTTAGATGAGAATTAAATATACCAAAAGACGGCATTAAAATGTATTCCAAAACCGAAGTCCTTTAAGTGAAGAATAATATTTAAGTAAAATTTAATCCAAAATCGAAGTGCTTTAAATCAAGAATAATATTTAAGTAAAATATATTCTAGAACCAAAGTAATTTAAGTGAAGAAAATATTTACGTAAAATGTATTCCAAAACCGAAGTCCGTTAAGTGAAGAAAAATATTTATGTAATATATATTCCAAAAACGAAGTCCTTTAAATCAAGAATAATATTTACGTAATGTATATTCCAAAACCGAAGTCTTTTAAATCAAGAATAATATTTACGTAAAATGTATTCCAAACACAAAGTCCTTTAACAGAGGGAATAATATTTAAGTTATATATATTGCAAAACCGAAGTCCTTTAAGTGAAGAATAATATTTATGTAAAATATATTCCAAAACCGAAGACATTTAAATCAAGAATAATATTTACGTATAATATATTCCAAAAACCAAGTACTTTAAATCAAGAGTAATATATATACGTAAAATGTATTCCAAAAACGAAGTCCTTTAAATCAAGAATAATATGAAAGTAAAAAGTATTCCAAAACCGAAGTCAGTTAAGTGAAGAATAAAATTTACGTGATGTATATTACAAAATCGAAGTCATTTAAATCAAGAATAATATGTACGTAAAATCTATTCCAAAGGCGAAATCTTTAACTCAAGAATAATATTTAACTAAAATGTATTCCAAAATCGAAGTACTTTAAGTGAAGAATAATATTTACGTAAAATATATTCCAAAACAGAAGTACTTTAAATCAAGAATAAAATTTAAGAAAAATGTATTCCATAACCGATATTCTTTAAGTGAAGAATAATATTTAAGTGATATATATTCCAAACCGTAGTCCTTTAAATCAAGAATAATATTTATGTAATATGTATTCCAAAACGCAAGTCATTTAAATCAAGAATAATATTTAAATAAATGAATTCCAAAACCTAAGTCATTTAAGTGAAGAATAGTATTTACGTAATATATATTCCAAAACCGAAGGCCTTTGAATCAAGTATAATATTTACGTAAAATATATTCCAAAACCGAAGAACTTTAGATCAAGAACAATATTTAAGTAAAATGTATTCCAAAATCGAAGTCCTTTAAGTGAAAAATAATATTTACATAATATATACTCCAAAACGGAAGTCCTTTAAGTAAGAATAATATTTACGTAAAATATATTCCAAATCCGAAGTCCATTAAATCAAGAATAATATTTAATTAAAAGATATTCCAAAATCGCAGTCATTTAAGTGAAATATACTAACGCAATATATATTACAAAAACGAAGTCCTTTAAATCAAGAATATTATTTACGTAAAATATATTCCAAAACTATGTCCTTTAAATCAAGAATAATATTTAAGTAAAATGTATTTTGACACGAATTCCTTTAAATCAAGAGTAATATTTATGTAAAATGTATTCCAAAACAGAAGTCCTTTGAGTAAAGAATAATATTTAAGTAATATATATTCCAAAACCGTAGTCCTTTAAATCAAGAATAATATTTAAATATATTGCATTCTAGAACAGAAGTCCTTTAGGTGAAGAATAATATTTACGTAAAACGTATTCCAAAACTGAAAGCCGTGAAGTGAATAATAATGATTACCTAATATATATTCCAAAACCGAAATCCTTTAAATCAAGAATAATATTTACGTATAATGTATTCCAAAATCGATGTCCTTTAAACAAGAATAATATTTAATAAAATGTTTACTAACCGAAGTCCTTTAAGTGAAAAATAATATTTATGTAATATATATTTCAAAACCGAAATCCTTTGAATCAAGATTAATATTTAAGTAAAATGTATTCTAGAAAGGAAATCATTCAATTGAAGAATAATATTTACGTAAAATGTTTCCAAAACCGAATTCCGTTACATGAAAAACAATATTTACGTAATATACATTCCAAAAAAGAGGTCCTTTAAATCAAGAATAATATTTAAGTAAAATGTATTCCAAAACCGAAGTTTTTTAGATTTAATATTCATGTATAATGTATTCCAAAACCGAAGTCCTTAAATGAAGAATAATATTTACGTAATATATATTCCAAATCCGAAGTCCTTTAATTCAAGAATAATACAGACGTAATATATATACCAAAACCGAAGTCCTTTAAATCAAGAATAATATTTAAGTTAAATGTATTCCAAAACCGAAGTTTTTTAAGTGACGAATATTTACGTAATATGTATTCCAAAACTAAAGGACTTTAAGTGAATATTAATATTTTATAAAATATATTCCAGTTCCGAAATGGTTTAAATGAAGAATAATATTTACGTAAAATATATTCCTAAACTGAAGTCCTTTAAATCAAGTATAATATTTACGTAAAATATATTCAAAAAAAGAAATCCTTTAAATCAATAATATAATTTAAGTAAAATGTATTCAAAAACCGAAGTCCTTTAAGTTAAGAATAATATTTACGTAATATATATTCCAAAACCGACGTCCTTTAAATCAAAAATAATATTTACGTAAGTATATTCCAAAACCGAAGTCCTTTTAATCAAGAATAATATTTACGTAAAATATATTCCAAAACCGAAGTCCTTTAAATGAAGATTAATATTTAAGTAAAATGTATTCCAAACCGAAGTCCTCTACGTGAAGAGAAATATTTACGTAATATATATTCAAAAACCGAAGTCTATAAATCAAGAATATTTTTTAAGTAAAATGTATTCCAAAACCGAAGTCCTTTAAGTGAAGAATAATATTTACGTAAAATATATTCCAAAAGCGAAGTACTTTAAATCAAGAATAATATTTAAGTTAAATGTATTCTAGAACAGAAGTCATTTAAGTGAAGAGTAATATTTACGTAAGATATATTCCAAAAACGAAGTCCTTTAAGTGAAGAATAATATTTACGTAATATATATTCCAAAACCGAAGTACTGTCAATCAAGTATAATTTTTACGTAAAATGTATTCCAAAAACTGTGTCCTTTGAATCAAGAATAATATTTACGTAAATAACCGTAATAAAGAATCCATTGTTAAAATAATATTTTCTCTTTTTAATGAAATGGAATAAAAAATATAATGAAATTTACAATCGTCATTCTTTTTGAAAAAGATTTTTTTATTTGCAATGAAGTTTTTTTTGTTAGAAAACAGTAGTTGTTTGTTTACGTGGATCTTTAATAATTGCCGTCAAACATGAAATCGATATTCAAATCAAGACTGTCTCGGTAAGTTTCACTACCGTTTTGTTTTGCTTAAATACTGGAGCTATAACTTATTTAAAATAAAACACACTTGCCCACATTGCAAGCGTAATCATAAAACAAAATAACCCAAGCCCAAAATAGGTAAACATTATTTTCTGTTGAAAACGACAGTAATCATGGCGTTTTCAGATTATAGTCTACCAGTGGATCAATAAAACAGCAGTATGTGAATACAGACACAGGAAATAATAGTAAAAGTCCTTTTATAAATGAGACATCAGAAATGCCTGTGTAGATATGCGTCCAATTAACTGTTCAGGTGGAATAACTCTTTATTCAATAAGCTAAAATATTTCTACTCGTTACATCGCTAAATGACGATGGCAAGAGACAAATCAATAAACTGATTGGTCGATTGGTTTTTAGTAATAGCCGTCCAATTCAAAGGATCAATAAATAAATTCGATATCAAATATCGATAAGTTACTTTTACATTGTTATATATATATATATATATATATATATATATATATATATATATATATATATATATATATATATATAAGAAATTGATATAAAGAATTAAATAGCAAACTTAATGTGATTAATGGCAAAATCACTTCGCTAACAGAACTTACGATGTTAACATACTATCAATTCCTTGAATAATAAGAAACTTATATTCAAGTTATCATCTTCAGGGCGCAATTTTCCTTCACAAAAATTGCATAAAAATATCTTGAAATATTAAAGAGTAAATTGATTCAATAAAACCTCTACTATATACAACAACGCCCTCCAGACGACTTTGGAATCTCCTGCATCTCTTCTGGACGGTCTCCTTGTTTAAGTTGGTGAATGCTGCTATAATCCTTCCGTTCAGTTCATCTTTAGTGTCACAAGGGGTTTTGTTAGATTCTGACTCAACTGCGTCCCACATATAATGATCAAGGAGTTTGTAGTCTGGGGATTCTTGTTGCCAGATGTAAGGGATCATGTGGTTTCAGAAATTGACTGAGAGCCATGACTGCATTCTCATGCTTGTGTGGCATGGTGAAGAATCCTCTTGACATGCAGTCACCCTCTTGACTCAGGGCAGCACTACCTCATCAAGGCAGCTGATGTAGGCCTCCGAGTTGAGCCTGAATTAAATTTTAACGTTGTTTCATTGAACAGATTACGTACTGCGCTGTATTCTATATTCATAGACTATGGTGAACATGGTCAACAAATTTTTATTATCGTCAACATCATTATATTTTGATTTCTGGAATGGTCACACTACCTACCAAGTCGGCGAGAAGACCTAAGAGCAGGTAGTGGTGAGTTGTTATGTCTACATTTCAGGATTTGTTTTTCTAACTCCCATAATCTCACTAGCGTTACATGGACAAAGTTCTTCTTAGTGTGTGGGCTGTACTTAACAAGACATTTTTTTGTATTTCTCTTAAGCTGGGATTTCCAGGAATTTTTTCAATAGTTTGTTGTGTTCCTTTTTTATCATTCCAAGCGCACCTAATATGACTGGTACTATTCTTGTTTTCAATTTCCTTATTATTATTATTATTATTATTATTATTATTATTATTATTATTATTATTATTATTATTATTTCTATGGAACAATACCTACCTAGTCTATGGAAAGACGTAAGGCAGGTAGTGGTGTGTTCTGTCTACAATTCAGGATTTGTTTTTCTAACTTCCATAACATTACTAGTGTTACATGGCCACAGTTCTTCTTAGTGTATGGGCTGTACTTAACAAAACAATAAAACAAATTACACAATAAATATTACTATTAATAAATTACTATATATATTTCTAATAAAAACATATATCATAAACTGAAATTCAAATAAATATATCTTGAAACCTTTACATAAGATTTGTAATGTGAAAGCTTTCCTTGCATAATAAATTCTGACATCGTATACCTTCTGAAAAAAGCGAAGAAACGAAAGATATTTCTGAAATGGTCACTTGTACAAGACGAACATTGAAAGTGAAAGTGAAAGTAAAGTCAAAATGATCATAAATAATCATGAAAATTCAAGACGGAATCATAACACAGCAATAAAGCAAGGGAATAAGTGTCTCCAGTGACCGCCCCGTCGTTTTAATTCTTATAATGAATATTTTTACATTGATAAACACGACGTCACTCATTAAGTGAACCAATTGAATAGGAAGCGGAAACTACAGACATTCAAACAAAAAAAAATGAAAATAAAAATGAAATAGAAATAGAAACTTTATTTGTTTGTATAGCGAGAAGAGGTCGAAACCGGGGCATCATTATATACGGTCGTTTCTTTCGGCGCGGAATAAAACTTTTATTTGCCGATATAAACATCAGTTATTAGCATCCTGTGTGGTAATTAGTTTAGAGACGCATACGTTTAATCTTTAAGACGGAAATTTGTATTTATTTGTATTTTTTATTGAAGCTATTATTGAATTTATTGCGTAAATTTCATAGTGGTCATATATAATCACTGAAGATGTGTAATAATAATAATAATAATAATAATAATAATAATAATAATAATAATAATAATAAGTCAAAGACGTGGCAGATCAGGAATCATGGAGATGACTTACAAAAAAAAAACCTCACAAAAACAGAATGTGCTTTCTTAGTGACATGACAGTCCTTGCAGATTGTAATGTATAAATAAAACTATCAAAATCCAAGGATCTTGAAGTAGAAATCTCAAAAATATGACACACGAGGACATCAATAATTCTATTTGTAGTTGGAGCCTTCATTTTGAATGGAAAATGTTCTGACTCATTGAAGGGATTCCTGGTAAAACATGCCTTAAAGAAATACAAAAAATTGTACTCAGAAGTGCAGCTCACACATTACGAAGAGGATTATCTCTGTAAAATGTTTGTGATTTCATATTTTTCTAATACAAAAAATGATCAGTGGAAATGTCATGAAGCCATTTCTGAGCTTAGGTCTCTCGTTGGGATTCGGAGGTAAATGTGATACAACAGAAATCAAAGTAAATAATAATAATAATAATAATAATAATAATAATAATAATAATAATAATAATCACAGATCCGGTTACAGCGATAGGACCTGTAACAATTCTATGGGACTACACAATACACTCTGACAGAACAATCAAAGCCAACCGCCCAGACATTGTTATTAAAGATCACAAACAAACAAAAATGCTTCCTTATTGATATGGCAGTCCCTGCAGACTGCAATGTATCTTTGAAGATCTTCAAAAAGCTATCAAAATACAATGACCTTGAAATCGAAATCTCAAAATCGTGGCACACGAGAAAATCAACCATTCTTGTTGTAGTTGAAGCCCTCGGATTGATTGGAAAATATTCCAGTAGACTCACTGAAGGAATTCCTGGTAGCCCATGCCTTAAAGAAATACAAAAGAATGTTGTCACGAGTACAGCCCACACCTTACGAAGGGCGTCATCTATGTAAATATGTGCCTTTTTTTTTAATTGCTCAGTGGAAAATGTCATTCTGACCTTGGGCCCCTGGGCGGAACACGGAAAGAAATGCGTGCACATCAGAAGTCAAAGGAAATAATATAACAATAATAATAATAAGTCCAAGAGTTGGCACATCAGGAATCATGGAGTTGGATTTTGAACGGATTCTCGAGGTAATATGAAAGGAACGATCTGTGCAGAACATTAGCAGGCTTTAAGAGCAAATCTGATCAAATCCATTATTGAGAGAACCGCTGATTTGTACTAAAGATACTGAAAGTGTGCAGCACATCATCAGTGGCTGCACTGAGCTTGGGCAAAATGAGTACAAAGGACACCATAACAAGAAAATCATTGGGAGCTCTACGGGAAGTGTGGACTCGTGTCCGCAGAAAAGTGTACGTATATTCACTACTGTTAGTACACGAGAATGAGAAAGTGAAGCTCGTGTCAGATACGACCATCTTGATTGACAAGTGCTTGTAGTGCAATCGCTCTGTGTTGTAGAGTTACTTCCGCAGTGGACACTGTATTTGGACTAAATTCGGTCCTAAATAGGTTCAACATACAAACACGTTAGGAACTTGTTATAATAAGTATTACGCAGAGTAATCTAGTTGTGGTAGCTGACTACTTTCGTATTCGACTTCCAGTCGACCCTCACTGACTCCTACTTATATTAGGTGGGAGAGTCTATTATCTATAGACTAGGTATGTTTCACCATAACATTATGAAAATGCATTGG
>OZ038508.1:10637455-10677455 GCA_964036315.1 Acanthosepion esculentum | reverse complement strand
AAATCGAAAACGGAAAAAAAATAAACAAAATATAAAAATAAATAAACAAAATGACAATAAAATAATCAATATAAATTAACCCAAACAAATTACCAAATCACACCTGTTAGAATAGAAGAAATAGATTAAAAAATAATAAACAAAATCAATGAACCCAAATGAATAAAGCAAATAATAAACAAATTAGCAAACCATTATGACCAAAATATTAGTTAGACTATAAAAATCAAACCAAAAATCGGACGAAAAAAATAGCTATAACTGTTATATAACGATAAAAGAAAAAAATACTACGTTACTTAAAAATCGAAAACCGAAAAGAAAAATATACAGTATAACAAATATATAATAACAAGTAAAATAAATTGATCTAAATTCATCTAAATAAATAAATAAACTAACAAACCGATCCCGATAATCAATCCAAATAAATACATGAAGTAATAAACAAATTAAAAACTGTTCCTCCCAAAATAATAGTTAGAACAAACTACAACAATCAACCAAAAAATTGAATAAATAGCTTTATCTTCCCAAACCCCAAAAAACTATTAAATAACCGATATAAACAAATTTTTACTACGTTAATAAAAACACCGATTAAAATAAAAATAAATAAATGAATAAATATATAAGATAAGAAATAAAAAAAAAGAAAAATAAATAAAAACAAGCAAAACAATTTAACCCAAATAAATAAATAAACAAATAAACGACTTCCGGTAAAATAACTGCAAAAATAGACTACCCACAATGCACTATTGACCCGTATATATAAATAGCCGAGAAAAATAACAACACTCGTGTCCTGACGATTGCATATAGTATGAAACAGAGTGTCACCTCTAAGTGTTGACTTCTATGTTCACTTTCATATTTACACACGCTCTATCTCTGATATTGAGCACTTTATCAAAGATGACAAGAACATTACAATATATTAAACAATGCATGGACAAAACAATGATGTTTTTGTTCTATAATTGATAACAGAAGCCATTGGTTTGTACCAACGGCTTCCCATACTTAATATTTATCGTTTTCACTCTCGCGTGGTCACATGTGACGTCAAGATCTCCGGTGCGATTTTCGCTCCCGCGTCTCGTATACACGAGTTTGTCGTTGCTTGGGAATCTTTCATACAACAAAAACAGACTATTATTATTGTTTTGTCCGTGTATTGTTTAATATATAATGTATATTATTTAATGAAAAGTGATCAATATATATATATATATATATATATATATATATATATATATATATTTATATTGGGTCTGTGCAGTGTTTTTCTGTACCGATAATAATCAGCATCATATTATGAAAATGTATTTTATTTCTCTGCATTCAATGTATAAAAAATTAAAAATCACAACCCGGACATGGGTCTTCTAGAAAGACATGTTGAAAGATCTTCAGTATATACAGTGTGCGAGGGATAAATTGTCGTTTGAATTACAGAAAAATGAAAATAACACGGACATATCATTTTAACAGATATATTTACCAAAATTGCACAGAAATATCTTGAAATATTAAAGAGTAAATTTATTCAATAAATCGTTATTGCTTTCAACCACGGCCTCCAGACGAATTCGGTATCTCTTCTTGGTGGTCTCCTTGTCTGTATTAATTGTTAGTGATACAAGGAGTTTTGTTCAACATCACCCCACAGATTATAAGGAAGGGGGTTCAGACTGGGGATCTAGATGTAAGGGGTGATGTGGTTGGAGAATACCCTATGGCCGTTACCAGACATAAGGGTATTCCAGCAGCCATCTCTTGACCTAGAACAGCACTTGGTATAGGCCTCCGAGTTGAGTCTGGGTCTCTCACCATCAAATTCGGGTGTTCTTTTCTTATCAGCATGATCAGAGTGAGTTTTCTGAGGTGCCGAATCTTCGGAATCGCCATTAATCTAATAAAACTCTGTCCGAATTCTCTAAACTGTCCTCAGATTGACACACAAACACCCGGAAACGTTCGTACTGGAGCTTACGGCGCGAATGCCAAGCAGTACAGTAGCCTTTTTCAGAAATCTGGCGATGTGAATTGCGTCATGGTGCAATTCTCTTCACAGTACGCAACTGACCCAAAATGAGATAGATAGATAGATAGATAGATGTGAAGAGACTGAGATAGATAGATAGATAGATAGATAGATAGATAGATAGATAGATAGATGTGAAGAGACTGAGATAGATAGATAGATAGATAGAGAGAGAGAGAGATAGACAGATAGATAGAAAAGAAGTAAGCATATGTCAAAAGCGAGGGAAAAAATCTGAAACATTGAAAAATTAAAGGAAGGAAGGAAGGAACGAATAAAAAGGAAAGAAAGGAAGCAAATAAGGAAGGGAGGAATAAATAAATATATAAAGAAAGAAAGAAAGAATGAACGGAAGAATGAATGAAATAAAAAAAGAAAATAAGTAAGAAAAACAGGATTAAATAAATAAAATAAGAAAGAAAGACTTTTCATAAGTTTTGCTCCAAACAGAAAAAAGATTAAAATCCCTGCAAAAATGCTGCATTCAAATTGGATTTCTTCTTCTCGTTTGAAATGCGTAAAAAAACATTTCGCTTTGAGTATGCCATTAATGTCTTAAATAAAATAAAACGTCTCACGTGACCATATAAAATGGACGAAAATGGAGACGGATAAGAAAATTAAAGATCAGCGAAAAAATGTCTATGAAAACAAGAGGGGAATAGAAAGAAAGAAAGAAAGAATGAAAGAATGAAAGAAAGAATGAAAGAAATAAACAAAGAAAGAAAAAATGAAAGAAAGAATGAAAGAAAGAAAGAAAGAAAAGAAAAGAAAAGAAAGGTAAGACGCAAAAACCGCAAAAACGAAGTAAAAATGCAACAAATTACATAAAAGAAAAAAGTTAGACGAGAAATAAAATTAAAGTGGATAAACGTGCATAAACGAAAGAAAGAAAAGGAGTGGAAAAGAAAGAAAGAAACAAATAATTAAATAAATAGAGAGAGAGAGAGTGGATAAGAAAGAAAGAAAGAAAGAAAGAAAGAAGGAAAGAAAGAAAGAAAGAAAGAAAGAAAGAAAGAAAGAAAGAAAGAAAGAAAGAAAAAAGAAAAAAGTAAGAAAGAAAGAAAGGGAGTGGAAAAGAAAGAAAGAAACAAATAATTAAATAAATAGAGAGAGAGAGATAGAGAGAGAGAGAGTGGATAAGAAAGAAAGAAAGAAAGAAAGAAAGAAAGAACGAGAGAAAGAATGAAAGCGTAAAAGAACGAACGAACGAAAGAACGAAAGAAAGAAAGAACGAGAGAAACAACGAAAGAGTGAAAGAACGAACGAAAGAAAGAAAGAACGAAAGGGAGAAAGAAAGAACGAACAAAAGAAAGAACGAACAAAAGAAACAAAGAACGAAAGAAAGAGAGAACAAAAGGAAACGAAAAAGAAAGAACTAAAGAATTAAAGAAGGAAAGAGAGAAAGAACGAACGAACGCGAGAAAAAAACGAACGAAAGTGGTGTGGATGAAGACAGGCCTGGAAGGCTAACAGAAGTGAGGTCTCCTGAGGTGATCGAATGAGTCAATGACCTCATTCAGTCTGACAGAAGGGTGACAGTGGATGACATTGCAAGGACTTTGAGCTTATCTGTTGGGACAAACGCAGATGTCATCAGTCAGACGGAGTCATCTTGCATCATGACAACGCAGCGGCCCAAACGGTGCAGACCATCAACGAGCTGTACTGGGAACTGCTCCCTCATCCCCCTTACAGCCCAGACCTTGACCCTTCAGACTTTCACCTGTTTGGTCCCTTGAAAGCGTTCACGAGAGGCACGAAGTTAAAAGTGACGATGAAGTCAAAAGTGTTGTGAGCGACTGGCTGAGACATCAGTCCAAAGATTTTTACGCTGAGGGAATACGGAAGATTGTGCACAGATGGGAAAAGTGTGTGACAGTGCTGGGAGACTACGTTGAAAAATTAAAAAAAGAGTAAGCTTCTATCTGTATTAGAAGTTCTTATACCGAAACATTCACCTTATTTACTGAATGACCCTCGTATATATATATATATATATATTGTATATATATATATATATATATATATATATATATATATATATATATATATATATATATATGAACTTTATTTCAAACCTTCATGAGCTTCCGGTCCTTAGCTATGATTAATTAATGATGAACATGTCATGATCTCTTTCATCACAATTCTTCTGTTAAGATTAAAGGGTCATTATGCATTCTTATTGTTGGTGTTTTTTGGTACATTATGTACTAGTGAGCCAACCAAAATGAGGTGACTCATTTTATAGTTCACCAATAGAATTGTTAACCAATCAGAAGGCTCAAAATATTCAATACGACGTGTATAAAGGCGGCCATGTTTTTTTCCCCGAATATCCACTGCCAACCTCTGATATCGAAGACTGAAGAATTACGGAAAAGCTGCTGCTGCTATTGGCAATATAGTCATTGAACAGATTACGTACTGCGCTGGATTCTATATTCATAGACTATGACGAACATGGTCAACACTTATTACTCAAAGTAGAGTTCAATATTGTTATAAAAATTTCGAAGAATTCTAGTCTGAATTTTTAATCATTTCTAAGATACAACGGTTCAAAGCTTAATCTCAAAAATGGACAAGTCTGCTTTTGCACGATTTGAACAATTTTGCTGTTAAACCCGGTATATTCTGTAATGCTATAACAAATATATAGGTGAAACATCTAGAAACCAAAAAAAAACAACATGCATTTAAGTAGACAAACGAGAGTTTCGTTGGGATAAATTTCTTAGTATCACGTGGTCACAATCAGACAAATTCAAAAATTCTACCTTATTAAAACAAATAAATAAATAAAATAAACAAAACGGAGAAAATGTCTAAAAGCCCTATTAATAAATCATCAATATTCGAAACACTTTTGAAGTAAATGTTTTTCATCATAAGTTAACAAACATTGCCTGATGATTGAAACAGTTTTAGATCCGAAACATGATAATTTTCATGTAGCGATGTAAAATATTTTTCTAATAAAATTATTATTAAAATGTACTTTGCTCTAAGTTCTATTGAGCACTATTTAAAAAAAAAAGTAAATGCTAATGAATGGTAGATTATTAATGAGACGGTTACTTTCCATTTATTGTATATGTACATACTTACACACACACACACACACACATATATATATATACATACATATATATATATATATATATATATATATATATATATATATATATATATATATATATATAAGCATGTATGTATTTTTTTTTAAGCGTATCACCCCAAGCAAGGCTGGAGGCCACTATCACGCAAGGGGTTATAGAAGGGTTGGAGGGAGAGCAGATAGGAGTGGTAAAGGAGAGGATGTGGAGAAAGAGAAAGACAGTGGGTCGATCAAGGCAAGGGGGTTACAGAAGATTTGGAGCGAGAGCAGATAGGAATGAAAGATGAAAGGATGTGGAGAAGGGAAGTGGATAGATCAAGGCAACTGGAGATGTCGATTGGCGTTACACTTAAATAGTTGAAGATTGTATTTGTCAGGGAAACAGGAATAAGGAAGGGAGTTCCACAGGCGAGATGTGCGAGACATGAAGCTATTGGAGTAGAAGAGACGTCTATATCTAACAGTTTCAACGGTGTAGGGGTGGGAACGGGATGCCAGCTTCGTAGGACGTTTAAATTCATGAGGCCTGGGGACAAGCGAAAGCAGCTCCTCGGAGCAATTACCGTGTAAGTACTTGTAGAAAAGGCAGAGTGTTGACTTTAGAGTTAATTTTTGTTAGTATATATATATATATATATATATATATATATATATATATATATATATATATATATGTATATGTATATGTGTGTGTGGAGGGTGTTTGTGTATAATTATAATTACTAAATACAATTATATACTATATATATGCAATTATTATATTATATATTTATGTAATTATTACATTACTATATAAATATATACGTAATTGAAAATATATATTAATTTATGCATTATTTTGAAACAATATACATTGATAGAAATTAATATCTGTTAATATTATGCATTGTATTATATTATAATGCATACACATATGCATATATATATATATATATATATATATATATATATATATATATGTGTGTGTGTGTGTGTGTGTGTGTGTGTTTGTTTGTGTGTAAAACTTAAAATTCTGGAATCCGTTTATATAATGGAATTGCGGGAAAAAATAAAGTCATGTACGAGTATCGCTGCAATGTGTGTTTATAAAAAATATTAAATTAAAATACTACAATTACATTTTTTTTTAAAATCACCTAAATTTGAAAAAATCACCGTTGCATATCGGTGAAAAATATTTTGAAGTTACGGTATTACCATAGAACACATCCATAGATAGTCAATCCCTGAAGATGGTCTCAGATGAGACTGAAAGTACTTGGTAATATCAAAATTATTTGAATGACAAATTTGTAATTTCTCTTGGTCAATTTTCTACAACTACTAAAAAATGAATTCGTGATCAGGAAAGGATTAAAACTAACATAAACAGACATAATAATATGTCTACATTGTTTAACCAAACGTGCTTGAATATATATATATATATATATATGTGTGTGTGTGTGTGTGTGTGTGTGTTGAGAGATAGAGAGCGAGAGAGGGGGGAGAGAAAGAGAGAAAGAAAGTTAATACAAACTAATATTGGGCTTTTCTGCATAAGCAGTTTGGAAAATTCTAAAATGGAGAACTGATTCCAACGGGAATTGTTTGTTCCAATTGGTTGAACAAAATACGGCGATCGGTAAAAGTTAAAGACAATCTGAGAAATTCTGATGAACAAAAGAAGAGAAAATACTGAAAATGAAATGACAGTGAATTGGAATAAAACAAATGTCTGAGAATTTGATTGTGAATCAAGCGGAATGTACAATAGAGGGAGGTAAATCACATTAGAAAGCTGAAAAAGAAAGAAAGAAAGAAAGAAAGAAAGAGAGAAAGAAAGAGGAGGAAGAAAGAAAGAAAGAAAGTGGGTAAGAAAGAAGAAAGTGGGTAAGAGAGAAAGAAAGAAAAAAGGGTAAAAAAGAAAGAAAGAAAGGGAGTGGATAAGAAAGAAAGAAAGAAAGAAAGAAAGAAAGAAAGAAAGAAAGTGGGTAAGAAAGAAAGAAAGAAAGAAAGAAAGAAAGAAAGAAAGAAAGAAAGAAAGAAAGAAAGGGAGTGGATAAGAAAGAAAGAAATAAAGAAAGTGGGAAAGAAAGAAAGAAAGAAAGAAAGAAAGAAAGAAAGAAAGAAAGAAAGAAAGAAAGAAAGAAAGAAAGAAAGAAAGAAAGTGGGTAAGATAGAAAGAAAGGAAGTGGGTAAGAAAGAAAGAAAGAAAAAAGGGGTAAAAAGAAAGAAAGAAAGAAAGAAAGAAAGAAATAAAGAAAGAAAGAAAGAAAGAAAGAAAGGTAGTGGATAAGAAAGAAAGAAAGAAAGAAAGAAAAAAGGGGTAAAAAAGAAAGAAAGAAAGAAAGAAATAAAGAAAGAAAGAAAGAAAGAAATAAAGAAAGAAAGAAATAAAGAAAGAAAGAAAGAAAGGTAGTGGATAAGAAAGAAAGAAAGAAAGAAAGAAAGAAAGAAAGAAAGAAAGAAAGAAAGAAAGAAAGAATGAAAGAAAGTGGGTAAGATAGAAAGAAAGGAAGTGGGTAAGAAAGAAAGAAAGAAAAAAGGGGTAAAAAGAAAGAAAGAAAGAAAGAAAGAAATAAAGAAAGAAAGAAAGAAAGAAAGGTAGTGGATAAGAAAGAAAGAAAGAAAGAAAGAAAGAAAGAAAGAAAGAAAGAAAGAAAAAGGGGTAAAAAAGAAAGAAAGAAAGAAAGAAAGAAAGAAAGAAAGAAAGAAAGAAAGAAAGAAAGAAATAAAGAAAGAAAGAAAGGTAGTGGATAAGAAAGAAAGAAAGAAAGAAAGAAAGAAAGAAAGAAAGAAAGAAAGAAAGGAAGTGGGTAAGAAAGAAAGAAAGAAAAAAGGGGTAAAAAGAAAGAAAGAAAGAAAGAAATAAAGAAAGAAAGAAAGAAAGAAAGAAAGGTAGTGGATAAGAAAGAAAGAAAGAAAGAAAGAAAGAAAGAAAGAAAGAAAAAAGGGGTAAAAAAGAAAGAAAGAAAGAAAGAAATAAAGAAAGAAAGAAAGAAAGAAATAAAGAAATAAAGAAATAAAGAAAGAAAGAAAGGTAGTGGATAAGAAAGAAAGAAAGAAAGAAAGAAAGAAAGAAAGAAAGAAAAAAGGGGTAAAAAAGAAAGAAAGAAAGAAAGAAAGAAAGAAAGAAAGAAAGAAAGAAAGAAAGAAAGAAAGAAAGAAAGGGAGAGGATATGAAAAAAAGAAAGAAAACTGCTGAGGTGCTATTGGATAAGGAAGAGGAAATACGGATTGAAAGACAAACAGAAAAATAAACAAAGCAAAAAAAGCGAAATAATATATCATTTAACATATTTCTTTCAAATAATATAAGAAAATTTAGAAAAGGTAGTGATGGAGAGCCATAACCGCCTACATCATAAAGAGACATGGCATTAAAAGATGACAACAGAAAAGAAATCCACTGTCTTACCCAAAAATGCATGGTAAATCAGAAATCCTGAAGGAAGGGAGTTGTGGAGAGCCATGATCACCTCCATTCCATACTGACGGAACATGGCATTAAAACGAAGTCAACAGAAAATAAATCCTCTACCTTACCCAATATTGTAAGGCATTTCACAGATAATAAATAAAATGAAGCTGTGGAGAGCCACGGCCGCCTATATACTGAAGAGAAATGGCATTAAAAATTATATTAGTAACACAGTCATAGAAGTCGTTGTTACAATTCAATACCTAGAAAAAATATCAAAAAAGCAAAAGTATTTCCTTCGATTTTATTGTTCGATTTTTTATTCGTTTTAAGAAGACGCATGTATGAAAATGCAATAAGTATATAAATATTTTCTTACACGCATTATTTGTTATCAGATAATCTTCGGGAGAAAGAAAAAACATGGCGACCTAAAATTTTATTGTAAAACAAAACCATTGATTGGGTCGTATAGAAATGAAGAAGGCCGGACCGTACAACGGGCGAAACGCTGTAATAAATATGGCGACAAAGATGAGAATAAAAGTATTTATCGAAAGTTCAAAGGGAGGCAAACTTACGACGGTGGGGAAGTGACAGAAGCATATGTCTGGATCCTGATTACCTATTGAGTCCAGAGATATCTTTCAGAAATGTACGCCTTTATCCACTGTGCCATGTGTCGTTGGTTGGATCCAGTGACAGGACCCAAAGAGTTGTGAGTTCAATACCTGGTTAAGGCAGTGGAGAACTTGGAGAGGTCAATTAACAGGAGATAATTGATAACTGAGATCCATTAGACATGGCGCGAGGAAATAGAACAGTCTACCCCAGCCAGCGAAATAAAGGGTTCAGTTCGACATTCTAGCCATCTGAAGAAGTCCGGAGCGTACAACGGCCGAAACGTTGTGATAAATATTGCACCAAAGACTATGTAATCTAAATAATGTACATAATACCTCAACTCAGAAATATAGACAGATACTGAATTTAAATAGCTTAAAAAGTATCACAGCTATTTTCTTTTACCACTCGTACATTACAACGTTTCGACCGTCGTACGCTCCGGCCTTCTTCACCTGGAGAAGTCCTGAGCGTACGACGGCCGAAACTTTGTAATAAATATGGCGACAAAGATGAGGACAATAGTCCGAATAATGTAAATAGTGTACATAATACCTCATCTCAGAAATAAGTATAGCTCTCAAATTTATCGCATTCACATTGAATCCAATACGGTTGGCAGCATTTTCTAGATGATGTAGGAGAACGATAGTAATGGTGTCTGCAGCGATAGCAAGGTCATCTGCATAATCAATATATGTCAACTTTTTCATAGGGTATCGACTCGAGAGTCTTGGTGATAAAGTAAAACCTAATATGTACTAACATTATTATTATTATTATTATTATTTATTCGTTCGAGCTAGCTTGGACATTCATGAGTCCGTCACGCCAAACTTCACGGCCCTGCATCAAGTTCAGAAGGTCATTAGAGTGGCGTCCTGTGTCATATCATAGTGTAGATGGTTGCAGGGCGACCAACCTGTTTTGCGCCATGGCTAGGTGTCCAGAGCAGTAGTCCAGAGCATTTTGCATTCGCGTAAGATTGTACAAATATCAGGATGGGTCCATAGAGCTGTGATTTAGTTGGATGTTGTCTCCAAGAGTTGTTCGATATTGCTTTCAGCATCCGAATGTAGGCTCCATCAAGTTTAGACTCTAGGGTTTTAGTTTTAGTTTTAAAAAGAAAACACCAGTTTGCTGAAGCTTTAAATGTGTTTCCAGGATACATGGGTTTTTCCTTCATCCTTATTTCCACAGTATTTATGGAACATCCACTTGATCGTCTTTATTTCACAAATTCAACTAAACTTTCTTCCATATCTGGATATTGAGCTT
Source organism: Acanthosepion esculentum (assembly GCA_964036315.1). Lineage (NCBI taxonomy): Eukaryota > Metazoa > Mollusca > Cephalopoda > Sepiida > Sepiidae > Acanthosepion > Acanthosepion esculentum. Next base: position 10,666,976 of record OZ038508.1, on the reverse strand, counting down.
TTTTTCTTTTGGCACTTGATTTACACTTTTTTACTTCATTTTTATTCTTTCTCCATAAACGTATGTTAGCCTCATTCAATTCTGTTACTTTTTGTTTAAAATTTGAACTATAACTCGCACGTTTTGACGACATTTTGCCGGTAACATAAAATGTTATATTTATCGGGAAAACCGCATGGTAATTTGCGACATTATTTTATCCAATTAGTGTTGATTTTATTCTTAATGTCAACGTCGACAAAATGAATTCATAATTTTTTTTTTACAATATTTATAGATGCGTATTATACATAGAGACATGTTCTAAATTATACAGCCTAAAGCATAGTCGTGCTTTTTATTTATTTTAATAACAAAACTCTGAAAATTCAAAAGCTTGTCACTGTAGTCTTCAGGAAAACGATGAGCTATGGACTTTCTTCTAATAGATTTAACGTATCATTTTTGAGAAATTACTGTAAGAGGTGGTTCCACGCTCCTCAAAACCTCTTGATCAGACACCTTGCTGTCGAATGTAGTTCATCGTCTTACCCAGGACGCGGATGTTGTTCATAATCTTACCCAGGACGCGGATGTAGTTCATAATCTTACCCAGGACACGGATATAGTTTATCGTCATACCCAGGACGCGGATTAGTTCATAATCTTACCCAGGACGCGGATGTAGTTCATCGTCTTACCCAGGACGCGGATGTAGTTCATAATCTTACCGAGGACGCGGATATAGTTTATCGTCTTACCCAGGATGCGGATGTAGTTCATAATCTTACCCAGGACACGGATATAGTTTATCGTCTTACCCAGTATGCGGATGTAGTTTATCGTCATACCCAGGACGCGGATTAGTTCATAATCTTACCCAGGACGCGGATGTAGTTCATCGTCTTCCCCAGGACGCGGATGTGGTTCATAATCTTACCCAGGATGCGGATATAGTTCATCGTCTTACCCAGGACGCGGATGTAGTTCATCGTCATACCTAGGACGGCATAAAGCACAGTGTGGGGTGTGAAACAGAGCTTGATAGACAAATTTGCTGAGTCTATTTCAACGTTTCAGGTTCAATCCTTGGTTTTAATAGTATCTGCATTTATTCATTCACAGAGCGTCGTAAGTCTTCAGATTTCATATGGAAGACATCTTCATAGAAAGTTTTATCCAAAGAATAAATTCTCGAAAGTGAAGAAAAACAGGATCTGCGAATATCAGCAAATAAGAGGTGGTTCGATGACCCTCAAAAGTTCCTGATCAAAGCCTTGCTGTCGGATGTAGTTTATCGTTTTACCCAGGACACTTAATGAGGGTGATTCTATTATCTTCTCTCCTGTAAACCTTTTAAGCTAAATAATCTCATATAACCTTAGATACACGAGAAAGTGCATTGTCTTGCATAAATGCATACTTCACATTGAAACTGTGATGATGGGATGTACAATTGAAGAATGCATTTTTCATGAAATCGCAATAGATAGCACTGTTCACTTTAAAACATTCCTCGACTTTGAATGGTTTAGTCAAGAGTTCCTGTCCATAACATCACACTTCCGACTCCTTGCTGTCTTCTTTTAGCCAATGGTACATCTCCGTCAGAAAAAAATCCAAACTTTGACCCATCAACCTGGTCCATCGACTATCATCCGATTATTGGTTCTTGAAAAGTATTTTACTAATATCATTCTTCATGTATTTCTGAAAACTTTCATGAATTTCAATCATTGTATTTTCATAGATTGTTAAAGTCATTCAAATAATTATCCTCCTCAATTTTTCTCATCGGTAAGAATATTAATAAAGGGAAAAAGATTTGAAAACAATATTTTCGTTTCTTTATATTGGATAACTAGAAGAAAGGACTAAGTATAAAATAAAGAGGACAGAATACGTGGCTATCAGTAAAAGGATCAGCTCAAAATGCAAATTAAAAGTCGGGGATACTAAAATCAAACAAATAAAAAAAATTTAAATATCTTGGAAGTGTTCTAACAGAGGACGGAAATAGCGACACTAAGATTCGAAGACGTATTGGGATGTCCAAAGATGCTTGCCAAAAGCTAAGCATAGTATAAAGAGACAGAATAATTTCATTTGAAACAAAAAGAGTACTGAACTGTTAAGTGATATCTGTCCTCCTGTATGGAAACGAATGCTGGCAAATCTCCTCAAAGATGAAGAAGAGACTTGAAGCTACAAAAAGATGCTGAGATTACAATGAACGGAACATGTTAGCGACAACGAGGATTCGGAGAGAATGGAAATAAAAAGGAAACTATACATCAGTAAGAGGCAGTTGAAATTTCTGCGGTACGTGATGGGGAAAGATGGCTTGGAAAATTTGATACTCACAGGAGAGATTGAGGGAAAAAGACACAGAGGAAAGCAGCTTGTATCGTTGTTGATGAGTTTGAGCAAATGGTTTGTAGAACAGGGTTTGGGATAATTAACAAAAAGGCAAAACCTATTAAAAGCTACAAGTGACAGGATGATGTGAAGGGCCACGATCGACTATATCCTGAAGGAACACGGTACACCAAAGAAGAAGACTCACATGACAGATTGAAGGAAAGAGGGACAGAGGAACTCACTTGATGGACTTGAGCAAATGAATGGCAGAACAGGATTTTTGGAGAAATAACAAAAAGACAAAACATATTAAAAGCTACAAGGAGTAGGAGGGAGTGGAGGGCCATGATCGCATACTTCCTGAAGAAAAACAACACATAGAAGAAGACTCATAGGACAGATAGAGGAAAAGATGTACAGACGAAAGCAGCTCGTAATATCATTAATGAGCTTGAGTAAATGGATAGCAGAACAAGGTTTGAGAGAAATAACAAAAAGACAAAACTTGATAAGAGTTACAAGTGACAAGAAGATGTGGAGGGCCATGATCCCATATGTCTTGAAGAGTCACAGAACATAAAAGAAGAAGAAGACTCACATGACAGGTTGAGGGAATGAGGAACAGAGGAAAGGAGCGTGTAACGTAGTTGATGAGATTAAGCAAATGGATGGCAGAGCAGGGTTTGGGAAACTTAATAAAAAGACAATAATAATAAAAAGACAAGACTTATTAAGAGCTACAAGGGACAGGAAGATGTGAAGAGCCATTATCGCTTATATCTTGAAGGAACACGACACAGAAAGAAGAACAAGTAGGATATCTTAACCTAGCTGGACCAACTTTGAAAAAATATTATTAGACATAATTATTGTACGAAAATATTTTACAGCAAGACTTTATTTTCTTGATATCAAGTTAAAACTGATTTACCTTTTTTTATGTATACGATTTAGAATGGATTTTTCATCATTGATGCCAAACAAGCAAAAGTCCACGGATAAACGTGAAAGGAACGAAACTAAATATGGTGGATTAGATAACGAAAATAACGTATAGAAGGTAAAAGCAAAAAATGAATAAGAGAATTCAAAGCCAAAGTGTGACACAAAAGAATAAAGAATGGAAGAAAATAAAGAATCCAAGAAAGAAAAAAATATCTCATGTGTAGATGTGTTCGAGGAAGAGACAACCTGAGAAAAATATGGAAGGCTTTATTAGATAAAAGTAAATGAAACGTGAGAGAGACGGAAAACTTATACGCATGCGCAGACAAACACAAAACCGGTAAAGCGTTCGACAATTTCTACATGGGGTGCATCGATGAAAAGTAACATGCCTATTATGCACAGGCGTGTACAACAGTGAAATGAAGATACACAGTTGTGCGTCCGGGGAGACGCAAAAGAACCTTCGAGGCAGTCATAAGAAAATATATTCAGAGTGACAAGCAACTACAGTGCGTTGCAAGCCCCAGTGAAATTTCACAAAACGTTAAAATCTAAATGAACTAACTGCACGCACACCACAAAGGCGCCATGTTTTGATTTTACAATTTACTTATATATATATATATATATATATATATATATATATATATATATATAGAGAGAGAGAGAGAGAGAGAGAGAGAGAGATTAATGCAGTCGAGCAGAACACTCTGTTCCATTGTAGGAATGCTTACATACATAATACACACACATATATATATTGTTTTAAATATGTTTATTTTATATAATATAGACATAACATCAGAGTATATATATATATATATATATGTATATATATATATATATATATATATATATATATATATATATATATATATATATATATATATATATATATATATAGGTTTAAAGCAATTCACAAAGGATTTCTTTTCATTTGTAATGATGTTTAGACACATACATTGCTTTGAAATTTATCTATCTATCTATCTATCTATCTCTCTCTCTCTCTATATATATATATATATATATATATAGATATAGGTTTAAAGCAATCACATAAGATTTCTTTTCATTTGTAATAATGTTTAGACACATACATTGCTTTGAAATTTATATATGTATTTATATATATATATACATATCTATCTATCTATCTATCTATCTATATAGATATAGATATAGATATATATATATATATAGAGAGAGAGAAAGTGAGAAAGAGATGGATAGGTACAGAAATAGATGTATTTTATATATCGTTCATATAACATTTTAGTTTATGTATATATACAGTTTGAGAGTAATCCTAAATAATTTTCTTTTCAATTGTACGGGTGCGTATATACATACGTATATAAATGTATATGCTGTATAAATATATATATATATATATACATATATATATATATATATATATATATATATATATATATATATATATATATATGCACATTTCATTAAAAAACGATTGACAAGGTGCTTTTATTTAGTTTTTATATAATTTCTCATGCGATCTAATAATGTTTTTCTTTTCAGATGATAAATTATATAAAAACTGTCCGAATGTTCTTTTTATCCGGGCGCTTTCGGCTATACATTTAGCCATTTTCAAGGATTATATTTCAAAGAAGGATTGCTGCCTAAATACACAAATATATATATATATATATATATATATATATATATATATATATATATGTATGTGTGTGTGTGTGTGTGTGTGTGTGTGTGTGTGTGTGTGTGTGTTTACATATATATATATATAGTATTATAGTTTACGAAAAACTAGGTAATCCGTATGGGAAGATGATGATCCACTGTACTTTAAAAGGGCTGTGGTGAAATAATTTATTATATGGAACCTTAAAGCAATCTGTTTTTATTTAAAATATATAGTATTATATATATATTTATATATAAAATATATATAATATTTTGGCATATATATATATATCACTCTCCCCCTCTCTCTTTCTGTCTGTCTCTCTCTCTATATATATATATATAGTATTACATATATATATATTTATATATAAAATATATATTATATTTTGGCATATATATATAGAGAGAGAGAAAGAGAAAGAAAAAGACAACGAGAGAGAGAGATTGAGAGAGAATAAGAGAAAGAAAGAGAAAGAGAAAGAGAGATGTTCCATCGGGAACTGCTAAGTTCCTAGATGTAAATAAATCTATAAATACTTATGTTGGACATCCCTTCACCAGTCTGTGAAGACGACTGACGCTACATCTTTCCGGTCAAAGTTCAATACTTACACATTTAAACAAGCCTGTAATTACACCAGCAACAATTCCAAATATGTCCGTCAAAACACAGATCGAGTAAGAACCTCCCACGGCAGGAAGCGTTTTAAAAATTATGAAAATTCATGATAAAAAAACAGCCAATAATATAATTATTTATGAACAGATTCATATTTGGAATGTCGCCTTGAGCAATTTTTATACTGCCTGTAACATTATGATTACTTTGTTTTCTGTACAGTATTTACATTAGTCGGACTATTGTCCTCATCTTTGTCGCCATTTTTGTCACAACGTTTCGGCCGTTGTACGCTCCGGCCTTCTTCAGGTGGTTGGAATTTCGAACCGAACCCTTTATTTCGATCACTGGGGTAGACTGTTCTAGTTCCACGAGCCATGTTTGATGGATGTCAGTTATCAGTTATCCCCTGCTAATTTTCCCTCTGAAAGTTCTCCACTGCCTGAACCGGGTATTGAACTCACACTCTTTGGGTCTGTCACTGGATCTAACCAACGCCTTTATCCACTGTGCCATGTGTCCTTGACAATGGCGACAAAGATGAGGACAATAGTCCGACTAATGTAAATACTGTACATAATACCTCATCTCAGAAATATAGACAGACATTTTGTTTTCTGTTTAAAATTATCATCGAAAATGAAATAACATTCGTTTGTGATAAATCAGCCAATACGAAAAATATTGTTTATCTTTAGGGAAATATTTGTTTTCGTTTTTAATGAGCAATTCTTTTGTAATTTCGTTCGCTGGTAAACAAAGCAGTTTCTAAAGAATTTATGGATTTCTTTTTAATCTGAAAATTGATTACATCAGACTTTATTGGGGTGCACATATATTTACATTTTAGATTCTAAACTGAATAGATTTGGGCTTTCGACAAAAAACATCTGAGTGAAGAGGGCGTACTTTTCATAGAAATGGAAAATAGAGACTTATTTGCTGTGATGTTCTTCGTAACCTAGTGGTAAAGTACATAGAATGACATAGTGGTTTTCCCCTACAAAGGCGTGCGCAGAGTCGATTCCTGGTTTCTCGAATACGTAGGCCAATAGATGTAATACACCGTTTAATAAATAAAATAGGGCGTCTATTTCAAATACGAAGTGTACACTATAATAACGTTTGCAGTAATTATATATATACAATCATTTATTTGAATATTATAACATAAATATGTTATAAAATCACTACAAAAATAGCCATTTTGTTTCAACACTTCTGGTGTCTTATCAAGTGATGATGTTGAATGTAGAATAAATGGTTTTAAAAGTTTCAAATTAATTAACGATCCTTAGCTAGGAGTAAACACTGTTACATAAGCTAGAATGACCAATCAAAATACAAGTATAGGGTAATTCGAAAAATTTGACAACTCAGCAAGGTTATCATAGATATTAAAAGATATATAAAATTTGAAATTAAAATTAAAAGTAAAAAATTAAAAATTACCTATTTAGAAATCTAAATCAAATCTCTATTAAGTTTTAAATTGTAGAATTACCGAGGAGAAAAAATATAAAAATATAAAAATAAAAATAAAAGATATATATGCTATTTAATTTATATTTTCATTGAAATTATGTTAAAAAGGATGTTCATAGCCCCAGACAAAAATGTATACATTTTTAGTTTCATTTCAACATGTTAGTCGCCTCTCACGCGAAATCATTCGAACATACTCAGGTTATAATACATAAGCGCTCAGACGTATTTAGATATATACACACACATAAAATACGGTGACGAGACACGACCCTTGATAAAAAAAAACCCCATCTACACCGCACACAACCACATGTACGCAAACATACGACTAAACGTGCATGCACTTTCCTTACACATAGACATCAATAAACACAGGCACATACATCCACATTCACATTGACCTAGACGGTCATATGTCATAGCTAAAGTGAACATATTCGTGGCTTAATATGTTATTAAACGAATTTTAACTTGAAATATAACTAATCTGGTCAAATATATATAGATAAAATTCAAACAAATAAATATATATAAATATATATATATATATTTTTAAATCATATAGTTTTCGACACCACACCTCCGTCGCCTTGAGTCTCTTCTTCATCTTTGAGGAAATCGTCCAACATTCGCTGCCGTGCCATACTGAAAACATTCAGTTCTTGATAACGACTGAGACAGTCAAGAATACGAATCCAAAATCATGAACTTTACAATGATGTTCAGTTTATCAACAATATTAATGAGGACGTACAACTTATTCGAAGACTGGAAACAAGAAAAAGACTCACATAACCGGACGTAGGCGATCATGGCTTTGCACCTCCCTCTATCCCTTGCAGCTCTCAACAAGTTCCTTCCTTCTGCTTCCTCCTCCAGACCATGTTCTGTCATCCACTTGCTTAAGTCCGCCAGGTATATCACACGTTGTTTTCTCTTGTCGCTCTTTCCAGCTATTCGACCCGTGTGTATCAGATTCTCCAGGCCCTCCCTCCTCATTATGTGTCCCAGAAACTTCAGCTGCCTCTTCCTGTTGTTAAATATAAACCTCCTTCTTGTTTGCATCCTCTCTAAGACCTCATCATTGCTCACACGCTCGGTCCATGATATCCTTAGCATCCTTCTGTAGAACCACATCTACGTCGCCTCTAGTCTCTTATTCATCCTCGAGGAAATCGTCCAACATTCGCTGTCGTAAAGAAGGACAGATGTCACGTAACAGATCAGTATTCTTTTCTTTGTTACCAAAGAAATCCTCCTATCTCGCAAGACTCTACCCAGCTTTTGGAATCCGTCCTTGGCCATCCCAATACGCCTTCGGATCTCAGTGTTGCACTTACTGTCTTCTGTCAAAGCGCTTTCCAGATATCTAAAATTCCGCGTGTGCTTGCTTCTAGTGTTCCCGACCTGCTTTGCGGTTGATATGCCGTAAAACAAACCAAACCAAAACCAAACTATCATTGAATCCCTATTTATAAATTAATCCAAACAATATATGCTAGAAAAACGTGAGTAACACAATATAGAATATAACGGAATAAATCATTTTAATATGTTACATATTGACTGCTTGGCAGGGGCACCTTGAGGCGGTGTAATGGTTAGCAAGTGTGTCTCGCTAAAACAACTGCGTGTGAGTTCAATCCTCACTGGGGGCCCCTACTTTCGGTCTTGTAAAGTCGCCATAGACTACTTATCAGAATATATCATTTTTAAATCTTCCAAAGATTTACATTTGTTAACGTTACTGCGTCTCATCAGAACGTAGTCGAGGGTAGGCCCTCCACAACTTCCGCTCTTTTTAGCCCTAAGTAAATTTTGTGTATTGGCTATTTCTTATAATCCCTGTTCTTTCAACAATTTACACAAGCTCTTTCTTCCTCTATGTGCCGTGTTCCTTCTGGATGTTAGGGATCATAGCTCTCCACAATGTCCTTTCGTTTTTAGCCGATAGTCATTTTTGACTTCTCGCTATCTCTCCTAATCACTGTTCTTCCAACTGTTCTCCCCAAGCTCGCTCTTCTATGTATCGTGTCTCTTGAAGATATTAGCGATCATGGCCCTCCATAATTTCCTGTCCTTTGTATCTCTTTGCAAACATTTATCTTTTTGCTATCTCTCCTAATCACGGTTCTGTCCTCCATTTTCGCAGGCTCGTAAGGTAGATTATTCAATGTTCTCCTCCATCTTTTACCCCTTCGAATTTAACATTACATGGCGCAATTCTTTTTGTTTCCAAGAGATGTTTGAAAGTATTTCCCAAATGTTCTATTGTAATGATGTCTACGGCGAACAATTACAGTAATTTGGTGCCTTTGGAAGCTTCTTTCGCAAAAGAGCCAAATCTACAGAATTTGAAAGATTGCCTTGTATGAAATATAAACTAGGTTAAATCCTTTTTTATGACCTTCATTACTCTAAACCATCTTCCCTAAGAACTTTTATCTTGAAATCAGCATCACCTTCGAAGGGATATATAGTTTTAGTGTATTAAATACTAATTCAAAATATTGTTTGAACTCCCTACTGTTTTATGCTAAGTCGTTTTGGTTATTTCAAAGATGGAATCAACCTCAACACTTGCAATCAGATTCATCCAGTGTAACGCCAAATAGATCATTAAAAATTACTATTGAGAAATACGTTTTTATTTATTGCTTTGCCCAACTTACACAAATCTCTCTGTAATATTTACTTAATGATGACAATGCTTTTGCATTCATATCTTTAGCCAGTGTTCTTAATATTTTGCATTTTTTCTCTCTAATTTTTGACGGAGTCGGATCTAGCTTTATCTTAAAAAAATAGCAAAGACTCGTAGAATGCTCTAGTCAGTCAGTTATGTAACATTATAGTTGCCATATAAGGCTATAGTACCTAGTCTATGCTGCTATTTACCCATAGCTTGGGGGGAAAAGAAGAGGATTCATACCATTCCTAAGGGTATCAGCATGTAAGTGAATGTAACGGAATCGACTGGAATTGGTTCACCGAATCCTCAATAGAAGCCGCTATCCATTACTCCACCGTGTCTCCTCCTGACACCACTTATGAAATAAGTATTTACAAATTTTAATAAAAGCCAAGGTAACCCTGGAATTTTTTAGTATATCTCGTAGCGGGAAAACAAATATTCGTGCACATAAAATGTTTTAATTTATTTTATTTCCATCTAATAAATTAACATACTTTTCATATAATTAAATGTACACAAATGCATTTTGATTTAACAGAAATAAATGCCATTGATCAATTTTAATGGGTGAAAAAAGTATTCCTATAATACAAAAAAATAATATATAATCTTCATTTAATACTTTGTAGAATAGCCATTATTCACTTCTACAGCAAGCAACGTCTTCATGTAGTTGTCAATTAATGATTTGCAAATTTTATTTAGATTATTCGGACTGTTATCCTCATATATATAAGACATTTTTGTTTATACATTCTTTTTATAGATGCAAATAATTAAGTAAATGCTCTGTTTATAATAAACAGTATTCAACAACATTTACCGGCTTGAATGTTCGAGAAATTTTCATAGAAAATATTCGTCCTCTGACAGGATTCGAACCTGTATCCTATACGTAACCATGATATAGCCTGTCATGCTCTTAGCTGATCGAGCCACCGAGAATCTTTCTATTAGCAAGGATAAATTTACTTCAATCTTCCATGAATCTCTCACGTACATTCATATCTGCTCATGGCGTATTCAAATGTAAACAAATGACATCACACATTATGAAATGGACAAAATCCGACAATTATTTTAAGACATTTTTATGTTTATACATTCTTTTTATAGATACAAATATTTAAGTAAATGCTCTGTTTTTATAATGAACAGTATTTATAACATATAATAATAATAATAATGGAAGATTGAAGTTTAAAGGCAGTAAATTCGACCTTACTAATCGAACGATTCTCTGTAGCCAAATTGATTAAAGGCACGTCATGCTATATGACGATTCCGTATAGGATACAGGTTCGATTCCTGTCGGAGGACGAATATTTTCTATGAAAATTTTTCGAACATTCAGGCTGGTAAATGTTGTTTAATACTGTTTATGATAAAACAGAGCATGTATTTAAGTATTTGTATCTATAAAAAGAACGTATAAACATAAAAATGTCTTAAAATAATTGTCGGCCTTTGCCCATTTCATAATGTGTGACATATATATATATATATATATATATATATATGAAAGTGAACATTGAAGTCGACACTAAGAGGCGACAGGCTGTTTCATGCTGGACGCAATCGTCAGGCATGAAACAGCCAATCGCAACTGAGTATTGACTTCAATGTTCATTTTTATATTTATATTTACATACGCTCTATCTCTGATATTGAGCACTTTATTCCATAAATATAGCACACCTTAAAACTATATATATATATATATATATATATATATATATATATATATATATATATATATATATATATATATATATATATATATATATATATATATATATATATATATGTAAGTGTGTGTATGTTTGTGTGTGTTTGGATGTGTAAGTAAATATCAGTTATATATATGAACCGGGTTGGGGAAGAGAGACGCTAAAGGCGCAAGACAAAAAATTGACAATTTAAAATTTCTGGCGTCTGGCGTGTCTAGACGCCCAGCTCAGCAGATCTCATTCGATTTCCCACCGTTTTTTTTTAATTTAAATTTCAGCGTTCCCACATCTTCAGTGTTTCTCTTCGTTGCATAGGTATTTTTGTTAATATCTTCTCCTCATCTTCATCTCAGTTAAAATGGCTAAAAACACGCCAGTTTTGTACACAAATTGCCTTCCCCAATTGTCGAACTGTATGGCTTTAAAAATTATTTAATTCTGATGGTGAAAACTATTAAAGTTTTACATATAAAGAACCAAAAATAGAAATTGAAAAAGTATATTAATAAAATAATTTTAAATAATCGTCAAATGTCTGAGTTAATTGTGACAAGTCGAAAAACATATATGAACGAAACGCTAAAATAGAAATAAGATTATTGAATTTTCTTTAAGAAATTTGATTTTCCTTCTCTTTGACTGGCTACCAGCCAGGGCTAAAGTGCTCCATCTCCTCTGCTATTTATTTCATAGCGGGTGAATTTTATGCGAAAATGAATACGACTTACAAAACCATGACCTCGTGGATAAAATCGTTGTTTGAATAATCAAAAAAGGGACTTGACCCAAAGTCTTGATCTAAAAAGGGCTTGGCACGTGGAATTAGAACAATCTGCTCCCGTGGAATAAATAAAGGGATCGCTTCGAAATTCCATCGTATATCACCCGAGGAAGGTCGGAGCGTAGAACTGCCGAAACGACTTGAATATGACAATAAAGGTGAAGACAACAGTCTGGACGACGTAAATAGTTTAAATAATTACTAAAACAGGTTTTGACGATTACAGTGCGTCTATTATTTCCATAAGTAAGTTGGTTTGGTTTGGATTATTTTGTTTGACGGCGTATCAACCTCAATGGGTTATTTAATGCCGACAAATTTTTATTGCTGGTAATATTTTCTTTCAAAGTAAATTATAGTTAGTAATATCTTTTTTTTCTAAAAATGTTTTGCTGGTAATCATTTTTACAAAGTATTTCTTGTACGTATTAAAACCTATTTTTACACTTTCATAGTGTTTTGACCCCAGTTTGGGTCTCAACAATTTGCCCATAGCTGGAACCCTAACAGGTGCTACCAGCAATTAAGAGGTGGTTCCGCGCTCCTCAAAATCTCCTGATCAGAGGCCTTGCTGTTGGGTGTAGTTTATCGTCATACCCTGGACGTGGATGTAGTTTATCGTCTTGCAGTTGGGTGTAGTTTATCGTCATACCCAGGACGCAGATGTAGTTTATCGTTATACCCAGGACGCGGACGTAGTTTATCGTCATACCCTGGACGCGGATGTAGTTTATCGTCATACCCTGGACGTGGATGTAGTTTATCGTCATACCCTGGACGCGGATGTAGTTTATCGTCATACCCTGGACGTGGATGTAGTTTATCGTCTTGCTGTTGGGTGTAGTTTATCGTCATACCCAGGACGCAGATGTAGTTTATCGTTATACCCAGGACGCGGACGTAGTTTATCGTCATACCCTGGACGCGGATGTAGTTTATCGTCATACCCTGGACGCGGATGTAGTTTATCGTCATACCCTGGACGTGGATGTAGTTTATCGTCTTGCTGTTGGGTGTAGTTTATCGTCATACCCAGGACGCAGATGTAGTTTATCGTTATACCCAGGACGCGGACGTAGTTTATCGTCATACCCTGGACGCGGATGTAGTTTATCGTCATACTCTGGACGTGGATGTAGTTTATCGTCATACCCTGGACGCGGATGTAGTTTATCGTCATACCCTGGACGTGGATGTAGTTTATCGTCTTGCTGTTGGACGTAGTTTATCGTCATACCCAGGACGCAGGTGTAGTTTATCGTGATACCCAGGACGGTCAAGAAGACAACTTTTCAAGATAACAGCTTTCAAGCATTAGCTTCAGATCTCAGGAGGCTCCTCATTCGTCGAGTTTGTGGGTTAACTATTTGCCCATAACTGTGACCCGTACAGGTGCTACCACCCAGGGTCAGGGTGGACCTTGGAACACCAGCAATTAAGAGGTGGTTCCAGGATCCTCAAAACCTCCTGATCAGAGGCCTTGCTGTTGGGTGTAGTTTATCGTCTTACCCAGGACGCGAATATAGTTTATAATCATACCCTGGACGCGGATGTAGTTCATCGTCATACCCAGGACGGTCAAGAAGACAGCTTTTCAGGAAAACAGCTTTCAAATATTAACTTCAGATCCCAGTACGCTCCTCCTTCGTAGAGTTTGTTGGTTATCATGGTCACGGTGGAACTTGGAACAACAGCAATTAAGAGGTGGTTCTAGGATCTTCAAAACCTGATCAGAGGCCTTGCTATTGGATATAGATTATGTCTTACCCACGACGCGGATGTAGTTTATCGTCTTACCCAGGACGCGGATGTAGTTTACCGTCATACCCAGGACGGCATATTTAAGTTGTAAAATTCTGAATATACAATTGTTCCTGCATATAGAATTTTTCCAGGAATTTGAAATATTAATTCGATCACATTATAGTGATTTTCCGCTTTTCCGATTAATTTCTATCGTTTAAATCGAAATTTATTTGAATGCAAAATTTTGATGTCAGTTCGAAACCTCGGAATTTACCGTCTAGCAATCACTTACTAAAGATTAATTCTATAAAATATATTCTCTTTTTTTCCCGTCACATTTAAAAACCTAAAAAGTATTTCACCAGTTTTATTTTTATGGTAATGTTATATCTGTTTCATCCACTAATTCACTTGTAGGAAAATAATCTATTCGACCTGCGAAACTGATTTGATACAGATTATTAAATTTCATCCAGTTCTAAATATTCATTCAATGCATAACAAATGAGATTAGGCTTGCAAAACTGCAATCAATTTATGATTATACGCTCGAAAATCCACAAAGAAAAGAATAACAAATGAAGTACATTAGAAACATGCTTTGTGACGGTTATATTAAGATTTTGACATATTGCATCGGGGAAAAAACTTTCGTAGGCATTTTGATTTGGTTGGTTGGTTGGTTATTTTGTTTTATGGCATATCAACATCAGTCAGTTATTTAATCCCAACAAAATTTTTGAAATAGATTCATAGCGATAGTTTGCTAAAAATAAAGTGTGTATGTATATATATATATATATATATATATATATATATATATATATACATATATATATATATATATATATATATATATATATATATATATATATATATATATATACATGTGTGTATGTATATATATATATATATATATATATATATATTTGGACCATTTTACAAATACAATTTCTTAAGAATGTATAGCTGTTTGTATTACTGGTATTTTTTTTTAAGTATTGCTGATATTTTTTTAAAGTATTGCTGGTATTAAAACCTATTTTTACACAAGTTTGGATGTTAACTATTTGCCCATAGCTGGGACCCTAACAGGTGCTACCACCACGGATCAGGGTGGAACTTGGAACACCAGCATTTCAGATATGATTCCACGTTCCTCAAAACCTGCTGATCAGATGGATGTAGTTTATCGCCTTCGCAGGACGTGGATGTTGTTTATCGTCTTACCCAGGACGCTCTATCAGGGGTGGGGGGGGGGGTCTTAACCCTCTCCAGTGGTGTAGTCGGCGTATTTTACAGCACCAGCGGACAGGGCGTGTAGGCATTTTCAAGTGAATTTGAAAGACAATATTGAGATAGTTTTACATTGGGGAAAAATGTTATGGCAAAGTTGAAAAAGTTTTCGTGTGACGCGTTTAGTGCTTTATGAATTCATCGGTATAAAATTTGTTTACGTTGATGTAACTACGCATGCGCACAAATGACGGATGCTTGGGATTATTTTTCTCCCTAATTTTTTTTTATTCAAACAACCATTTTGCTTGGTATATGAAAATAAATACATACGCTGTTTAATTATATATATATATATATATATATATATATATATATATATATATATATATATATATATAAAGGAGAGGTTATAGTTGTTCAAATGCGAGGAGTGTTTGTATTATAAAGAGGAGAGAGAAGCCGCAAAGGTTTTTGGTTATAATGTTGAATATTTTTAAAATAAATATATGGAAAATAAAGTATAATATATATTTAAAAAACTCCATATTATAACCAAAAACGTTTGCAGCTTCTCTCGTCTCTTAAAGAAATACATATATATATATATATATATATATATATATATATATATATATATATAAAGTTTAAATATATCAGTATATAATATATACAGGTTAATTTGTACATTTGAATGCGTATGTCTGCGTGCGTTTGTTTCTGCGTGATTGAGCGCATATGTGTGAAAATATGTGTTTTTATTATATATATATATATATATATATATATATATATATATATATATATATATATATATCTGTGTGTATGTGTGCGTGTCTGCGCGTCGTTCTGTATATATTTATCTATCTTTGCATGAATGTTGTCTAATAGGGATGTTTAATAAGCCTACATATATATTACTGTATATACTTGGTCATGCGTATTTTTAAAATGTATACGTGTTTTTGTCTGTCTCTTCACACACACACACACACACACACACACACACACACACACACACACATATATATATATATATATATATATATGCAGGGTGTCCCAAATAATGTATACACTCTTTGAATCGTTATAACTTATTCAATTGATGTATTTTGACTTATAAATAAGATTATAACAAAAGAAAGAATACACTTTTAAATTGTATTATTATTATTATTATTATTTTATTATTATTATTTTATTATTATTTTTAGTGTAAATATACACTTTTAAGTACACACTTTTATTACGTTTTGAGGTTTCAATAGCAACTAATATAGAAGAAGGAAAATCACGAATTCAAAATCTGTAAATGTGTTGGTGTCCCAAAATAATGTATATACACTTTGAAGCATTATAACTTATTCAATTTATGTATTTTGACTTGTAAATAAGATTAATACAAGAGAAAGAATACATATTTAAGAATTTGAGAGTGAAAAATGCAAAAATCATAGAAAATTTACTTTAATAAGATAAAAGCTACGTGGGGCAATGGCAGAATGTTCATATAATGTTGAGTTCACATCAAGCGCTCAAACTGGTTGTCGTTTTGCTCAATACACTTTTCATATCTTGAAGAAATAGAGCTACAAACGTCCAGTATCATTTCCTCTGGTATTTGAGCAGCTTCTTCTTCAATTAATACTCTCAATTGTTTCAGGTTTCCCATGTGTAAACTTTGTCTTTTAGAAACCCCCACATAAACTTTGTGTTTTAGAAACCCCCACATAAACTTTGTCTTTTAGAAACCCCCACATAAACTTTGTCTTTTAGAAACCCCCACATAAACTTTGTGTTTTAGAAACCCCCACATAAACTTTGTGTTTTAGAAACCCCCACATAAACTTTGTGTTTTAGAAACCCCCACATAAACTTTGTCTTTTAGAAACCCCCACATAAACTTTGTCTTTTAGAAACCCCCACATAAACTTTGTCTTTTAGAAACCCCCACATAAACTTTGTCTTTTAGAAACCCCCACATAAACTTTGTGTTTTAGAAACCCCCACATAAACTTTGTCTTTTAGAAACCCCCACATAAACTTTGTCTTTTAGAAACCCCCACATAAACTTTGTCTTTTAGAAACCCCCACATAAACTTTGTGTTTTAGAAACCCCCACATAAACTTTGTGTTTTAGAAACCCCCACATAAACTTTGTGTTTTAGAAACCCCCACATAAACTTTGTCTTTTAGAAACCCCCACATAAACTTTGTCTTTTAGAAACCCCCACATAAACTTTGTCTTTTAGAAACCCCCACATAAACTTTGTCTTTTAGAAAGCCCCACATAAACTTTGTCTTTTAGAAACCCCCACGTAAACTTTGTCTTTTAGAAACCCCCACATAAACTTTGTCTTTTAGAAACCCCCACATAAACTTTGTGTTTTAGAAACCCCCACATAAACTTTGTCTTTTAGAAACCCCCACATAAACTTTGTGTTTTAGAAACCCCCACATAAACTTTGTGTTTTAGAAACCCCCACATAAACTTTGTGTTTTAGAAACCCCCACATAAACTTTGTGTTTTAGAAACCCCCACATAAACTTTGTCTTTTAGAAACCCCCACATAAACTTTGTCTTTTAGAAACCCCCACATAAACTTTGTGTTTTAGAAACCCCCACATAAACTTTGTCTTTTAGAAACCCCCACATAAACTTTGTGTTTTAGAAACCCCCACATAAACTTTGTGTTTTAGAAACCCCCACATAAACTTTGTGTTTTAGAAACCCCAACATAAACTTTGTGTTTTAGAAACCCCCACATAAACTTTGTGTTTTAGAAACCCCCACATAAACTTTGTGTTTTAGAAACCCCCACATAAACTTTGTGTTTTAGAAACCCCCACATAAACTTTGTGTTTTAGAAACCCCCACATAAACTTTGTGTTTTAGAAACCCCCACATAAACTTTGTGTTTTAGAAACCCCCACATAAACTTTGTCTTTTAGAAACCGCCACATAAACTTTGTGTTTTAGAAACCCCCACATAAACTTTGTGTTTTAGAAACCCCCACATAAACTTTGTGATTTAGAAACCCCCACATAAACTTTGTGTTTTAGAAACCCCCACATAAACTTTGTCTTTTAGAAACCCCCACATAAACTTTGTCTTTTAGAAACCCCCACATAAACTTTGTCTTTTAGAAACCCCCACATAAACTTTGTGTTTTAGAAACCCCCACATAAACTTTGTGTTTTAGAAACCCCCACATAAACTTTGTGTTTTAGAAACCCCCACATAAACTTTGTCTTTTAGAAACCCCCACATAAACTTTGTGTTTTAGAAACCCCCACATAAACTTTGTGTTTTAGAAACCCCCACATAAACTTTGTGTTTTAGAAACCCCCACATAAACTTTGTCTTTTAGAAACCCCCACATAAACTTTGTGTTTTAGAAACCCCCACATAAACTTTGTGTTTTAGAAACCCCCACATAAACTTTGTGTTTTAGAAAGCCCCACATAAACTTTGTGTTTTAGAAACCCCCACATAAACTTTGTGTTTTAGAAACCCCCACATAAACTTTGTGTTTTAGAAACCCCCACATAAACTTTGTCTTTTAGAAACCCCCACATAAACTTTGTGTTTTAGAAACCCCCACATAAACTTTGTGTTTTAGAAACCCCCACATAAACTTTGTGTTTTAGAAACCCCCACATAAACTTTGTGTTTTAGAAACCCCCACATAAACTTTGTCTTTTAGAAACCCCCACATAAACTTTGTCTTTTAGAAACCCCCACATAAACTTTGTGTTTTAGAAACCCCCACATAAACTTTGTGTTTTAGAAACCCCCACATAAACTTTGTGTTTTAGAAACCCCCACATAAACTTTGTCTTTTAGAAACCCCCACATAAACTTTGTGTTTTAGAAACCCCCACATAAACTTTGTGTTTTAGAAACCCCCACATAAACTTTGTCTTTTAGAAACCCCCACATAAACTTTGTCTTTTAGAAACCCCCACATAAACTTTGTGTTTTAGAAACCCCCACATAAACTTTGTGTTTTAGAAACCCCCACATAAACTTTGTCTTTTAGAAACCCCCACATAAACTTTGTCTTTTAGAAACCCCCACATAAACTTTGTGTTTTAGAAACCCCCACATAAACTTTGTGTTTTAGAAACCCCCACATAAACTTTGTGTTTTAGAAACCCCCACATAAACTTTGTGTTTTAGAAACCCCCACATAAACTTTGCGTTTTAGAAACCCCCACATAAACTTTGTGTTTTAGAAACCCCCACATAAACTTTGTGTTTTAGAAACCCCCACATAAACTTTGTGTTTTAGAAACCCCCACATAAACTTTGTCTTTTAGAAACCCCCACATAAACTTTGTGTTTTAGAAACCCCCACATAAACCTTGTCTTTTAGAAACCCCCACATAAACTTTGTCTTTTAGAAACCCCCACATAAACTTTGTCTTTTAGAAACCCCCACATAAAGAAATCCAAGGGTGTCAAATCTGGTGATCTAGGTGGGGATTCAAATGTCCTTCTTCCAATCCATCTGTTTTGCATATTTTCATCCATATATAAAAAAATGTAATATTAACTATTAATATTTAAAGATATATGTATATATATATATATATAGGGTGTCTCAAAATAATACACTATTTTAAATTTATGTATATATATATATATATATATATATATATATATATATATATATATATATATATGTATATATATATATATATATACAGGGTGTCTAAAAATCATGTATTCATCTTAAAATATTAATAGTTAATAATATATATATATAATTAATAGTTAATAATATATATATATATACATATATATATATATTGATAATATTAATGGTCAATATATATATATATATATATATATATATATATATATATATATATATATATAAATTCCCAAGAGGATAGAAACCAGATAGAACTCAATGTTCAGGACAGAGTAAGAATATACAGGGTGTCTCAAAATAATGTATACACTCTTTAATTATTAATTGTTAATAATATATATATATATATATATATATATATATATATATATATATATATATATATATATATATATATATATATATATATATATATATATATATGTATATATATATGTATATATATATATATATAGTCAATATATATATATATAGTTAGAAATCATATACTTTCTATGATAATGATAAATGAAACTTAATAGACTATTACCTTTTTAGCATGATAGTCGCCTTATCGATATGAATGTGTACTGGGTACTTACAAAGTATCATACGTGTCTGTATTTAGATGTATATATGTGTATGTTATGTAGAGTTATTTCTACTGTAGGATATGTATATGTGTATATAGGGATATATATATGATTTTTTTTATTTTTTTTTTTATGAAGGTATATCGTTGCGTATATTGGCTTCTATCATAGGTTAACCTGTTTATGTGTATTAGTAAGGGAGTAAATTCTGGTAAGTGTCCACCACTAAATGTGTGAGTATATGTATGGGTATATGGGGATATTTATGTGTACTTGTGTGAGTGTAGATATATGTATGCCTATTGCATATGTATGTATATGTATGTGTGAGTGTGCATATATGTATGTATATGTAGTATGTATGTTTCTATGTGTATGTATAGGTTTATATATGCATATATATGTATATATATGTATGTTTAAATATGTATATGTTTATGTATATGTGTTTGTATATGGGTGTATATTTATATGTATGTGTGGGTGATTATATGGTTGAGCTCGACTGTCTCTGTATTGTTTATCTGGATGTGTCGATATGGGTATTTATATAGGATTAGATATTTATATATATATGTTGGTGTGTCATTGTATGTGTATTTGTATGTAGGCTTTAGTGTCTTGGAGTGTATCATAGATACAAACTAAAATCTACTTTTGTTGATAAAGTACCTTTAATTGCTTACAGACCGTTGTTCTTTTCTTAAATTATGATTAACTTTTAATATATTTTATCATAATGTTGTTGGAATATTATTAGAATATAAGTTGGTCTATGTATGCTTACGTCTTTTTCCTTTTTTCTGCATGTGTCTATATGTTCATGTATATATGTATATGTGTTTGTATATGTATGTGTGTGTGCGTATATGTGTATGTGTGTGTATGTATATGTGTATGTGTGTTTATATATGTATGTATATATATATATATATATATGTATATGTATATATGCGTATATATATTTGTGAATATGTATGTATGTATGTATATGTATGTCTGTAGATATATGTGTGTATATATCTATGTGTAGTTGCGTATGTATGTGTGTATATATATGTACTAGCGGATGTGTATATGCATTTTTATACTCATGTCGTTTTAATTTACGTTTGTTTAATTTTTCATGTATACACTTGTATTTGTAAATGTCTATATATATATTTAGTGTATATACATATATGCATGCGTGCTTATGTATGTACATCTAGATGTGTATGTATGTATGTGTGTGCTTGTATATGGTTGCATCTTTATATGTATTTCTTCACTTGCCTTATTTACTTTTCTGCGTCGACGTATGGGTCAATATATTTATATGTGCTTATCTATGTGTATGTTTATGTACGTAGGTCTGTGTATGCGTACCTATTATCCTTATATGTGTCTATGCGGGTGCATGTATTAATTTATATGCGGATGTGCGAGTGTTCAATTATATGTGGAGGTGGTTATTTACTTTTGTCTCTAAATGTGTCGAAAACTATATGTTTTCAAAAATGTATATATGTATATATATGTGTATGTGTGTGTATGTGTATGTATATATATGTGTATATATATATATATATATATATATATATATATATATATATATATATGTATATATATTTGTATATATATATATTTATATATGGTTATTTGTTTAAATTTTTCAAGTTTAAATTCGTTTAATAACATATTAAGCCACGAATAGCTTCGACATTTGACCGTCTGGATCATATTGAATGTAGATGTGTGTGCCTGTGTGTATCGATGTGTAGGTGTAGTGCATTTGCCTATGTGTGGTTTGCTTTTTTGTATGTGTGTGTATATATCTAGATGCGTCCGAGCGTTTGGCATGCCGTTGTTCGAGTGATTTCACGTGAGAGGCGACTAACATGCTGAACTGTAACGAAAAATGTATACATCTATGTCTGGGACTCTAAATACAACTTTCAACTTAATTTCAATGAAAATATAAATTAAATAGCATATATATCTTTTATTTTTATTTTTAGATTTATTTATTTATTTTTTTTTTTCTCCTTAGTAATTCTACAATTTAAAACTTAATAGAGATCTGATTTAGATTTCTAAATAGGTAATTTTAATTTTTTACTTTTAATTTTAATTTCAAATTTTATAAATCTTTTAATATCTAGATAGCCTTGCTTAGTTGTCAAATTTTTCGAATCATCCTATACTTGTTTTTTGATTGGCCACTCTGGCTTACGTAACAGCGTTTACTCTTAGCTAAGGATCGTTGATTAATTTGAAACTTTTAAAACCATTTATTCTATACTCTATATTATCACTTGACAAGACACAAGAAGTGTTGAAACAAAATGGCTACTTTTGTCGTGATTTTATAACATATTTATGTTGTAATATTCAAATAAATAATTATATCTGCTCTACTCTGTATTGAGCACTCTTTAAAGAATATTGATTGTTGGTTATTGGATTTCATTCCGTATATACCAATCCTAAACTTGGATATTAGCTCCTATTACTGTCGAGCACTATCTATTATATTCTTAATATGGATAAAATCGATTTCGAATTATCACTGAAGAACATTCCCACCACAAACAAAAGGGATTATTTCGTCCATTTGACTCAGCAAACTGAAAACTTCATAAGGAGAATGAGATGGAAGGCTTTCTTCTTCCTTCAGAATAAGGAACAACTATATGAACAAGAGAACTATGGTTTTAAAAGTCTCAAAACTGCACCTATAATAAAGGATCTATTGAGTTTCGAGAATGATCTATTAGATATTATCAAGGGATTAACCTTCTACAAATTCAAGAACTGTTTCCAAAAAAATCTGGATACCATTGTCAAAGACATCAATAAATCAGAAGACCTATATGTTAAATCTGATAAGACTGCCAACTTTTATAAATTATCCCCTAGGAATTATGACAAATTAGTAACAAATAGTCTAACCAGTAGTTACAAAAAAATTAATACGGACAATTTTAACCAAATTGATAAAATTAACTCTATCAGCAAATCAATTACTGATAAACTAAAGATAAGTGATCGAGTTAGTAAATTACAACCTAAAGAAGCCTATATTTTATTAAAAGATCACAAACCCGATTTCAGATCTAAGCCATCAACTAGGATTATAAACCCAACTAGACCGGAAATCGGCAGGATTAGTAAGAACATCTTAGAAAGAACCAACCACTCCATAAAGAAAACCCTCGGACTATTACAATGGATTAACACTGCGGATGTCATCAACTGGTTTACCAACATCGGATTTAAGGATAAATGTACCTTCATACAGTTTGACATTACAGACTATTATCCATCTATATCCAAAAATCTGTTCACTTGTGCCCTGGATTTCGCTCAGGAATACTCCAACATTTCTGAAAGAGAAGTGAATACCATCATGGAGTGCCGAAATTCGGTTCTAATCTACAAAGATGAACAGTGGACCAAAAAGTCCTGTAACGAAAAATTTGACATTTCAATGGGTTCTCTGGATTCTGCTGAAGCTTCTGATCTTGTTGGATTATTTCTTTTGTATAATTTAAGTGCATTTGATTGCCTAGATTCTGATAGTGTAGGTTTATATAGGGACGACGGGTTATTAGTAGTTAGGAATTCCACTAAAATTAAAGTAGATCGTATTAGAAAAATGATACATAAGGTATTTAAGGATCTAGGTCTCAGAGTAATAGTTTCCACTAATGTTAAACGAGTAGACTTCCTAGACGTCACCCTAGACCTCACTAGCAACACATACCAACCATATGTAAAAGTTAATTCCAATCAAATATACGTTCATCCAAATTCTAACCACCCCCCTGCAATCATCAAACACATACCCTATTCTATTGAATGTAGGATCAGTAACAACTCTTCAAACAGTGATATTTTTAATAAGCATAGTGACCTTTACAATTCCGCACTTAAAAATAGTGGATATAAAAATATTAATATTAAATATAAAAGCCCTATAAATAGCAACAATAATGGTAGAAAGAGATCTAGAAAAATCATATGGTATACTCCCCCTTTTAACATTATGGTTAAAACCAAATTGGGGCACCTGTTTCTAAACCTCATTAAAAAACATTTCCCCAAATCTGGAACCAACTCACTCAGTAAAATATTTAACTCTAATACTCTTAAGTTAAGCTATAGTTGTGCTGATAACCTAGAAAAAATAATTAAAAAACATAACAATAGTATATTCAGCAAGTATATAAATTCGGAGAGCCTCACAACCCACAAGGTTGCACATAGCAACATTAAGCAAAATGACACAAATAATAAATCATGTAACTGCAGGAATCCCAATAATTGTCCACTAAATAATAACTGTTTAACTAGCTCTGTAGTTTATCTCAGTACTATATCAACACTAGAAAATCCAAATATAAAGAAATTCTACATAGGTTGCACCATGAGACCATTCAAGGAACGCTGGCGGGGTCACCTGCAATCTTTTAATAATAGTAACTATAAATATATGACTTCATTATCCAAATACTTTTGGAGTCTAAAAGAGAAAAATAAAACACCTAAGGTTAAATGGAAATTAATTAGAAAGGCCCGGACATGTAACTCACTATATGCCCCGTGTTACTTATGCCTTAACGAGAAACTTGAAATAATTAGATTTAAAAATAAGACTGATCTTTTAAATCAAAGATATGAACTAACAGTTAACTGTAAGCATCGTCTTAAATTTAACTTAGTATAGAAATCATATACTTTCTATGATAATGATAAATGAAACTTAATAGACTATTACCTTTTTAGCATGATAGTCGCCTTATCGATATGAATGTGTACTGGGTACTTACAAAGTATCATACGTGTCTGTATTTAGATGTATATATGTGTATGTTATGTAGAGTTATTTCTACTGTAGGATATGTATATGTGTATATAGGGATATATATATGATTTTTTTTTTTTTTTTTTTTTTATGAAGGTATATCGTTGCGTATATTGGCTTCTATCATAGGTTAACCTGTTTATGTGTATTAGTAAGGGAGTAAATTCTGGTAAGTGTCCACCACTAAATGTGTGAGTATATGTATGGGTATATGGGGATATTTATGTGTACTTGTGTGAGTGTAGATATATGTATGCCTATTGCATATGTATGTATATGTATGTGTGAGTGTGCATATATGTATGTATATGTAGTATGTATGTTTCTATGTGTATGTATAGGTTTATATATGCATATATATGTATATATATGTATGTTTAAATATGTATATGTTTATGTATATGTGTTTGTATATGGGTGTATATTTATATGTATGTGTGGGTGATTATATGGTTGAGCTCGACTGTCTCTGTATTGTTTATCTGGATGTGTCGATATGGGTATTTATATAGGATTAGATATTTATATATATATGTTGGTGTGTCATTGTATGTGTATTTGTATGTAGGCTTTAGTGTCTTGGAGTGTATCATAGATACAAACTAAAATCTACTTTTGTTGATAAAGTACCTTTAATTGCTTACAGACCGTTGTTCTTTTCTTAAATTATGATTAACTTTTAATATATTTTATCATAATGTTGTTGGAATATTATTAGAATATAAGTTGGTCTATGTATGCTTACGTCTTTTTCCTTTTTTCTGCATGTGTCTATATGTTCATGTATATATGTATATGTGTTTGTATATGTATGTGTGTGTGCGTATATGTGTATGTATGTGTATGTATATGTGTATGTGTGTTTATATATGTATGTATATATATATATATATATATATGTATATGTATATATGCGTATATATATTTGTGAATATGTATGTATGTATGTATATGTATGTCTGTAGATATATGTGTGTATATATCTATGTGTAGTTGCGTATGTATGTGTGTATATATATGTACTAGCGGATGTGTATATGCATTTTTATACTCATGTCGTTTTAATTTACGTTTGTTTAATTTTTCATGTATACACTTGTATTTGTAAATGTCTATATATATATTTAGTGTATATACATATATGCATGCGTGCTTATGTATGTACATCTAGATGTGTATGTATGTATGTGTGTGCTTGTATATGGTTGCATCTTTATATGTATTTCTTCACTTGCCTTATTTACTTTTCTGCGTCGACGTATGGGTCAATATATTTATATGTGCTTATCTATGTGTATGTTTATGTACGTAGGTCTGTGTATGCGTACCTATTATCCTTATATGTGTCTATGCGGGTGCATGTATTAATTTATATGCGGATGTGCGAGTGTTCAATTATATGTGGAGGTGGTTATTTACTTTTGTCTCTAAATGTGTCGAAAACTATATGTTTTCAAAAATGTATATATGTATATATATGTGTATGTGTGTGTATGTGTATGTATATATATGTGTATATATATATATATATATATATATATATATATATATATATATATATGTATATATATTTGTATATATATATATTTATATATGGTTATTTGTTTAAATTTTTCAAGTTTAAATTCGTTTAATAACATATTAAGCCACGAATAGCTTCGACATTTGACCGTCTGGATCATATTGAATGTAGATGTGTGTGCCTGTGTGTATCGATGTGTAGGTGTAGTGCATTTGCCTATGTGTGGTTTGCTTTTTTGTATGTGTGTGTATATATCTAGATGCGTCCGAGCGTTTGGCATGCCGTTGTTCGAGTGATTTCACGTGAGAGGCGACTAACATGCTGAACTGTAACGAAAAATGTATACATCTATGTCTGGGACTCTAAATACAACTTTCAACTTAATTTCAATGAAAATATAAATTAAATAGCATATATATCTTTTATTTTTATTTTTAGATTTATTTATTTATTTTTTTTTTTCTCCTTAGTAATTCTACAATTTAAAACTTAATAGAGATCTGATTTAGATTTCTAAATAGGTAATTTTAATTTTTTACTTTTAATTTTAATTTCAAATTTTATAAATCTTTTAATATCTAGATAGCCTTGCTTAGTTGTCAAATTTTTCGAATCATCCTATACTTGTTTTTTGATTGGCCACTCTGGCTTACGTAACAGCGTTTACTCTTAGCTAAGGATCGTTGATTAATTTGAAACTTTTAAAACCATTTATTCTATACTCTATATTATCACTTGACAAGACACAAGAAGTGTTGAAACAAAATGGCTACTTTTGTCGTGATTTTATAACATATTTATGTTGTAATATTCAAATAAATAATTATATCTGCTCTACTCTGTATTGAGCACTCTTTAAAGAATATTGATTGTTGGTTATTGGATTTCATTCCGTATATACCAATCCTAAACTTGGATATTAGCTCCTATTACTGTCGAGCACTATCTATTATATTCTTAATATGGATAAAATCGATTTCGAATTATCACTGAAGAACATTCCCACCACAAACAAAAGGGATTATTTCGTCCATTTGACTCAGCAAACTGAAAACTTCATAAGGAGAATGAGATGGAAGGCTTTCTTCTTCCTTCAGAATAAGGAACAACTATATGAACAAGAGAACTATGGTTTTAAAAGTCTCAAAACTGCACCTATAATAAAGGATCTATTGAGTTTCGAGAATGATCTATTAGATATTATCAAGGGATTAACCTTCTACAAATTCAAGAACTGTTTCCAAAAAAATCTGGATACCATTGTCAAAGACATCAATAAATCAGAAGACCTATATGTTAAATCTGATAAGACTGCCAACTTTTATAAATTATCCCCTAGGAATTATGACAAATTAGTAACAAATAGTCTAACCAGTAGTTACAAAAAAATTAATACGGACAATTTTAACCAAATTGATAAAATTAACTCTATCAGCAAATCAATTACTGATAAACTAAAGATAAGTGATCGAGTTAGTAAATTACAACCTAAAGAAGCCTATATTTTATTAAAAGATCACAAACCCGATTTCAGATCTAAGCCATCAACTAGGATTATAAACCCAACTAGACCGGAAATCGGCAGGATTAGTAAGAACATCTTAGAAAGAACCAACCACTCCATAAAGAAAACCCTCGGACTATTACAATGGATTAACACTGCGGATGTCATCAACTGGTTTACCAACATCGGATTTAAGGATAAATGTACCTTCATACAGTTTGACATTACAGACTATTATCCATCTATATCCAAAAATCTGTTCACTTGTGCCCTGGATTTCGCTCAGGAATACTCCAACATTTCTGAAAGAGAAGTGAATACCATCATGGAGTGCCGAAATTCGGTTCTAATCTACAAAGATGAACAGTGGACCAAAAAGTCCTGTAACGAAAAATTTGACATTTCAATGGGTTCTCTGGATTCTGCTGAAGCTTCTGATCTTGTTGGATTATTTCTTTTGTATAATTTAAGTGCATTTGATTGCCTAGATTCTGATAGTGTAGGTTTATATAGGGACGACGGGTTATTAGTAGTTAGGAATTCCACTAAAATTAAAGTAGATCGTATTAGAAAAATGATACATAAGGTATTTAAGGATCTAGGTCTCAGAGTAATAGTTTCCACTAATGTTAAACGAGTAGACTTCCTAGACGTCACCCTAGACCTCACTAGCAACACATACCAACCATATGTAAAAGTTAATTCCAATCAAATATACGTTCATCCAAATTCTAACCACCCCCCTGCAATCATCAAACACATACCCTATTCTATTGAATGTAGGATCAGTAACAACTCTTCAAACAGTGATATTTTTAATAAGCATAGTGACCTTTACAATTCCGCACTTAAAAATAGTGGATATAAAAATATTAATATTAAATATAAAAGCCCTATAAATAGCAACAATAATGGTAGAAAGAGATCTAGAAAAATCATATGGTATACTCCCCCTTTTAACATTATGGTTAAAACCAAATTGGGGCACCTGTTTCTAAACCTCATTAAAAAACATTTCCCCAAATCTGGAACCAACTCACTCAGTAAAATATTTAACTCTAATACTCTTAAGTTAAGCTATAGTTGTGCTGATAACCTAGAAAAAATAATTAAAAAACATAACAATAGTATATTCAGCAAGTATATAAATTCGGAGAGCCT
>OZ038508.1:10617455-10632455 GCA_964036315.1 Acanthosepion esculentum | reverse complement strand
ATGTCAGGAAGAGAAGATGGACATAGTGACGTACCCAGATATGACCAAACTGATAAAACAACGTTCTGAGGTAACGTCGAAATGTAGACATATCAGTGAATATAACCCGAGCCAGTACGGTTTTTATTTCGGTTTGTCCACCTCTTCACTTGCCCCCACTTCTGATATATCTGATTTCTGGCGCTTTGTTAACTTGTTTAAGCGGGCATGAATAGTGTTACAGATTAAGCACCCACAAGTAATTGCCCTGACGAGACTGTAAGGTCGAAACTCATATTCTGTGGATGACAAAAATATTGGCTCCTGAAAAATTAATTTCGGTTGAGCTCTCTGGTTTGAGGTGTGAGTTAACAGTGACTATTTAAGCTAATATTGCACGACTCTTCGGCAGAATTGAGTCACTGTCAGTCAATGTGTGTTTATCTAAATCTAAAAATAAACACGCTAAAAATTCAACTTCATCCCTGCCGTGCGCCGACGGCTTAGTGGTAGAAGTTCCGACTGACGCAAATTCAGTCGGGTTTCGATCCTAGCTAGAGGCAACCGGACGTCTAGCCACACTGATGAGCTGTGAAACAGTGAAACAGTCTGTCTGTGGATGACAAATATATATATATATATATATATATATATATATATATATATATACCCAAGTTTAGGATTGGTATATACGGAGTAAGATCCAATAACCAACAATTAATATTCTTTAAAGAGTGCTCAATACAGAGTAGAGCAGATATAATTATTTATTTGAATATTACAACATAAATATGTTATAAAATCACGACAAAAGTAGCCATTTTGTTTCAACACATCTAGTGTCTTATCAAGTGACGATGTAGAATATAGAATAAATGGTTTTAAAAGTTTCAAATTAATCAACGATCCTTAGCCAGGAGTAGATGTGTTTGGTAATCCGTATGGATAATTCCAAGATGAATATAATCCAGGGAGCTCAATGTAAAACCAGACCAAAGATTAATTATTATTAAGAAACAGATAACTTTAAGTTTTCATGAAATAATAAAAATTTATATATATATAATAATTTATATATATATATATATATATATATATATATATATATATATATATATATATATGTATATATATATGAATAGTAATTTATACATATATATATATATATATATATATATATATATATATATATATATATATATATATATATATATAGGCGGGTAGATTGTTCTCGTTACACAGCCAATGTCTAGCAATGTCTCAAGACAATAGCCTCTTGAATTAATTTGTGGATTTGGTTACATGGTAATTATCAGAACAATTCCTCAGCCGGGTCGTGTACGCGGTATCAGTAGAAACGTAGCGAGCAATAATTGACCATTTCTAAAATAAAAAAATCAACGATGACAATAATCTGCATGCGAATAACTATTTTTTTTTGCAGTTCAATTTGCTTTTGTAGCCATAATGAGTCTCACAGAGGAACTCCAATAATAATTAAAAAATAACGTCAAAATGAAAATGACGTCACACATTATGAAATGGAGAAAGTCCGACAATGACTTTAAGACATTTATCTATAAAAAAAAGAAAGAATAAACATAAAAAAATCTTAAAATAGCTGTCGGACTTTGTCCATTTCATAATGTGTGATGTCATTTGTTTACATTTGGATACGCATCGAGCAAATATGAATGTCCGAGAGAAAATCATGGAGAATTTTAGTTTAAAGACAGTAAAATCGACCTTGCTCACCAAAACGCTCCTCTGTGGCCCATTCGGTTAAGGCACGTCAGGCTACATGACGGTTCCGTATAGGATACAGGTTCGATTCCTGTCGGAGGACGCATAATTTCTATGAGAATTTCTCGGACATTCAGGCCGGTAAATGTCGTTAATACTGTTTATTATAAACAGAGCATTTACTTAAATATTTGCATCTATAAAAAAGAACATATAGACATAAAAAATATCTTAAAATAATTGTCGGACTTTGTCCATTTAATAACACACATATATATATATATATATATATATATATATATATATATATATATATATATATATATATATATACACACACCTGAAAAAGGGGGTAATACTGAAATCTACTTGCTCCTACGAACACTTTTTTTACACACATTAAAATGGATAAATGAAATTTATTTCCATTAAATCAAATTCTTTTCTGTTTTCTTTGCATATTTAGGTATTATGCATCTGTGTAGTATTAATTATATGAAATGTATGTTTATTCCTTATTTGGAAATATAATAAATAAAAATTTTGTATGTATTTGAATATTTGTTTCTCCCCACTCTATATAGATGAAGATTTCGTTTAAGCATGAAAAAGTCTATCGCTAGACGTCCGGTTGCTTCTAGCTAGGATCGAAACCCGACTGAATTGGCGTCAGTCGGAAATTCTACCACTAAGCCGTCGGCGCACAGCAGGGTTGAAAGAGAATTTTAGCGTATTTATTTTTAGATAAACACAGTGACCGACAGGACTCAATTCGCTT
Organism: Acanthosepion esculentum; assembly: GCA_964036315.1. NCBI lineage: Eukaryota > Metazoa > Mollusca > Cephalopoda > Sepiida > Sepiidae > Acanthosepion > Acanthosepion esculentum. Next base: position 10,629,955 of record OZ038508.1, on the reverse strand, counting down.
TACCGAAGAGTCTTTGCTCTATCAGCCTTAATAGTCCTTGATTAAAAACCCACACGTCCTTCCTCAGAGAGCTCAACCGAAATTAATTTTTCAGGGGCTTATATTATTGTCATCCACAGACAGACTGTTTCGCTGTATGGCAGCTCTTCATTGTGGCTAGACGTTCGGTTGCCTCGAGGTAGGATCGAAATTGGTGTCAGTCAGAATTCTACCACTAAGCCGTCGGCGCACGACAGGGATGGAGGTGAATTTTAATACTTTATATTCTATATAATATATTCTACTTGTTTCCCCCCAATATATTGGAGAAACAAGTAGAAATTTTAAAAAACGCATTTATGAGCACAAAAGAGACCTCACAAAAACAACTAAACTAATGCACTAGTCATACATAGAAATAAATTCAACCCCAATTTTGATTTTAATAATGCTACACTCATAAAAAAGAAAATAATTCACTCAGAAGGAAAACCCTCGAGAGTGCTGCCATTGAATATTACCCAAATATTAATCTACGCCCAGAATTTTTTCCCTATTTCACCCTTCTTAACAGAATTACTACTCTTCCAAACAAACGTACACGACAGTATCAAGATATCAAAAGAAAATAGTTGAATCAGTCAACCCAGCAATAAAAACAATATCTTCACACTTGACAGTAATTGACGTAATTTTCAGTTAACAGTATGAAAATAGCTTTCTCGAAATTTTTCCAGTTGCTAAGGACATGTTGTTTTGTTATTATTATTTACTTTGTTTGATAAATCCATTTCGTTTTTGCCTTTAAAAAGTCCACATTGGATGAAACTATTACAGTTTCCCCTTTGTCTTTTACAATATATATATAAAAAAAATGAAAATTCCATCATTGTTTCTTAAATGGCATGTTTTAAGGTTTTAATTACTATGAATTAAATATTTTTCATCCATCACTCTTGGTTTTATTGGATTGTTAAAATTTCCCGTTTTTTTGGGTCACCCTATATATATATATATATATATATATATATATATATATATATACTAGCAGCATGGCCCGGCGTTGCCTGTGCTTGATTAAAAAATCAAACGACTCATACAGCAATCGCTATCACTTGACTTAAAATATTTTCGCCCTTCCTTGCCTTTAAAGGAGTGCCCTTTGCCATGCAGATGTTGCTACATGCCTTACTTCTTGCCTATCTCACACTGCGAAATTTTCTAAGCTCTATACTAAACATTAAATCTGTTACGAAAAAAGAACTAAACAAAATGAACACAAATCGATCAACTTTAAAAAAGGACTCGTAACTGGAAAAACCGAATGAAAAAAGAATGTTAACAACAAATACTTTTTCACACCCAACACAGTTCTGCGGAATCAGAATCAACGTTGAGTTTAAGCAAGCGAATGAGCCAATTGGAGTAAAGTGCCATGTAGATTTAAATTTTTCCCACTTGTGACGAATGCAGCTATCGATTTTTTTTTGCATGCTAGCATGCTAGTTAACATTCGTGTCAGTAAGCTGTTGGCTCTCACGCTGGCCAATAGAATCTTCCTGCCTATTCGTGGCAGCAAGCTATAGGCTCTCATTCTGGCCAGTAAAAAATGGCCTCAAACTACATGAAAACTGCCGTAGGAGCATGAAAAAATCGATTATTTCCACTATCGATGGGAGTTGGGAAATGCAAAGTCAGTCTTGGCCTCCTCACTAACTTGGAGAATGTGCATGTAAATTTTTGGTGCAAATCCGTCGAAAATTGCGGCCGTACATTCGTTACACACACACACACATCCTGCCTTTTATAGATAGATATATCTATATATAGAGAGTGAGTTGGAGAGAGAGAGAGAGTGAGAGAGAGAGTGAGAGAGAGTGTGAGGAGAGAGAGAGGAGAGAGAGAGAATGAGGAGAGAGAGAGGAAAGTGAGAGAGAGAGAGTGATGAGTGAGAGAGAGAGAGTGAGGAGAGTGAGAGAGAGTGAGGAGAGAGAGAGAGAGTGAGGAGAGAGAGAGTGAGGAGAGAGTGAGGAAAGAGAGTGAGAGTGAGGAGAGAGAGAGTGGGGAGAGAGAGAGAGAGTTGGAGAGAGAGAGTGAGGAGAGTACGCATAGAAATCCCCTGTATGTAAACTTTCAGTTTTATGATGCTGTGCTTTTGAAAGGTTTTCGAAAAATTTTATTACACGACTGAAAAACATATTTAGTTTATATTTTCTTCCTTGTCTTCGGGATTTCTACAAGTGAAACAATTTAAATATCTGGGAAGTCTTTTAAAAGACAAGAAAAAGTGCGACACTGAAATCCGAAGGCTCATTGGAATAGCGAAATATGCTTCCCAAAAGGTAAGCAAAATATTCAAAAACAGAAAAATTTGATTCGACACAAAGAAAAGACTACTGAATTATTATGCAACCTAAGATCTCGTAGGTGACAGTGAATACTGGACCATCTCGGACAGATGAAGAAAAGGTTAAAAATGATAGAAGTTGTTCGACAGAAGGAAGCGGAGAATACTATGGACTGATCATGTGACCAACGACAAAGTTTTAAAGACTAGGGAAACAAAAGGGAAACTTATACTTAACAGCAGAAACAGATAGAAACTTAAAGGAGACAGAATGAGGAAAGAAGTTTTGGAAAATTTGAGACTAACAGGACATAACGAAAGCATGACGGGCATAGGATAACAGAGTATAACTTACCTAACGATTAAAATATATAACAGAAAAGGTTTCGGAGAGATAACAAAAGCACAAAATTTACTAGCAGATAAAAAGGACAGGAGATTGTGGAGAGCTCGATCGCCAACGTCATGAAGTGACACAGCATTTTGAAGAAAAAGAGGAAGCTTTCAACTGATGAGCTTTTAAGGTGTGAAACTAACCGTTTCCATGTAGTCGTGATTGCTACGTTAAAAATATTTATAAGCTCAAAGGCTTTATTTTCGATATTGAGAACACGGTCTATAATTATATCACACTGAGCATTCTTCCTGTTATGGTCCAGGTTAGGACCAAGGAAGAACAAAACGAAAACAAGTGTAGAAATACCGAAGATATATTACACGGAATAATAATACAAGATGTGGAAGGTGTTAGTATGACTGTCAGTCAGGTTTGGAGTGAACTACTATCGGCTCGACTCGATTAGTCCCTCTGTCTTGAGAGGCGTAGTATACATAGTGTTAGGAAGAGTTCATTCTGTAGTTATAGGTAAGGACCCATAACGTTTCCCCTATAAATTTACCACATTTCAAACATTTCTATCAATCTCTCTCTCTCTCTCTCTCTCTCTCTCTATATATATATATATATATATATATATATACAGAGAGAGAGAGAGAGAGAGAGAGAGAGACTTTCATGCTAGACGCAATGCGTTTAGCATAAAACGGTCTGTTGCCTCTGAGTGTTGACTTCAATGTTAACTTTTATATTTACATACGCTCGGTTTCTGATATTGAGCACTTTATCCCATAAATATATCAGAACTTAAAACTATATTTCTTCATATATATATATATATATATATATATATATATATATATATATATATGGGGGGGGGTAATTTTTTACTCACCTGTAGCACGACTCGGAGTTTCATGCACAACGCACTCTCCAGGTGCTGACTATTACATAATTTAATTTTTAATAAAAATATCCGTTGAACGCAATGTTGGCGCTCTCCATATATTAAACGATAATTACTGTTTTAAAAAGTTTGTATTAAAAGTAGACGTGATTTATATTTTATATTTATAATACTCGGGGATTAATTCTGATTTTTTTTTTTAAATTGGAATCGCCCTCTGCAAGACGGTAATGCCACTAAAACACAAGGGACGGTGTTTGGAAGAAATGGTGACAGAAACATTAATGATGAGTAGAAATCAAGAGAGTAATCTGATGAACGGTAGATCGCAATTGACGCATTCAAAGATATTTGAAGATTAAAGTTGGCTGGAAAGCAGGGAGCCGGACGGGAGTTCCACAAGCGATAAGTGTGAGAAAAAAACTGTTAGCAGAGAAGTTACGGTTACATCTAGCCATCTCAATTGTAAATTGATGAGATCTCGATGCCAGTCTAATACTCCGCTTAAAATCATGAAGTCTAGGCAGCATACCGAAGAGCTTATCTGAACAATTACCATGAAAGTATTCATGGAAAAGTCACAGAGAAGCAAATTTACGGCGGTGGGAAACTACAGTTGGATCTGAGCTGTCAGATAACGACCAATAATATTGCAGATTTTTTCCTTGGATCTTATCAAGGAGCACAAGTTAAAACAATTGGCACCGGGCCATATGTGGCAGCAATATTCCAGACACGGACATATGGTAGATTTATAGGTATGTAAGATAGATTCTGGTGAGAAAAATTGTCTCACCCTACATAGTGAATCGACTTTCTTAGCAGCTGATCTTGTAATGGATTCAATTTAGTTCTTAGTCTATTTTCTACAGCCAATAAATTATTTCGTGGACTTGAAATGATTAAAAGCTAAAATAAATAGACATAATATATCTAAAATATTTAACCACACCTGTTTGAATAAATATATGCTGCCTATACACACACACACTCACACACACACAAACACACACACACACCACACACACACACACACACACATATATATATATATATATATAATGTATATTTATTAATACATACAGTTATATATATATATATATATATATATATATATATATATATATATATATATATATATATTCATACATGTTTCATTAAATAATATAGATAAGTGTTGTCTATATTTTATGTAAGTTCTTTTCATCTCGTCTGATAAGCTTAATAACATTATCATTAAACACTGAAAGAAAATCACAATATTGATACATATTTTTTAATCCAATCTAAGCTTTCGGCTTACATAAGCCATTATCAAAAGATGACAATTACACAATATATTAAGCAATACACGAACAAGAAATTGATGATAGTCTGTTTTTGTTTACATGGATGATTTCCAAGCAACGATAAACGCGTGCATATAAGACACTGAAAGAGAAAATCGCACCACAGCTATATATATATATATATATATATATATATATATATATAATTATTTATTTAAACATTATGACATAAATATGTTATAAAATCAATACAAAAATAGCCATTTTGTTTCAAAACCTCCGGTGTCTTATCAAGTGATGATGTTGGATGTAGAACAGATGGTTTTAAAAGTTTAAATTAATTAACGATCCTTCGCAAGGGGAAAACGCTGTTACATAGGCTAGAATGACCAATGAAAATGTATATTTATTAATATATATATATATATATATATATATATATAATATATTTATTAATACATATATATATATATATATATATATATATATATATTTATATATATCATACATATTTATTAATATATATCATGTATATGTATTAATACATATGCATATTAATAAATATACATTTCATATATATATATATATATATATATATATATATATATATATATATATATATATATATATATATATATATATGTATGTATGTATGTATGTATGTAAGTATGTTGTATGTATATCTCCGTGTGGGTGTGTATTTATTTAGATATATGGATAGGGATCTGTTGCGATGGTTTGATGTCAGCCTTTACCAACAATCCCACCGTAGAGAAGTAGATGTCTATATCTTTGTGCGAACAAGGACTTACGGATTCCTAATTTTGAAGACAATCCTTTTCTCATATTGATGATGTTTACCTTTTTACGTATCTTCTTCAGTTAATTACGTCAAGGTTTTCTTTTCCGCGCACTTCAGAAAAGCGCGCATATATTTTCTCGCGCTCCCCAGCCCACGGCCCCTGGCGTATTGTACGAAGCTGATAATGACATTGATTTGTCAAATGTATGTTTTCTTGTGATCTCCTAATGAACTTCAATTTCTTATGTCGAAATCCAACGCAGAGTTGGAGATTGTTCTTGCCCGACAAGGCAGAGAGAACCGCTTACTGCTTAATGACGTTCTTAACACTTGGTTGGTCGCTTGCTAATTACCTTGGCGCATATTGTAAAACGGCTTTCAATTCAATACTTCAATAATCCGCTGAATTTGATGTAAAAGCCCATTTCTTTTCACTGCTTTCGAAACAGGATTCATATATATAAATACATACATACATACATATATATATATATATATATATATATATATATATATATATATATATATATATATATATATATATATATATATATATTTATTCTTTTCACCGCTTTCGAAATAGGATTCATATATATAAATACATACATATATATATATATGTATGCATGTATGTATTATATATGTGTGTGTATTAGTGTGCGTGTGTGTGTGCAATACTTTTACGTATATTTATATACGAATTGTATAGATGTGGACATATAAATAAGAAGCTCTCTCTGTCTCCCTCTCATATATATATATATATATATATATATATATATATATATATGCAGATGTCTGCTTGATATAGATATTTCTACATAGGTAAAACGAACAATGCATATATATATATATATATATATATATATATATATATATATATATATGTAGCACGCATATAAGTACAGATAATTTTCTTCGCTGATACGAAAGAAACGTATGTCTCTGAACATATACACGCACACACACACATATATATATATATATATATATATATATATATATATATGTAAACATGCATACATTGAATCTTTGTTTATATAAATTTACATGTCTGCTTATAGGTACATAAATTCGAAATATATAGATATACATGCACAATTTCACCTAACTACACTTATGTATGTAGAAGCACTCTGACATAACTTTCCAAAGAAAATCATAGAAACTTCGCAATAATAATGTACGTCTACGTCTACATCCATTCTGATAATATATATATATATATATATATATATATATATATATATAGATATATATATATATATACACACACACACAGACACACACACACATATATATATATATATATATACATATATATATATATATACACAAACACAAGCACATATATACATGTATATATATATATATATATATGTCAAGATGTTTAGATTTGCTGAAGTTTATTCCTTTGATTGTTTTACTAGCGAAGTTATTCGCAAGCCAAAAACATAAAAAAATTATGCACGAGGTGCGGTGCTTGTGTTTTTCACACTTTTTCCATCCATTTCTTGGCAATTTAACAAAGTGCTGTCAAACGCCTATTAAGAAATGGCCTCAGATCCGTGAAATGTTAAACGTTGTATTCTTATGATTATCCTAACCTACCTACCTACCTACCTACCTACCTACCTATCTATCTATCTATCTATCTATCTCTCTATCTATGTTTGTCTGTTTTTCTATCTATCTCTCTCTCGCTCGATCTATCTATCTATCTATCTATCTATCTATCTATCTATCTATCTATCTATCTATCTATCTATCTATCTATGCCAGTTTACCCTGAAGATCCGTTTAGGTGAAACGTAGGTAGGTTTGCCTGGTTCCTTAGGATTTATTCTAGTTTATCGCTCTACTTAGCGTATTGAGCACTCTACGTTTTAGTCTTTCTACTCGTTAGAGTTTTCATTTTCTTTGGACTTAAAACACTTGGCGATTTGTTTCGTCTTGTTCTGATGTTTTTAGTTCTTTCTTTTTTTATTTCCAAATTTTATCTACCTATCTATCTATCTATCTATCTCTATCTCTCTCTGTCTATCTATCTATCTATCTATCTATCTATCTATCTATGTAGGTACTATCTGTCATTCTGTCTATATCTATCTGTTCTTTCTTTCTTTTTATCTGTCTGTCTGTGTATATCTGTCAGTTTTTTTCTATCTATCTATCTATCTATCTGTCTGTCTGTCTCTCTGTCTCTCTGTCTGTCTGTGTCTATCTATCTGTTTTTTTCTATCTATCTATCTATCTATCTATCTATATCTATCTATCTATCTGTTTTTCTATCTATATATCTTTCTATCTATCTACCTATCTATCTGTTTGTCTTTCTGTCTGTCTATATATATCTGTTTTTCTATCTATCTATCTATCTATCTATGTAGGTACTGGTTGTCTGTCTATATCTATCTGTTCTTTCTTTCTTTTTATCTGTCTGTCTGTGTATATCTGTTAGTTTTTTTCTATCTATCTATCTATCTATCTATCTATCTATCTATCTGCTTGTCTGTCTTTCTGTATCTATCTATCTGTTTTTCTATCTATCTATCTATCTATCTATCTATCGATATCTATCTGTTTTTTCTATCTATCTATCTATCTATCTATCTATCTGTCTTTCTGTCTGTCTATATCTATCTGTTTTTCTATCTATCTATCTATGTAGGTACTGTCTGTCTGTCTGTCTATATCTATCTTTTCTTTCTTGCTTTTTATCTCTCTGTCTGTGTATATCTGTCAGTTTTTTTTATCTATCTATCTATCTATCTATCTATCTATCTATCTATCTATCTATCTAAGCTGTATATCTCTACATACTCTCCTTCTCTATATGTGTATGCGTGTCTGTATGCCTGTCTGTGAGTGTGTCTGTCTGTCTGTCTGTATTTCGGAAACCAAAATTTAAATTATGATTTATCTCAGCAGTCATATGCACTCTATTACATGTTGGTCTCTGGTAAAAATAACAGACTCTTTGATAACCTCTTCAAGTCAGGTGTGCGATTGTTTATGGATCAATATTATCGAATTTTATTTTTTACATTCTTTTTTCGACCCTCCACCACACGTACACACACGCACATTACACAAATATATATATATATACAAGGTGCGATGGGTAAATTGTAACCATTTTATATTTTTAATTTCGCGCATGCGCGCTGGTTTTTTTATTTTTCGACTACACAGTTTAGTAGGGTCAGATAAGCACCATGACGTCAGAAATTTTGGAAACGCATGCTGCGCTGCTTAGAATTCGCGCCAGAAGCTTCAATACGAATATTTCAGAGGGTTTGAATGTCAATCTGAGGAGAGTGCAGAGTATTCGGAAAGAGTTGGATGAGTCTAATGGTGATTACGATGGAGTTTGAAGTGATCACTAGTGATGATGTTTTTATGCCTTTATTTATTTTCCTACTGGGCCTCAGACTCAACACGGAGGCCTACATCATGTGTCTTGAGAATGTGATGCTGCCCAGGGTCAAGAGGGTGGCTGATGGTATATCCTATGTCTGGTAACAGGACTCTACACCATGCCACGCAAATAGGACATCTCTGTCATGGCTGTCAGACAATTTATGCGACCACACCTTTACATATGGCCACCTAACTGCCCAGACTGCATCAACCCCTTGATTAGTATATGTGGGGCTAAGTTGAGTGCGAGATCAATAAAATTTCTTATATAACACCAAAGCTGAACTGAAGGCAAGGATTAGGGCAGCATTCGCCAATTTAACCAAGAACCGCCCAGAAGAGTTGCAGGAGATTCCGGTTGTCGTCTGGAGTCCGTGGTTGAAGTCAATGGCGTTTTTGTTGATTAAATCTTCTCTTTAATATTTCAATATATGTTTGTGTAATTTTGATAAATATATCCGTTAAAATGAGATGTCGGTGTTAATTTCATTTCTGTATAATTTAGACTATCGAACCCTATATATATATATATATATATATATATATATATATATATAACAAAAAACTAATTCTGTTGTGATGTAGTCTTTTTCAAGAAAAATACGCGTTACATAGATTTGTTTTAATTTTGTCATTCGATTACTGAATATTTTTTCTAATAAATAAGGATAAAAAATGAAGGCAACTTCTATAGAATCAATATGTTCAATAAACACAAGCTACGCTCCGGCCTTCTTCAGGTGATTGGAATTTCGAACCGAAGCATTTATTTCGTGCACCGGCGTAGATTGTTCTAGTTCCACGTGCCATGCCTCTTCCGGATGTTTTAGCTATTTCCCTTTAATTCAACTCTCCAAGTTTTGGTACCCCACCGCTGTGACCTGGTATTGAATTCACAACTCTTTTTATCTAGTCCCTGGCTCTAATCTAAGTCATTATTCACTGGGCCATTTGTGCTTGAGCTTATCTTTGTATGAATTTCTCGGACTTATATACGTAATTCTAAGCAATAGTTTTTTTACCAGTCCTCATATTGCAACTTTTTGTTATTATTATTGCATTTTTTTACCAGAGCTTATAGTGCAATTTTTGTTTTTATTGATTTTCTCTAGCACTCTGTATTATTGTATTCATTTCTATGCTTGGTCGGCTCAGGAGATTTTTGTAGCCTAGCATATATTCTGATTCGTTAAGTTTTCGTATTTTCCAGTGATGCTCTCTGTCCATAATTTCAACCTCGTCTCACAGGGGGCGGCGATGTCCGTTTTCGCTCTATAAAAACGATATTTCTGTTCATATCTCTGAGATGAAGCATTATGATTATTGGCTTTATTTATTTCGGACTGTTATCCGGTTAACAAATTCACAACGTTTCGACCGTTGTGATTGAAATTTCGAACCGAACCCTTTATTTCCTCTTCTGGATGTTATTTCCTTTTAACTCAATTCTCCAATTTTTGGTTCACCACTGCTGTGGTCTGGTATTGAACTTACAACTTTTTGGGTCTAGTCACTGGATCTAACCAACGTCTTTATCCACTGGGCTGTGTGTCCTTGAGAACATCTGTGAATGAATTTCTGGGACTTATAAACCTAATGTTTCAGCAACATTTTTTACCAGTGCTCATATAGCAATTTGTTTGTTATTGTCATTATTACATTTTTTTATCAGAGCTTATATTGCAATGTTTTTGTTGATGTTCATTGACTTTCTGTAGCACTACTTATTACTTGTTTCCATAATGTATTCATTTCTATGCTTGGCCGGCTCAGAAGATTTTTGTGGCCTAGACATATGCCCAAATTCCTTAACTTTTCGTATTTTCCAGTGATGCTCTCTGTCTATTATTTCAACCTCATCCCACAGGGGGCGGTGATCTCTATTCTCCCTCCATATATGCCTGATTTTTCTCTTTCCCTTCGTGTTCCTGCTTTACGATGATCTTGTAGTCTTACCTTAAGGGGGCGGCCTATTTCTCCTTTGTATTTCCTATCACAGCTACACGGGATGGCATAAACACAGTCCTTAGTCACAGAACCTTTTTTGAGTAAGACTCCCCCCGCTCTAGGGGGGAAGTCTTACTCGATAGAGTCGTCTGTGAAGTATTGAGCCATTTTTGAAGATTGTCCTGATGTTACAGATCGTGTATTTTCTCAAATAATTCCTTCACATATGGTAAGCAGACTGAAGCTGTTTTCTGAGTGTTGTTAGCTTCTTGTACCCTCATCTGCCATGTAACAAGTGTAGTTGTTACCTTGTATGGTACTGCTTATGCTGACATTTCTTGTTAGTAACATTCTGGGTCGCCACTTATGACTTTTACTCGATGTTGAAGGCAACAGACGATTCCTTTCTTTACACTGTATGGATGGTGGGAGTTGAAATTGCAATAATAAAGACAAAAAATTGTAATATGAGCACTGGTAAAATGTTGCGAAGACATTAGGTTTATAAGTCCCAGAAATTCATACACAAATGACCTATCTGTTGATGAAGACGTTTGTTAGATCCGGTGACTAGATCCAAAGAGTTGTGAGTTCAATATGGGAGCATCCTGTGAAGAATAAGAAGCGAAAACTTGTCTAAATTATTTCATGAGTTGGACTCACATAAACTGATTTTAACATGTTTTATTTCTAAATGAATAACTAGAAAGGTTTTCAGGGATTCTTATGATAAATGATGTCAACATGGCTGAACGTCTTATATGAAACCACAGAAAAAAGGAAAATCAGTTAGTTTAGGGAATTTTTAGATATTAAAAATTTCGTGGGATGGACAATTGTCCAATGCTGTTACACGTTTTGGAAAATCTTACTGTTACACTTGGTATATATATATATATATATATACATATATATATATATATGAAGAAATATAGTCTTTAAGTGTGCTATATTTATGGGATAAAGTGATCAATATCAGAGATAGAGCGTATGTAAATATAAATATAAAAGTGAACATAGATGTCAACACTTAGAGCCTCTAAGCGTTTACTTCTATGTTCACTTTTATATATATATATATATGTGTGTGTGTGTTTGATTTAATCTTATATATATATATATATATATATATATATATATATATATATATATATATATATATATATATATATATATAATTTGTGTATTTAGGCAGCAATCCTTCTTTCATGCACATTTCTTGACCGTGCTTTGAAAAATGAAAACATTATATAAATACATACATACAAAATACTATTTCTTATTTAACGGTTAAAATATTTCATCCTTGAAATTGGGTAAATGTATAGCCGCAAGCGTGCGGAAAAAAATGAACATTCGGACAGTTTTCATATACTTTATCATCCGAAAAGAAAAAAAAATTATATCGCATAAGAAATTATATAAAAAACTAAATGAAAGCATCTTGTCTGCCGTATTAAATGAAATGA
>OZ038508.1:10604955-10612455 GCA_964036315.1 Acanthosepion esculentum | reverse complement strand
CGCTCTGATAAAAAGAACCTATAAATTATCATCCGAAAAAAAGACATTATTAGATCACATGAGAAATTGTATAAAAAACTAAATAAAAGCAACTTGTCAGTCGTTTTTAATGAAATGTGCATGAAAGAAGGATTGCTGCCTAAATACGCACACACACAACACCAGTTGAATCCATTACATTCACTTACGTGCTAATACCTTTGGGAAAGGTATGAATCCTCTTCTTCTCCCTCAGCTATGGGTAAATACTAAATATCAGGACAGACTTGGTCCTATAGCCTTGGATGGCAATTGGTTTAGGAGAAGGACAACTCTGAATCCTAAACCCACGGAGGATCGTTTGGGGAACTTATGGCACACGGTGCACCAGGTCTCTGTATTCGGCTCTTCAAATATATATATATATACAGGGTGTCCATAAAGTTCGTGTGCACTTTTAAAAAATTTATAACTTTATTTGTATTTGCGATAGAAATAATCGGTAAAAAATGTTATAAAGTTTAATGTACCTTGTTTTAAGTATAGCTAAAATAACTAATGTGATTTCAGGCATTACTGTAAATCAGTTGGTAAATGTCTTCCGTGAACTGCAAAATCGTATTACCCTTTGTATTGCTAATGATGGAGGACATGTGGAAACTTAAATAAAATTTCAATAAAACCTTAAAAAATATAGATTTACTTCTTTCTAATCCTTTTTACAAATTATTTCTCTCGCAAATAAAGTTATAAATATTTTAAAGTGCACACGAACTTTATGGACACCCTGCATACAAAAGTTACTCATAAATATTCATGGGAAAATGATACAAGATATCTATATATTGATCTATATATCGATCTAGTTAGATATATAGATATAAAAATAAATCACGAGTCTCGGAACTATTGCGCTTGTAGCGTCACCGTCGTAATCGATATCAGTATTTGAGTAGACCGTCCCGTTTTTTAAATAGCGTTTTATTTCATCGACCGTCCTACGCATTCTATAAAACATTCCCCCCGGCAGCATTCGAATCTGCGCCCCACTTTTGATGAGGAACCGCCGTCTGATACGTTGTGTTTTAGACCGCTCGGTTATGGAGAGACTCATAGTTAAGCAATATTCTATTTGTCTTAGAGCGCATCTCGTTCAGATTTTTCTCGAAAGCCATATGTGCTCAGTTTTGTGGTCGAAACGTAAAAGCAATTTTCGTTATTATGGATTCTCGCATGCGCAGTACTATAGACGAAATAAGGCACTGTATAAAAAAAGAAAGTTCTACTCAAATCTTGTTGGACTAAATTAAATTAATTCTTTAAAAAGTGTTCAATATATTTCTTTCTATACTATTTACATTATTCGGACTATTGTCCTCATCTTTGTCGCCATATTTATTACAACCTTTCGGCCCTTCAGTATCTGTCTATATTTCTGAGATGAGGTATTATGTACACTATTTACATTATTCGGACTATTGTCCTCATCTTTGTCGCCATATTTATTACAACCTTTCGGCCCTTCAGTATCTGTCTATATTTCTGAGATGAGGTATTATGTACACTATTTACATTATTCGGACTATTGTCCTCATCTTTGTCGCCATATTTATCACAACGTTTCGGCTCTTCAGTATATGTCTATATTTCTGAGATGAGGTATTATGTACACTATTTACATTATTCGGATTATTGTCCTCATCTTTGTCGCCATATTTATCACAACGTTTCGGCTCTTCAGTATATGTCTATATTTCTGAGATGAGGTATTATGTACACTATTTACATTATTCGGACTATTGTCCTCATCTTTGTCGCCATATTTATCACAACGTTTCGGCCGTTGTACGCTGCGGCCTGGGGGGTAGACTGTTCTAGTTCCACGTGCCATGCCTAATGAATGTCACTTATCAGTTATCTTCTGTTAATTCTCCTCTCCAAGTTCTCCAATGTCTTAACCAGGTACTGAACTCACAATTATTTGGGTCCTGTCATTGGATCTAACCAACGCCTTTATCCACTGTGCCATGTATCATGGCATGTGGAACTAGAACAATCTACCCCAGCGAGCGAAATAAAGTGTTCAGTTCGACATTCCAGCCACCCGAAGAAGGCCGGAGCGTACAATAGTCGAAACATTGTGATAAATATGGCAACAAAGATGGCAATAGTCCGAATAATGTATATAATACCTAATCTCAGAAATATAGACAGATACTTTCTTTCTATATACATATATAAATTTTCGATTCAATTCATTTTGTTTTTACCAAAGTATTTATCTGTTTAATAAGTTAATGGACTGTTTCACAATCTTACCAATAATGACATAATACAACGGTCAGTTTTAATTTGTACCTGACGATTACTACGAGCATGAAACGCCATGTTACATCGAAGGGTGAGCAACAAGTCTATTTGTTTAAGCATTTCACCCCAAACAAGGCGGGAGTGCCAATAGCACCCAAAGAGTTTACAGAGAGTGAAAGTAAGAAAAAAGAGGGGTGTTTGAGGAAAGGATGAAGAGAAGGATGAGGATCAAGATCAAGGCATCAGAAGATATCGATTGATATTACATTTAAAATTTTGAAGATAATATTTATCAGGGAAGCAAGTAAGAGGAAAGGAGTTACACTGTCGGGAAGTGCGAGAGATGAAGCTCTTGGAGTAGAAAAGGCGGTGACATTTAGCTGTTTCGACAGTGAAAGGGTGGGGCCGAGATGCTGATCTAGTAGCACGCTTAAATTCATACAGTTGGGGTACCAGTGAAAGTAGCTCATCGGAGCAGTTAGCACGAAAATATTTGTAGAAAGTCAGAGGGAAGAAAAAAGCACGTCTGTGAGAAGGTGACTGTAGACGAGATGCCAGGTCAAGACCTATCTCACTGCATATCCGTCTATGGATTTAGTCGAGAACCTCGAGATGAACAGCGGGGGCATCAGACCATATATGGCAACATTATTCAATGCAAGGACGAATGGATATATTTGTAGATATGAAGGGTGGACGAGAAAAAACGATCTGTCGCGACACAGAGAACCAACTTTCCTTGCGGTGGATGAAGCTATTGATTCAATGTAGTTGTTTCACCTCCGGTCAGTGGAAAACGTGAGACTAAGAAGGAGCAGAGAGACGCTCTCGTGGAGTTGGGCATCAACCAAGCTGATAGGAGGCAGGGGGTTTATTCTATGGTGAGCGCTTTTGTTTTGGAGACATTAAAACTTACAAGCCATTTCCTGCCCCATTCAACCACAAATTGCAGATCCTTTTTGCGACCACGGCCAGATTGACTTTGTCAGCAAAACGGAGTTTATATTTATTCTCAGTATAAATTTTAGGTCTGTTATCTTACATCGAGTCATGTTTTATTATTACCACCAGCACGCACCGTGCGATATTTTATATATATATATATATATATATATATATATATATATATATATATATATATATATATATATATATATATATACATCGAGTCAATTGCTTCATCCACCGCAAGGAAAGTTGGCTCCCTGTGCCGAGGCAGGAAATTTTTCTCCCCGGAATCGATCCTCCAAATCTATAAATCAAACATTCGCCCTTGCGTGGAGTATTGCTGCCATATATGGTCTGGATCCCCTGCTGTTTGCCTCAGGGTTCTTGATAAGATCCAGAGACGGATATGCAACGTAATTGGCCCTGATCTGTCATCTCGTCTGCAGTTGCTCTCTCACTGCCTCGCTCTGTCTTTTTTACAAATACTTTCACGGTAATTGCTCCGATGAGCTGCTTTCGCTGGCTCCCAGGCCTCATGAATTTAAGCGTCCTACGAGGCTGGCATCCCGTTCCCACCCCTTCCCCGTTGAAACTGTTAGATGTAGACGTCTCTTCTACTCCAATAGCTTCATGTCTCGCACATCTCGCCTGTGGATCTCCCTTCCTTATTCCTGTTTCCCTGACAAATACAATCTCCAACTATTTATTTTTAACGTCAATCGACATGTCAAGCTGCCTTGATCTATCCACTTCCCTTCTCCACATCCTTTCCCCTTTCATTCCTATCTGCTCTCGCTCCAAATATTCTGTAACCCCCTTGCCTTGATCGATCCCCTATCTTTCTCCACATCCTCTCCTTTTACCACTCCTATCTGCTCTTCCTCCAAACCTTCTGTAACCCCTTCCGTGCTAGTGGCTTCCAGCCTTGCTTGGGATGAAAAACTTTATATATATATATATATTTAATATATTCGTTATCCGAAACCAAACAACAAGCACCAAAGACACAAAAGATGGAGACTTCAAAAAGATTTATAAGTATCTCTTCTATTTCCGAAATTGTTTAACCAGTAAAAAAAAAAAAAGTACGAATATCCACATAGTCATTGGGTTCATTAAACCTTTCTGTAAACTTACTAAAACTAGCCCTGGACTTTCGAAGAGGGAACTCGTCTGTTTATCCTTTGGGAGTGAAAGCAGGGAAAATATCTCCATTCTTGTTCTCAACAAAGGGCAGTGGTCAGATTCTGGCGAATCCAAACACACCTGCATTATGTATGTAAGTGGTTCAAGAATCATCTCTTCCGATGGAAACGGTAACTGTTACAGGCCAAACAACAAAGAATTTAGGCGGTCTACTTATCACTTAAAAGAAACAGATTAATGGCTGTCAATATCAACACGTAGAGTTTGCGCATGTAATTTGCTCGTTTCCCCTTCTTTGTATTTAAACAAATCGCATGTGCGTCAATGTAGCATGTAATTCACACACACACACACACACACACACACACACACACACACACACACACACACACACACACACACACACACATACACACACACGCGCAGGCACACACACACACACACACATATATATATATATGAATATAAATATATTATTATATGTATAGATAGAGAGAGAGAGAAATATATACATATATCTCTATCTATAAAAAGCAGCATGTGTGTGTGTGCGTGTGCACGTGTGTGTGTGTGTGTGTGTGTGTGTGTGTGTGTGTGTGTGTGTGTGTGTAACGAATGCACGGCTGCAATTTTCGACGGATTTGCACCAAAATCTACATGCACATGCTTCAAGTTAGTAAGAAGGCTAAGACCGACTTTGCATTTCCTAACTCCCATCGATAGTGGAAATAATCGATTTTTTCATGCTTCTATGGCAGTTTTCATGTAGTTTGTGGCCATTTTCTACTGACCAGAGTGAGAGTATATAGCTGGCTGCCATGAATAGGCAGGAAATTTCTATTGGACAGCGTGAGAGCCAACAGCTGACTGACACGAATTTTAACTAGCATGCTAGCATGCAAAAAAAATCGATAGCTGCATTCGTTACAAGTGGGAAAAATTTAAATCTGCATGGCACTTTACTCCAATTGGCTCATTCGGTGGATTAAACTCAACATTGATTCTGATTCCGCAAAACTGGGTTGGGTGTGAAAAAGTATTTAACTTTCCTTTTTCATTCGGTTTTTCCAGTTACGAGTTCCTTTTTTAAAGCTGATCGTGTTATGTTCATTTTGTTTAGTTCTTTTTTCGTAACAGATTTAATGTTTAGTATAGAGCTTAGAAAAAATTCGCAGTGTGAGATAGGCAAGAAGGAAGGCATGTAGCAACATCAGCACGGCAAAGGACACTCCTTTAAAGGGGAGGAAGTGCGAAAATATTTTAAGTTAAGTGATAGCGATTTCTGTATGAGTCGTACGATTTTTGGATCAAGCACGGGCAACGCCGGGCGATGCTGCTAGTATGTGAATATATATATATATATATATATATATATATATATATATATATGTGTGTGTGTGTGTGTGTGTGTGTGTGTGTGTGTGTGTGTGTGTAATCTTTCGTGTCCGAATTTATTTAAAACAGGGATCATAACATTCATCTAGGGGTTCGGGGGTTAATGTAACTTTAATAAATTTGTTTGCGACATGTATTCTCGCCATTTATATCATTAATTTCATGAATCTGTTAGTTGTATGAATGATTCATGTAATATATATATATATATATATATTTTAAACAGGTTGTATTGAATGTTAGACAACATCGTCTTGCATATTTTCTTTTGAATTTTCTCATATTCTCTAATGAGACTTTATTTGAAAATGATTTCGAAATAAGTATTGTCCGTACGATGACCTAGCGCTTTCATCTTTAGGGTCAATATTTTTAGTCAAAATTTATATATATATATATATATATATATATATATATATATATATATATATATATATATATATATATATATATATATATCATTGAATACGACATACAAGGTGCTTTTATTTAGTTTTTTTTATACAATTTCTCATGCGATTTAATAATAGTTTTCTTTTCGGATGATAAATTATATAAAAAACTGTTAATATAATTGCAGACAACACTAATAAAATAGCATCATCTACATGCAAAAAAAAGCTAAAATTAATGGAAGCCTTATTAATAAAAACAAAAAAACAACACTTAATAATATTAACTTTGAACATGGACACAATATCTTGAACGTGTTTTGAAAAATGAAAACATTTTATAAAATATGCATACAAAAAACTATTTCTTATTTAACATTTTAATATTTAAACCTTGAAAATGGCTAAATGTATAGCCGAAAGCGCTCGGATAAAAAGAACATTCGGACAGTTTTTATATAATTTATCATCCGAAATAAAAAAAATTAGATCGCATGAGAAATTGTATAAAAAACTAAATGAAAGCACCTTGTGAAATGTGCATGAAAGAAGGATTGCTGTCTAAATACGCAAATATATATATATGTATCGTTCGGTTGGCAAGGTCGAATTTACAGCTTATAAACTTCAGTTTTCCATGGATTTCGCACGTACATTCATAACTGCTCATGGAGTATCAAATGTAAACTGAACCCTTTATTTCAGTTCGACATTCCAACCGCCTGAAGAAGGCCGGAGCGTACAACGGCCGAAATGTTGTAATAAATATGGCGACACAGATGAGGACAATAGTCCGAATAGTGTAAATAATGTACATAATATATCATCTCAGAAATATAGACAGACACTCATACGTCGGAAAACGACGGGAGAGTCAATCATATCGTCTGTATAAATCTATATATATATATATATATATCAAATATGTGGGGCAGTTCAATTTATATTATAATGAATCAACCTTAAACTCCAAAAGTTTGTATCCGTTATAAATAACACATTTGAAAAAAACATATTTCGATTCGCATTATATTTTTTCGTCCCGTAGACTACCTTAATTTTACCAAAAACAAAATAATTTCCATGCCTAAAGATGACTGAATGTACAGTTGAAAGTACTTGCGCATTAAAGAAAGACCTTATACAGCTTATATTTTTTAAGAACAAGGATCATAACATTCATCGAATTATTGGTAGGTTAATGAATCTTTAAAATTTGTTAGCAAAGGGATTTCGCCATTTTATATCATTAACGAATTTACTTTTAGTATTAATCATTCATTGGCATATATATATATATATATATATATATATATATATATATATATAT
>OZ038508.1:10592455-10602455 GCA_964036315.1 Acanthosepion esculentum | reverse complement strand
AAGGCTCGGACATTGTTAGTTGAAATCAAGAAATAAAGAGAAGAAGCGAAAGAAAATTATGTGCTACATTATCTCGTGTGCTGGATTTTGCCCCCCAGAGGAAATTGCTTATAACATTAGTTCCGTATAAATTTTAAAGAGGCGTAGCCGTCGGTTACGCAAAGGAAAGATAGTTATCGACACCGCAAGAAACAATGACATAGACGGTGCCAATGCATATAAAAGCGACTGTACCTAGAGGTTGGCATATGTATATGCACTCTCCTCTTGTCATAGGCGAATTTTAGCCAAATCAATGTTTTTGCTTGTGTGCTTGATATTAGAATAATCTTTCGATGCAGTTATGTTTCCGTCTGTCATAAAAAAATGAATGGAAATTTACAACTGTCTGTGGAATGTTGGTTTTTAGATTTCTGTGTTGAGTTAAACATTTCTAGTGCCAAAATGGTTATCCATGAAATATTGACCATTTCTAATGCCAAAATAGTTATTCCGGTAATATTAACCATTTCTAATGCCAAAATGGTTATCCATGAAATATTAACCATTTTTAATGCCAAAATAGTTATTCCGTTAATATTAACCATTTCTAGTGACAAAATGGTTATCCAAAGAATTATTAACCGTTTCTATTGCCAAAATAGATATACAGGGAATATTTACGATTTCTAACACCAAAATGGTCATCCATGCAATATTAACCATTTCTAGAGCCAAAATGGTCATCCATGCAATATTAACCATTTCTAGTGCCAAAATGATTATGCATGGAATATTAACCATTTCTAATGCCAAAATAGTTATTCCGGTAATATTAGCCATTTCTAGTGACAAAATGGTTATCGAAAGAATATTAACAGTTTCTAGTGCCAAAATAGATATCCAGGAAATATTTACCATTTCTAACACCAAAATGGTCATCCATGCAATAATAAACATTTCTAGAGCCAAAATGTTTATCGAGGGAATATTAACTATTTCTAGTGACAAAATGGTTATCCATGGAATTTTAACAATTTCTAGTACTAAAATGGTCATCCATTGAATATTAACCATTTCTAGTGCCAAAAGGATTATTCATGGAATATTAACCATTTCTAGTGCCAAATGGTCATCCATGGAATTTTAACTGTTTATAGTGCCAAAATGGTTATCCATGAAATATTAACCATTTCTAATGCCATAATAGTTATCGCGGTAAGATTAACCATTTCTAGTGACAAAATGGTTATCCAAAGAATATTAACCGTTTCTAGTGCCAAAATAGATATCCAGGGAATATTTACCATTTCTAACACCAAAATAGTTATCCATGCAATATTAACCATTTCTAGAGCCAATATCTAAGGAATATAAAATATTTCTAGTGCCAAAATGGTCATCCATGCAATATTAACCGTTTCTAGTGCCAAAATGATTATCCATGGAATATTTACCATTTTTAATGCCAAAATGGTCTTCTATGGAATATTAACCGTTTCTAATGCCAAAATGGTCATCCATGGAATATTAACCATTTCTAATGCCAAAATGGTCATCCATGGAATTTTAACCATTTCTAGTGCTAAAATGGTCATCAATGGAATATTAACCATTTCTAGTGCCAAAATGGTCATCCATGGAATATTAACCATTTCTAGTGCCAAAATGGTCATCCATGGAATATTAACCATTTCTAGTGCCAAAATGGTCATCCATGGAATATTAACCATTTTAATGCCAAAATGGTCATCCATGGAATTTTAACCATTTCTAGTGCCAAAATGGTCATCCATGGAATATTAACCATTTCTAGGTCCAAAATGGTCATCCATGGAATATTAACCATTTCTAGTGCCAAAATGGTCATCCTTGGAATATTAACCATTTCTAGTGCCAAAATGGTCATCCATGGAATATTAACCATTTCTAGTGCCAAAATGGTCATCCATGGAATATTAACCATTTCTAGTGCTAAAATGGTCATCCATGGAATATTAACCATTTCTAGTGCCAAAATGATTATCCATGGAATATTAACCATTTCTAGAGCCAAAATGCTTATCTATGGAATATTAACCATTTCTAATGCCAAAATGGTCTTCTATGGAATATTAACCATTTATAGTGCTAAAATGGTTATCCATGGAATATTTGCACGCATGTAGACAACAGCTGGCAGAGAAATCCGAACGTGCATTGGAATAGTGTTTAGAGGTTAAGTTCTTGTTTCCTGTTCAGGATTTGTCTTACGATTTCTATTAAAGTCTACTTCAACTCATTATTGTCCAGTTCAGATTCCTCCTTGGTCTTTTGAACAGGAGCAGAGGTTTACCCTTTGTTTCTTGTTTCGGATTGGGTTTCCCGTCCCTACTAAAATCTACTTCAACTCTATACTTCTAATGTCATGCCATGTTTCTATTGGCAAACCATCTCCATTCGCTAGGTATTCTTTTGATAAAAAGCAGGTTACACTCTGACAGTTTCTTCCCCAAAACTGTTACTTTGTGAAACAAACTCCCAAAAGACTGCTTCCCTGACAACAATAAGCTTACTCACCGATATCTATCATAATCTTACATCTCCTTTACTTGCAATCTTGTTCAGTAACGCTCTATCTTATGAGGCCATTGGGTGAACAACCAGTGAAAAAAGCTGGGGCATACATAATGTTTGGAGTTAAATTCTGAAAGACATTGATATATCGTTTACAAGGTTACTTTTAAAATTACTACGAATGAGTAATATATTTTTATAACCGTTATAATACAATATTAGAACACAAAATGTTTATTCTAAAATTGGACATTATTTCCAGACGAATAGAGACCTGCGTATGACAATAAACAAAGCCACTAATCGGGAGCTGGTAGTTTTTTTTAGTGGAACCACCTCTTAATTGCAGTTGCTCCCAGGTCAACCTTGACTCGGAGTAGTAGCACCTGTTGTGGTCACAGCGATGGGCATATAGTGAAACAAAGTAAAACATTATAGAAGTATAAAAAACATATTATAGCAAAAAATACCCACAATACACTTTATAGCAAAATGGCCAACAAAACATTTCATCTGTAGTTGAAGGCATGCAATTGCATTCAAAATATATTTAGTTGAAGCCATTTCTAGAATTATGTTCAAAATATTTAGATTTCGACATTAAATAACCTTTAGAGGTTGATATGCCGATAAACAGAATCAATCAAACATCTCCCAAGAAATATTAAATTTCGGTATTAAATGACCCATAAGGTGTTGATATGCCGTCAAGCAAACAAATCATATCAACCAAACGAATATATACTTTTGGGATGATGGTTTTATATTTATAGCGAATCGACTTAAGCGAATATATTTATAAAATCAAGCGTATTTACAGATAACATTTTTTTAAAATATCTCGAAATAGGTCGGCATATACATTATTATGAAAAAACGAATTCATTTATTTTAAGCAAGCTGTTGTTCCAAACAAATAAACATATTAATTAATTAAAATCATTTCGTAAGCTTCCTTTAACATAAGCAAACCCAACACGTAATAAACACGGGAAATACTTTCCTCTTGATCTAATCCATGAAAATCATATTACTGTTAAAGGTTTTTTCAACATTTATGTAAATGTCGGTTCATTTATTCTGGCAAATTAATTTCTTGCAGTTGATATTAAAATAAAGCTTTAATTCTGCGAATCCTTGTTTCGCAATCTTTTCTCAACCGGGCTCCCTTTAAGCACAAACTTTTTGTCAACGCTCCCCTGTCAAATTAAATTTCGAATATTATACTGAATTCATCTTTCATAGCAAGATAACACTTAGGTATTAGTGTAAAAATGATGTTAATATTATTTTCATTTCCATCAGAAATGCCAATGATTAAAATCCTAAAAAAAATCTTTTATTTGATAGCTTATCTCAATGTTTTCAATGCGATGGTTGACTTTGGTGCTTACTGGCTAAGGCTTTTACTCTAGGTTCATTTGATAGCTCATATCAATGTTTTCAATGCACTGGTTGACTTTGGTGCTTACTGGCTAAGGCTTTGACTCTAGGTTCATTTGATAGCTTATCTCAATGTTTTCAATGCGATGGTTGACTTTGGTGCTTACTGGCTAAGGCTTTTACTCTAGGTTCATTTGATAGCTCATATCAATGTTTTCAATGCACTGGTTGACTTTGGTGCTTACTGGCTAAGGCTTTTACTCTAGGTTCATTTGATAGCTTATCTCAATGTTTTAAATGCGATGGTTGAAGGCTGTTACTCTAGGTTTATTTGATAGCTTATCGTAATGTTTTCAATGCGATGGTTGACTTTGGTGCTTACTGGCTAAGGCGTTTACTCTAGGTTCATTTGATAGCTCATCTCAATGTTTTCAATGCACTGGTTGACTTTGGTGCTTACTGGCTAAGGCTTTTACTCTCGGTTCATTTGATAGCTTATCTCAATGTTTTCAATACAATGGTGTATGTATGTGTTGAAACAAAATGGCTATTTTTGTAGTAATTTTATATCATATTTATGTTATAATTTTCGAATATATATATAATTGTTTATTTAAAATTTAAAACATAAATATGTTATAAAATCACTACAAAAATAGCCATTTTATTTCAACACTTCTGGTGTCTTATCAAGTGATGGTGTTGCATGTAGAATAAAGGGTTTTAAAAGTTTCAAATTAATTAACGATCCTTCGTAAGGGCAAACACTGTTATATATGCAGGAATGACCAATCAAAATACAAGTATACGAGAATTCAAAAAACTTGACAACGAAGTAAGGTTATAATAGATATTAAAAGCTTAAAAGTTGGTGTTTTACTAAAATAGAATTTATTCTAACCAATAATATGAAATTATATGATAAAATTTGATATTAAAATTAAAAGTAAAAAATTACCAATTTTAAAATCTAAATTTAATCTCTATTAAGATATATATGTCCACAGTGTTGTCCGAATGTCGCGTTACCTTCTACCAAAAAGTAATGAGAAAAATACAAAAAGTAATACAATAATACAAAGCAAATTGACCGGATTCATTCACGCTGTTACATGTCGAGAAGGTCTGTATGAAAACCATCATTTCCTATTTCAGTCATCTAAAATAGCAAATTATATTATTTAGGAGTGACACGACTTTCGGACCAAACTGTATATTATATTTAATATAGACGGGATTAATATTGTATATTTCAAATATTTCAAATAAACGGGGATCAGTGTCTTTATTTTATATTTAAAATAAACGGTTACTAATGGTATTTATGAAATATATATATATATTGAAATAGACGAATTATATAAAAATAAATAAGTTTTTATAATTTTAATAACTCATGCTCGCTGCAGACATCATGCAACGTATTGCATCCGTTTTTTTAAATGATCTGGTGAGATGTTGTCTCAAGGACTGTACTCCGGTACCGATGGATATTATTTTATTTATTTTTTGTAACTGTCTCTCGGAAATTGAAACCAATGAATTGGCTATCACAAACCATAGTGGAAAGAGAATTTTCTCTGAAAACAAGCGCCCCGACTACAGCTTGTACTAACTCTTTCACGCAGTTTTCGTTTTCTGTCAGGCACTGTGCGTGCGTTTCTGGCATCTGAACAGAAAGTAAAAGTTTCCTGTGTCCATTTGAAAGAAAGGGGCTCTTCTCTTGCGAACAAAAAGCGTCAGTGTTTTAACTCGAGGCTGGAACAACGAGAAATGTCAGTATTGATAATAGCCGTGATAACAATATTAAAGCATCTTGCGTTGGTCACTGGAGGCTGGATTCGTGTCTGTTCTATTCAACCAGAGAGATAGAGAGATGCATCAGTCTTTCGGCATGAATAAAGTGTCAAGATGTTCCATTAAATAAGAACTCAAATGTAAGAATTCGTCGTCCAAATTCTGATATTTCACAACTAAATGTCTCGCGGCATTCGAAGATATTGTAGTTCGTCATTTGGTCTGATTCTTAAGAGATTCAAATTTCACGTTTGTCGACAAGATATTAGATGTCTGTGCCGTAACAGTTAATAGAATGGAATCAGCAAATCGGGTGCCAATTTAGGCTCGGGTAGTTTGCTTATACTTAAAATACTTATATTGGGGACCGCTTGACAATACCGGGCATTGCAAACAACATCCTGGGAGACCGCTTGGGAATAGCAGGCACTGAAAACAACATCCTGCAACCCAAAATATGTTTCGAATTTAAATAAACCTCAAAGAGTTGATAAGTCGAAAAAATAAAAATAAAGACATTTAATTGGTAAAAGCATATATCTATTAGGTTGATTCATATGTAATTTCTGTATTTGAAAATCTACCATTAATCTTTGCATTGAATACTGTTGCCATTATATGGTCTAGTGCCCGCGCTGTTCATCTCGAGGTCCTCGACAAAATCCAGAGACAATGTCATAGGTCCCGATCTGGCATCTCGTCTACAGTCACTTTCTCACAGACGTGCAGTGGCTTCCCTCTGTCTTTTCTACAAATATTTTCATGGCAACTGTTCTGCCGATCCACTTTCACTGGTGCCCCAACTGCATGAATTTAAGCGTGCTACTAGGTTGGCATCTCGGTCCCAACTTTTCACTGTCGAAACACTTAACCGCCTCTTTACGCCAACAGCTTCCTCTCCCGCATTACCCGGTCAATCGACATCTTCTGATGCCTTGATCCTAATCCCCGTCCTTCTCTTTATCCTTTCCTAAAAAAAACACTCTTTACTCTTGCTCTCAATCCTCTGTAACCCCTTGCGTGCTAGTGGCACACCCGCCTTCCTTGGGGTGAATGCTTAAAAAATAGCAAAAACAAACAAACAAAAACAAACAAACAGTTGTAATGAGGAATGTATTGGCCTCAGTACACGGAGGAAAGGTGTTGCGGGAATTACTCCGAGCTAGGTATCAAGTAGTGGCAACAATATTTTACATACTTAAATGACGGCTATAAAAAAAGGAATATCATTATATATATAGGGTGACCGAAAAAAAAGGTAATTTTTTAAGTGCATATTGCCAGACATGGGCAAGTGGCAACACTGCGAGACAGTGACTTTGAGCAAGTAAACATTTTGCCATTTTAGTAACGAGAATGAAATTCACTGTATCCCAGCTGAGATGTTGCAGCAGTCAATGAGGAATCTCAACAGCAGATTTCAAGACTGCATTCGTACAGGAGGACGCCATCTACAGGACGTAATTTAAAAAAAATGAAAATTCCATCATTGTTTCTTAAATGGCATGTTTTAAGGTTTTAATTACTATGAATTAAATATTTTTCTTCCATCACTCTTGGTTTTATTGGATTGTTAAAAAGTTTGCATTTTTGGGGGGGTCATCATATATATATATATATATATATATATATATATATATATATATATATATAATTAACTGAGTAAAATAGGAAAATACATGCAGGCAAATCTAACCAACATCTTTATCGACTGGGCCATGTGTCCTTGAGCCATGTTGTGAATAAGGCAATGAAGGTGAGGATAACAGCCCGAATAATGTAAAAAATGCAAGTAATCATAATACCTCATCTCAGGTATATAGAGGCCGAAACGTTGTGAATATGTCAATGAAGATGAGTATAATAGTCCGAATAATGTAAACAATGCAAATAATCATAATACCTCATTTCAGAGATATAGACAGATATTGAAGAAAAATTCCAATGATCTGGAGAAGGCCGAAGCGTACAACGGACTAAACGTTGTGAATATGGCAATGAATGTGAGGATAACATTCAGAATAATGTAAAAAATGCAAGTAATCATAATACCTCATCTCAGAGATATAGAGACCGAATCCTTGGGAATACGGCGTTGCAGATGAGGATAATAGTCCGAATAATGTAAATAATGTAAGTAATCATAATACCTCATCTCAGAGATATAGACAAATGTTTTATCGAAGTACTCTCACCGTGGATCAATGATTAGCAAGCAAGTCTCGCTGAATATTACTATTGTATTCTTTACTTGGGGTTCAAATATTCTAACCTACGCTAAGACTAGTAAATCCACAGTAAACTCCTTAATGTTATCACCTTAGGGCTTCTTCAGATGATATTTCTTGGAATTTGAAATCGAAACTTTTATCTAATTCACGGAGATACATAAAAGCGTTGGATAAATGCGTTGGTTGATTGATCCCAAAAAGTGTCTGGACTCAAAGAACTGTGAGCTCGATACCTGGTCACTTGGAGAGTTCCAAAAAGGCATGTCACGTGGAATTAAAACAATCTACCCCCGTTGACTAAATAAAGGTTTATGTTTGAAATTCCAAGAAATATCAACTGAAGAAGTCCAGAATCATACAACGGCCGAAACGTCGTGAATGTGAGAGAAAAGATGCGGACAACAGCCCGAACAATGTAGATATTGTAAATTCATCAGATCTCATAGAATCACTAATCAAGAAATTTACCAAATAACTAAAAACAACATGACTTGAAGACTTTCAACAGCAACAACCAATAAAATGGGCCTCAGTAAATTCGGAAGTAAACTCTCGTCAATGCAAGAAATTTAGTGGACTTGAGAAATATACGAGGGTAATTCAATAAATAAGGTGAATTTTACGGTATAAGGACTTCTTATACAGATAGAAGCTTACTTCTTTTTTTTTTCAACGTAGTCTCCCAGCACTGTCACACAATTATCCCATCTGTGAACAAGCTATCCGTATTCCCTCAGCGTAAAAATCGTTGGACTGATGTCTCAGCCAGTCGCTCACAACACTTTTGACTTCATCGTCAATTTAAACTTCGTGCCTCTCGTGAACGCTTTCAACGGAGCAAACAGGTGAAAGTCTGAAGGGGCAATGTCTGGGCTGTAAGGGGGATGAGAGAGCAGTTCCCAGCCCAGCTCGTTGATGGCCTGCTCCGTTTGGGCTGCTGTGTAAGGCCTGGCGTTGTCATGATGCAAGATGACTCCTTCTGACTGATGACCCCTGCGTTTGTCCCAACAGATAAGCTCAAAGTCCTTGCAATGTCATCAATAGTCACCCTTCTGTCAGACTGAATGAGGTCAATGACTGATTCGATCACCTCAGGAGACCTCACTTCTGTAGGCCTCCCAGGGCTGTCTTCATCCTCAACACTGCTCCGACCTTCTTTAAACAATTTAGCCCACTTGTAGACATTTTGTGACTGAAACATGTGGCACCATACACAATTGACATTCTCCTATGAATTTCAACTGGTTTGCACCCTTCAGCAACCAAAAACTTGATAACTGACCGCTGTTCAATCCTGGAGCATGCTACTTGGTCGGCCATCTTTGTTAATCGCCAAAACTGTCAAAGTTTTTTTTTAATCTGCAAAAGAAATGAAATCCATGTGAAAAAGAAGTAAAACAACAAAAAAAAGAAAAAAAATCAAAAAAGAGTAAGCTTCTATCTGTATTAGAAGTCCTTATACCGAAAAATTCAACTTATTTATTGAATGACCTTCGTATCTTATGTGAAAACATGTTTCAAGAGGAATTTTATAAATTTCATCAAACATTAACATTAATTGTTCAGTCAATGAACACCGAATATTTCCTGCGTGAAAACGTTTAATCTCACCATTACAATTACCATTGGGCATAGGAGACTCCACTTGCGACCTTGTGTTATACTACTACTAGACTGATTATTAGTACTACTTGTACCACTAAAAATCTTCTATTACTAATATATCAACTACTGGTAAATTTGCAAGGACTAAATTTCTTCTTCTTCTTTTATGTGCCGCGTCCCTTCAGGACGTAGACGATCATGGCTCTCCACTTCATTGCAGCTTTAAATAAATTTTGATTCTTGGCTACTTCTTCCAGACCCTGCTCTTTCATACATTTTCTTAAGCCCGCTAGGTCTGCCTCGCGTTGCTTTCACTTGTCTCTCTTTCCCTCTATTCGCCCTGTGAGTATCAGATTCTCTAAGCCTTCCTTTCTCATTACGTGTCCAAAAAATTTCAGCTGCGTCTTCTTGATATCAAGTATAAGCTTCCTTCTTGTTTATAAAAAACA
>OZ038508.1:10579955-10587455 GCA_964036315.1 Acanthosepion esculentum | reverse complement strand
CTAAGAAATTGATTCGTGAATAAAAAAAAAACGCTGAT
This sequence comes from Acanthosepion esculentum, assembly GCA_964036315.1. Classification (NCBI taxonomy): domain Eukaryota; kingdom Metazoa; phylum Mollusca; class Cephalopoda; order Sepiida; family Sepiidae; genus Acanthosepion; species Acanthosepion esculentum. The sequence continues at coordinate 10,587,417 of OZ038508.1, read as the reverse complement.
ATATATATATATATATATGGGAATGAAGAATATATATATATATATATATACATATATATATATATATATATATATATATATATATATATATATATATATATATATATATATTGTCATCAACAGAAAAATTGTTTCGCTTGTTCACAGATCATCCGTGTGGTTAGACGTCCGATTGCCTCAAGCTAGTATCGAAACCCAAATGAATTGTTGTCAGTCAGGGATTCTACCACTAAGCCGTTGAACGTGAATTTAAGCGTATTTATTTTTAGATAAACACACAGTGACTGAGAGAACTCGATTCGATTTACCGAAGAGTCATGTATTATTAGCCGTATATATATACATATATATATATATATATATAAATATATATATATATAAATATAGTAGAATATGTATATATATATATATATACATATGAGAATAAAGAATATATATATATGAGAATATGTATATATATATACATATGAGTATAAAGAATATATATATATATATGAAAATATGTATATATATATATACATATGAGTATAAAGAATATATATATATATATATATATATATGAAAATATCTATATATATACATATGAGAATAAAGAATATATATATATATATATATATATATATATATATATATATATATATATATATATATATATATATATATATATATATGCGAATAAAGAGAAATAGAAAAATTATCTTAGCCGATGCGTTTCGTTCAAATATAAGGAATTTTTTTTTGCAACAAGTATTTATACACAGAAGTAAAAATGTCATTATTTTTTCAAAATCTTTTAATTTCAGAGCGCTCATAAATATCCTTCATATACTCAATAAGATATATTAAAATTATAATACTAAATCTTCTTAAATAAAATTTAATTAAAAATGATAATATATAAAATCCTTACATTTGTATTGATAAATTCCATAAGAGGGACGAAACGCGTTGGTTCAGATACGTTTTCTCTTTGTATTCTATTTTTACAGATATATTCTTAGTTATACCTGAACTGGAGTATTTTCACCCTGTCTGCAACAGTCGGCAATATTTCTAAGGTTTGTTTCTCAAGCCTACCGCGTTCGGTAAACTGGCGCGCTACAATCATTGTAACATCTTATCGTTTTAATTGCCTTTGTTCTAACTTAAGCTAACCAAAGGAAACTGATTCCCATTCCCGTCCGAGAGTTTCATCCAAAATAATTTTAATTTATATCTCTGCCTTTTACCTTTGCTTTTCTTTGTTTTCTTTTTAAAAGACGAAAGCAAATTATTTCTGCTTTCCTTTTGGCAAAGAAAGGCGAAATTCAAAATGATGTCAGTTTTTTACCAGAAGAAATTGGAATAACGTCACGACTTGTGTCACAATTGGGTAATTTTTTGACCCCGCAGACTTTTGACTTTTTTTCCCCATGCATTTCTAACGCCTTTAGGACTTAAATTGAAATTGTCTCCGCTGATATATACAAGATAAATATGTAATTTTTATACGAGCTCTTTCATGATCGATACTCGAGTGGTGAGTTTTGTAGTGAAAAAACTTTAGTTCATTTAATCTTTTGTTGAGGATATTTTTAAACATACGCATCTGGAAAAATATAATTTTGTTTATATCTCTTCACATTACTAACAAATATTGGCTGTGACTTCTCAAGTATCTGTCAGTGGAGTACATTATCCATCTATCTATTTATCTATCTATCTATCTCAATCTATTCATATCTTATTCTATCTATCTATCTATCTATCTATCTATCTATCTATCTATCTATCTCAGCCTATTAATATCTTATTCTATCTATCTATCTATCTCAACCTATTAATATATTAATTAATCTATCTATCTATCTATCTATCTATCTATCTATCTATCTATCTATCTATCTCCGTCTATTCGTATCTATCTCCGTCTATTCATATCTATCTATCTATCTATCTATCTATCTATCTATCTCAATATATTCATATCTTATTCTATCTATCTATCTATCTATCTATCTCCGTCTATTCGTATCTATCTATCTATCTATCTATCTATCTATCTATCTATCTATCTATCTCAATATATTCATATCATATTCTATCTATCTATCTATCTATCTCAGTCTATTCATATCTACCTATCTATCTATCTATTTATCTATCTATCTAACTATCTATCTGTCTATATATATATATATCAGTCTATTCATAACTCTCTATCTCTGTCTATCTTTCTCAATCTATCTATCTATCTATCTCAATATATTCATATCATATTCTATCTATCTATCTATCTATCTCAGTCTATTCATATCTATCTATCGATCTATCTATCTCAGTCTATTCATATCTATCTATCGATCTATCTATCTATTTATATATATATATATATATCAGTCTCTCTATCTCTCTCTATCTATCTTTCTCAATCTATCAATCTATCTATCTAAATACACACACACGCATATACATACCTGCACGTAGGCACACACGCAAATATATTTATGTGTATGAGGCCTGATCAAATAGTATAGGGACGTGCTAGAAAAAGAAAGCCATAACGCATATCAATTTGGCAATTAATCTCCTTCAAAGTAATCCCCTTCTTAATCTTCACACTTTATCCAAAACCGTTTCCTTTGATGAAAGCTTTCCTGGTACTCCTTTTTTTGCGGTGTGGGGGGCGATAGCGAGCGGCTGTCATGTGCCATTCTCTTGGATATTCTCAAGACATGAAATCTTGTTCTTTCAATTGGAGTTGATTTTTGAAAAAGGTAAAGTCGCAAGGGACGTGATCAAGGTAATATGATGGTTGTCTGGCGTCGGGAATGTCGTGCTTCGTCAAAAGCTGCTACACAAACCAGGCTCACTGATGGGAACTTTTTGGTGTGGTGAGACGACCACACTCGACACACTTTTCTTTAAAGTACTGATCTAAACAAAGGAAATGAGCCAGAACGTTATAACTTAGTGTGTGTGCACGATTGAGGCCAAGGTCAATATGTGCCAAGTGGCCTCACCCTACGTACTTTTGCTCCATTAACACAGCGACACTAACGATAATTTTTTTATCTGACCTGGTATATTCTAGCATTTCAAAAAAAATATACAGTAAGGTACAAGGCTACAGGGACACCCGTGATAGAGGGTTACGTTAGTGGGTAGGCGAAGGTAACAGTTAACTCTAGACTTGAACAGGTTAAGATTGAAGTGATCTGGAAAACATCCTCTTCGGAGTCTGCTCGCGTGAATATAGTGTTTGTTATATATATATATATACATATATATATATATATATATATATATATATATATATATATATATGTATGTATATATATATATATATATATATATATATACATACATACATACATACTTATATATATATATATATATATATATATATATATATATGTATGTATGTACGTATATATATATATATGGAGAGATAGAGAGAGAGAGACGAAGACTGAAAGTAACGTCTCCAATTTTATTTAAAATATCTGCAATAAACCATATTTTTTGTTTTGTTGCGGAGAGAAATCTGGCAAAATTACGTCTGACGGGAAAGTAAGTAGTAAGTAAAGGTGTGTGCGTGAATTCTTCTATGCAGAAAAGCTCGTCTCATAATATCCATCGATGCTTGATGAAAGTTTGAGGAAACCAAACAGTGGATGTGATCAAAGTTAAGAGGTAATACACTTGATTTGCCATTCATGCTGAGAGCCATATCCAATTATTTTTCATTTGGTTATTCTTTATTTCAACTATATTCTCATTACTCCCACCTACGGGCTAGCGAATGAAGTGACAAATTACTTGTAGCCGAGGGTGGCTAGATGGCACTATGCCCACGCCTTAAAAAAAATAAAACGGAATAGCTGATTTGATTCAGATATTTTAATAAGATAAAGAACGTTTATTAATCTAACAGGTTTCACTTATATTAAAGCTTCATCAGAGCAGCTTTATTTACGAGGTCTCTCTGAAAAGGAAAGGGACAAACAATTCTTTTCAATTCCAAAACAACAAACTACATGATTTCCTCTTCAAAGTACCAACCTTGAGTCTAATGTGCCTTTCCATCATTCTCTGCTACGCTTCTATGAACAGCTGGATGTATTCTTCTTGGATGGCCCTCATCTCTGTCGTCACTGCCCTCTTGATAGCCTCCACGCCTTCAAAACGGTTTTCCCTTAATGAGATCATTGAGCTTGGGAAAAAGAAAAACGTCACTCTGAGCAAGATCAGGTGAATTGGGCGTTTGTTACAGTACAGCGATTTTCTTTTAAGCCAGGAACTGCTGGATGCTCAGAGTGCTGTCAGCAGATGCATTGTCATGGTGAAGAAGTCATGTAAAAAGTAAATGCAATGGTTGCAGAAATCAATGATTACAATCATATACTCCCAGGATATCATGATAGATGATAACACATTCTGGTTATCTCTCTTTCGCCCATAACTCACACAGCACACCCAGTCCCGTTACAGACAGTCCTTGTAATTAATGTATTTAAATCTTTGATGAAACTTTAATAAAAGCAAAACATGATGGCAGCGCTTGTGCAAAGTCTCGTGTGATCACACCGAATTTTTTATATAGGGCAACAAAATCTTTGATAAGGTGCAATATAGGTTAACAATTCAACTAGAAAATTTGAAAATAAATGTATTTAAATTCAAATTAGAGACATGCCATTTGAGATCATTCCATCTTAAATAAATCAACAATGTCTTGCGGCAATTTTTCATTTTTTGAGATATTTCTTGTTGAATAATTTAAACACCTTGAACATTATGATTAAAAAATAGTGAATTTTATATAGTGTCTTTTCGAGATTTATCTTGGTCAAAACCGATTTACGGATTTGGACAAAAAAGTCCCCCGTCTGTTGTACATAGTTTAATTTTTAACGTGTATATATATATATATATATATATATATATATATATATATATATATATATATATATATATATATATATATATATATATATATCTGTAGGCAGAAAAGGCAAATGTTGATATATAATCTCTCTCTTCTTTCTCTCTATCTATCTATCTATCTATCTATATATATCTATATCTATATATATCTATATATCTATCTATCTATCTCTATCTCTCTCTCTCTCTCTCTCTCTCTCTCTCTCTCTATATATATATATATATATATATATATATATATATATATAGCACCCCACCCCCGAATATGTCATACATCCTCCGGAATCTATGATATGGGTCCCCTACTCTACTACATCTCAACTGTAGTATTCGTACAAAATACAAATATTATTGTAACCTAATTATGTACAATAATGGATCATATGCAATCTAGGTGAACAATTCAACTGGTAAAACTGAAAATAACTACAATGTATCTAAAATATACATATTGGAGACCTATCATAATAGATTATTTATTCTGAAATAAATCAACAATTGTTTTGCGACAATTTTTAACATCAACTCGAGATTTTTCTTGTTAAAATGTTGAATCATTTTAACACATTCAAGATTATGGCTAAAAAAAATTGTGAATTTAATAAAGTGTTTTTTTCGATACTTAGCATGCGCAAAACAAATTCACGGGTTTGGATGTAAACGAAAGACCCCCAGAATGACGTCAAAATTCCGCGAAAAATATTTCATCCTTTTTAAAGTCAGTTGTGCTTTGTTTCATTTGTAACGTATATAAATGTAGGTAGGAAAAAGCAAATGTTGATAAGATAGCGAGGGGCACAAGCACTTCCTGGGGTCCCCAATAAGGCTTGCCTCCTTTACCAGTCGGAGGGCTCGCAGGTAGTATGGGCCGGTCCTGTTCATGACCTTTAAACAGCCCCACCCAGTATGTCATAAGCCTTCGGGAATCTATGTTACGGGTGACCCCACTGTATTACATCTTAATTTTCATCAGGTAAATAAATCAACACTGTTTTGTGGCAATTTTTTTACATCAACTTGAGATTACCATATAACATATTTCATAAGTAGTATTCATATGAAATACAAATATTAATGCAAATTAATTATGTACAATAATGAATCATATGCAATCTAGGTGAACAATTCAACTAGAAAAAATGAAAATAAATACAATGTATCTAAATACAATTTAGAGACATGTCATAATAGTTCATTCCATCTTAAATAAATCAACAATGTTTTGTGGCAATTTTTGAACGTCAATTCGAGATTTTTCTTGTTAAAAAACTTGAATAATTTTAACACATTCAGCATTATAGATAAAAAAAGTGAATTTTTTATAATGTTTTTTTTTTCTTTTCGAGATTTAGCATGAGCAAAACAAATTTACGGTTTTGGAGGACAAAAATAAGAAGCGAGAAATTCGCGAAAATTTTTTATCCTTTAATGTAGGTAGAAAACATTAAATGTTCATATGACAGCGAGGGTCACAAAGCACTGCCCGGGCCCAAAACAGCCTCCACACCCCCGGTCGGGAATTGGATTTTTGATAGGGAAACGATTTTTATAGACATAAACCTATCTCAAATGCAGAGGCTCCAGGTCTTACGATAGAGTTCGTTCCTATATTGCGTCGTAACGCGATTTTCAATGTAAGTCAGAACGTGCCCGCGTTTTTCCGTGAATAAACCCTTACGTCACTCAACTATGCTAACGCAATAGTAAAGCAATAACCTACGACATAACACATTTCTATGACATATGTTAACATAATAAGGACTAAAACACATATGGAGCATAAAAATATAACACGAATAATGAAATGAAAGTAATACAAAGATTTTGTATTCATCTGCTGCGCCGTGCTGCGCCGTGCTGCGCCGTGCTGCGCCGTGCTGCGCCGTTTTGCGTCGTATGTACAAAGCAAACAGCGGAAGTCGAAACAAGAATAATGGAGATTGCGTCGTAACCACGAATCGTGGTAGGTGGAGACTGTCGTAATCCGGGGAATTACTGTAATGTTAAAGAGAAATTCTATTCTTTTGTTATGTTTTCAGGTAAACAACTTCTCACACTATCACTTTTCACACTATCGCTTTTCACACTTACTTTTCAAAAATATCTCAGTTTTTACAGTGTATACAATTTTTAGGTGTGTTTTCTCCAATGTTTGTTTTTATTGACAATGCAAAAATGGTATTGATATTTTTTTGGCACAAGTACTTTTTCCTATCAATAATTTTTGTTCCAATCTAAAAGACTTCTTCTTCTGAGCGCAATGACCCTTCAAAACGTGTGCGAACATGTCTCTACATAACTTCCTTTTCTTTCAGAGCTCGTAGAAAGTTTTGCCTTTTTGCTATCTTTCATAATCCCTGTACTGCCAACCATATATACAAGCTCTTTAGGTAGATTATTCGCTGCTTTTCTCTTCTCTTTTCACCTTCAATATATTTTTTTTAAGCGCATCACCCCAAGCAATGTTGGAGGCCACTATCACGCAAGGGGTTATAGAAGGGTTGGAGGAAGAGCAGATAGGAGTGGTAAAGGA
>OZ038508.1:10569955-10574955 GCA_964036315.1 Acanthosepion esculentum | reverse complement strand
TTTCAGATCTTAGGTCTCTGGTTGGCACCCGGAAAGAAATGAGTGTACAACAGAAAGGAAAGGAAATAATAATGATAATAATAATAATTATTACAATTCTATGGGACTACACAATACACACTGACAGCACAATCAAAGCCAACCGCCCAGACATTGTTATTAAAAACCACAAACAAAATAAGTGCCTCCTTATTGATATGGCAGTCCCTGCAGACTGCAATGTATCTTTGAAGATATTCGAAAAACTGTCAAAATACAAGGACCTTGAAATAGAAATCTAAAAAATGTGGCACATGGGAACATCAACAATCCCTGTTGTAGTTGGAGCCCTTGGATTGGTTGGAAAAGATTCCAGTAGGCTGATTGAAGGGATCCCTGGAAGTCCATGCCTCAAAGAGATACAAAAAATTGTTCTGACAATTACAGCCCACACTTTACGAAGGGCTTTATCTATGTAATTTTAAATTTTTTTTTTTTTTTTTTGCAGTGGAAAGTATCATGATGCCATTTCTAACCTTAGGTCTCTGGGCGGGACCCGGAAAGAAATGTGTAAACGCCAGATATCAAAGTAAATAATAATAATAATAATAATAATAATGATCTGTGCAACGTATGAGCAGGTTTTTTGAACAAAGCACTTTATTGATAGAATAGCTGATTTACCCTTCTACACGGTATATGGAAAAGCTACTGAAAGTTTGCAATAAATTGCCAGTATCTGTAGTCTGCTGGCATAAAAAAAAGCGTGTACAAACGACGCCAAGACAAAGTATCTCTCAGAATACATTGGGAACGATGTAGGAAGCATGGCCTCGAGTGCGTAGAGAAGTAACCACTGTCATTAGCCGATAATGAGTATTTGAAGCTGATGTTGGATATAACTCTTTTGACTGGCAAGCGCTTGGAGCGCAATTGTCCTGATATCACACTTGTGCATAGGAGAAGCCATGACTAAAACCTGATAAACATTGCGGTATCAACATCGTGATGACGGAGAAGTCGAAAATACAGAGGCACCAACACCTGGTAGGGCGAAATATACCAAGCAGTCGATCAAGTAGTCCCTTTTGTAATTGGAGCACTCGGAACTAGTTTCAAGAAGGTCATTGAAGCACAGTGCTTCTTGGGGAAAACCTGGCATCATTAGGATTGCGCAGCTGGCAGCGCTGCTTAGATGAACGCTGCAGAGTGTATATCTATAAACTGCAAGTAGGAACTGCGAAATGGTGATTAAAACCTGACGGGAAAAAAATCTAAGTATCATCAAGGAGACAAGATAATATTGCAAGAATGAAATGGAAATTATATGGCAAGTACACACTGGGCACATTGTTCGGAGTGTTGTCCTCATCATTATTGTCATGTTCATGACGTTTAGGCCGTTGTACGCTCAGGCCTTCTCCAGATGATTAAAATTTCGAAAGAATCCTTTATTTCGTCAGCCGGGGTAGATTATTCTCGTTCCACGTGTCATGCCTCAAAAGGTTGTGAGTCCAGTACCTGGCTACGGCAGTGCTGAACAAATAATTGGAGAGTTGAGTTAAACAGAGATAAGAGAGACATCCCCGAAGAGGCGTGTCACGTGGAACTAGAACAATCGCTACAGCAAATTGATCTTGGAGCCTTAAACCTAACCTACCCGCTGATTAATGCTGTTGTTTAAGGCTCTAACTTCGCAAGGCGTTGATTTGTGAAGATGATGACTGTGGTTGCGAGTTCAATCCATCGGTTAGGCGGTGTGTAGTTGGACTCAGTGTAAACGCTTGAATAATAACTGCAGTACTATAATATTTGGATTTTATCAAGTATCTGTAATATCGGCTATATGTGACAGAAATATTCAAAACATGGACGAATGTTAGACTTAGATAAATATCTAAATTTGTCTAGTACAACAGAGTGGATCAACCAGCAGACCTAGTAATTGATTCAATATAATCTTCCCCCTCCATGTTAGCCGAGAATGGGGCCCTCTTAATGTGGTTAGTATCAGCCATGCTGGTGGGAGGTAGGAACGGGTCTATAAGTTGATTGACTAAGAGAATCGAGGAAAGCTGTTGTCACTTGATCACCAGTTTGAACCTTTACTTATTATTGGTGTAAACGACCAATATAAGGACACTACTAATACTACTAAGACGAATGCTACTATTAATAATAATGTCTATTATTTGTCTATATCTCTGAAATGAGGTATTTTGATTACTTGCATTATTTATATTATTCAGACTGTTATCGTATCTTCATTGTCACATTCACAACGTTTCGGCCATTGTACAAAAAGGCCTTCTTCGGGTGATTAGAATTTCGTAACGAACACTTTATTTCGTCCAGCGGGGTAGATTGTTCATGTTCCACGTGCCATGCCTCTTCTGGATGTCTCAGTTGTTTCCCTTTAAATCAACACTCCAACTTTTTTGGTTCACCACTGATGTAACTTGAACTGAACACACAACTCTTTGGATCTAGTCACTGGATTTAACCAAGGTCTTTGTAAATGAAGGAAGAGGCATGGCACGTGAAACAAGAACAATCTACCCCGGTGGATGAAATAAATTGTTCGGTTCGAAATTCCAATCACCTGAAGATGGCCGGGGTGTACAACGGCCGAAACGTTGTGAATATGGCAATGAAGATGAGAATAACAATCCGAATAATGTAAATAATACAAGTAATTATAATACCTCATCTCAGAGAACCAAACTCTTGAAGATGGCCGGGGTGTACAACGGCCGAAACGTTGTGAATATGGCAATGAAGATGAGAATAACAATCCGAATAATGTAAATAATACAAGTAATTATAATACCTCATCTCAGAGAACCAAACTCTTGAAGATGGCCGGGGTGTACAACGGCCGAAACGTTGTGAATATGGCAATGAAGATGAGAATAACTGTTCGAATAATGTGAATAATGCAAGTAATAATGTTTATATTCTTTTCCTTCTTTAAATTTTATTATTTATTCTTTTCCTCTATTTACATTTGACTTTTTTCTTTACACCTTTTTATTTCTTTCGTTTCTTTTATGTTTTATTCAATGTTTTTCGACCTTTCAACCCTGTCAGTTTCTTTCCTTTCCTTTTGACAGTAAATTTAAACACTCTCCCACGTACACTTGCTGATCTGAATAATGTTTGCATTCGTCATCATATTGTTAATACTCCTGATCTTTGCACAGTCGCATTCCACAACAGGACGACTATCCTCGCCTTTGTTGTTGTGGTCACCAGTTTCTAGTTAGTGCATTCTTCTACATTCCTTCTCATGTTTTGAATTTTGACATCACGTACTTCAATTATCCTGTGCTAAATTCGTGCTTTTCAGTTACTGTGTTTCGTCTGAGACGTTCTGCTACCTTCCAAAAGTTCTCTGACATTACAGTACACCAGGAAGAACTATTGGAATTACAATATAGGATAGCTAGAATAGCCGTCTAATAGGCCGATCCCTATTGCAGACGCTTTGCTCAGACGCATTTTTTTTTATTCAACACCCCCAGAGCCCACCAGTGGTTTATACTTGTAACATACCTACGGACAATAATGCTGGTCTGCAGTTCGAGATTCGTCTCCACCTGTGCTGCTCAAACTCTCTGCCTCTGTGCAAAGAGGACCCTCAGGCGAGGTTATGTCAAATGGCAGACTCGTCTCGGGAAACAGCTATCTGAGCCCTGGTCTACAAGTAAAATTTGGCTGACCTGCGGGCTCGGATACCCCACAATAAACTCGGCCTTGTGCTACATCTGACCGCGTGGGGCGGTTGGTAGATATCCTGAACTTGGAGAATTCACTTGTAGCAGTTGACTACTACTTCTACGCGCCGCTGGCGAATCTTATATGTGTTGTTCATGTCCTAATATCGTTCCTTACCAACCTTAGTGTGTTCATTCTATTCACAAACCTTCCCTAGGTTACAACAATAATGCAACTGAGCAGGCCTTTGTTGCAGTTTCTGGGAAAGAGCATGTTATCTAGCGTGACCAACAATTTGAACAAGGCCAGCTAAGCCCTCGGCCACGATGACTTGTGACTTCGTGCTAGCATATCTATCAACAGCTCCCAAGGGTTCACTCACAAGGCCTGGGGCAATCCGTGGTATGGTTTTTAGGTATTTTCCAAATGTGCCGTATACTGGGATCGACCTCTCCAGTTCGATAACATCAATGCCTCTTTCTTATGACAAATCGACCCTGGTAAGATTCGAACCCGGGTTTCATGGTCAAAATGCGAACATTCTATCGACTCGGCAACGCGCTCTCGCCTCTTATTAACCCTTTCCGTCTTAGTGGCATTATCCAATTTACATAAGGAAGTCTCCTTCCTGACAAATTGACCATGGTGAGATTCGAACCCGCATTTCATGGTCAGAAGGCGAACGTTCTAACCACTCGGCTACGTATTCTTAGTGCGTATATTTGAACTACAATATAACCTTTACATATTTGGGGAGAATATCAAAATAATCTAGAACCTATGCGGGAAGAAAACCGCCTGTATACGGAGAGAAAATACATTTAATAAAAGTTAAAAAATAGAAACCTGTGTAAGACAAAGATGTGTCTTCTCACCGGACTTATTTAATCTATACAGTGAGGCGACTGTAAGAAGACAGAATGCGTGTTTGTCAGCAAAAAGGAACAGACCAACATGCAAATTACAAATTGGAGATGCCAATATCAAACACATACGACGATTCAAATATATGGGAAGTTTTTTTTACCAGAAGGCGGAAAGTATGACACTGAACTCCGAAGCCACGAGGGATAGCGAAAGATGCCTCCCAAAATCTAAGCAAAGTATTAAGAGACATGAAAATCTCGTTTTAAAAAAGAAAAGAGTACTGAAGTGTTGCGTAATATCAGTGACCCTATATGTCAGCGAAAGCTGTCCAATCTCCTCAGAGATGAAGTACGGGCTTGAAGCAACAGAAATTTGGTTCTACAGAAGGATACTAAGAATGCCTAGGATTGATCTTGTGAATAACGATGAAATTTTAA
>OZ038508.1:10552455-10567455 GCA_964036315.1 Acanthosepion esculentum | reverse complement strand
ATATATATATATATATATATATATATATATATATTCTGGTAATTTGCTGGATCATGTAATTTAAATCGCGTACATTTTGGCAGCATGCGTTCATTAAGACATGACTCATTGAATAATATAAACAAATTTTGTCTACTTATTTTCAATAGGATCCAATCATATGCACGGACAAGCTTCTTAGTATGATTAATATCCTATGCACATTTCAAACCTAGTTAACTCCCCTGATATCCACATTGTGAGATTTTAAATCGTACAATACATAACCTTAGCTTTTAACATCACAGTTAAAAAATTAACTTGAAAATGAACACAACAATTTTGTCTTAGAAAACAAAATCAACATCATGCTGATGACATTAGGCTAATGTCGAAAATACGGAATAAATGAATATGCATCAACATGATAATTTTCTCTCTTTCTTTAATACATACATATATATATATATATATATATATATAGTAGTGACACAAATCTCTTTCTTGGACTGGTGGTAAGATAGAGACTTTCTTACCACCAGTCCAAATATGGAAAATAAAATATAACATATGTTTTTTTAGAATCCACATAAAAATCAAAAAAGGTTTGCGGTTTCTCTCTTCTTTTTAAATATATATATATATGAAGAAATATGGCCTTAGGGTGTGCTATATTTATGGGATAAAGTGCTCAATATCAGAGATAGAGCGTGTGTAAATATAAAAGTGAACATAGAAGTCAACACTTAGAGACGACAGTCTGTTTCATGCTAAACACAATCGTCAGGCTACGAGTGCTGTTACTTTTCTCGGCTATTTATGTATACGGGTCAGTGGTGCATTGTGGGTAGTCTATTTTGGCGGTTATTTTACCGGAAGTCGTTTATTTGTTTATTTATTTATTTGAGTTATATTATTTTGCTCGTTATTATTTATTTTTATTTTTTATTAAATATATATATATATATATATATATATGTGTCTGTGTGTGTGTGTGTGTGTGTGTGTGTGTGTGTGTGTGTGTGTGTGTGTGTGTGTGTAGATGAAGATAGATAACTATGAAATTATATAAAAGTGGATACATGGAGAATAAGGACGGGCAGAAATATTGTGGTTACGTGTGAGGTTTAGTCAAATTGTTTTAGTTGTGGGCCTCTATGAGTATAACAGACGTGTCATCTGATGTGTTATCTTTTGGTCACTGTAAATAAATGCCTCGTTTGCAAAGCTGGACAAACACTGACTGTTATTTATCTAAACTGTTTTTCGTCTCATATGACATTGACCATGTGTGTTCCTATCAAAGCTTTGTTTTAATGATTCTGCGGGGGCTTTATTATTTTTTAATACGATATTTCGGTTAATCGGAAAAAACTCAAACGAGAAAAAATAATTCTTTAAATCTAGCATGATTAAATGGGAGAGACATTGGTGACAAACGACGGTATCATCTCAGCAGGAAGACCTGTTAGATCAAGCCCTGAGTTTACATAAGAATGTCAAATGGTGTTGAGGATATGTTATATGATGGCAGCCATGAGAGATTATTTACTAAGCATTTCTCAATCCAGGACCAGGCATACATAATCTGATGTTGCCTATTCAATACGGCCAAATTCTCGCTGCTTTACCTCTTTGTAATAAAGTTGTCGTGTCGACTAATGAAAGCACGACTTCAATAATAGCTGTTAGCCAACAGGTGTGCGCGGTCGCCTGCTACTCAATCTGGAACGTGGACCTTACATTCTTGTCTGCAATGTTTGGGATACTGTCAATTTTATCCATCTCTTTCGTGTGGCGCTTTCATTCGTGAATCTGCACTCGGTTGCTAAGAGAAAATCATGCGTCAATCCGCGCCTGGCTTCTGTGAACAACACAATGTTTGTTCTGCATGTTCTGAAGTAATCCTTATAGTACACAAGTAGTGCCACATAGTATCGATTATATAACGTCCCCCCGCTTTTGAACTTGGAGCATTGTGCTGGTGTTATCCCAAAGATACTACTGTAATAATTTCCTGCTTTCAAACGATGTTATTTATTTTCTGTTGGATCCTATTGTTCAATTACTTGTCTATACACATCAAAGATGGGGGGCTGCTGAAAAAGTTATCTACGTACCAAGTGGAAGCTGGCGTAATGATTACCTTCAAGTAGATACTGATTTATTTATTGATTCGATTTCTACAGTATATCAACCCTTTGAATGTTATTTAATGTCAGAAAATATATTTTTTTAGATTATAACAATTTTTTCAAGTAGATAATAATGGTTGAGTGACACAAGTCTTACTAATTAACTCATAGATATGGGGAGAAGAGGTGGGTTCATCCCTCCCCCAAGGGTATTTGCGCGTAAGTGAATCTAACGAACTCGACTGGAATTAGAACTCGGCTCACCTATTATAAATTCCCACCCATTATCCAATACCTCACAGGCTCATCCAAACTGACAGTATTTCGTATTTCCTAATGTAGGTACTAACCAGGCTCGATGTTGCTTAACTTTGCTGATCGTACGGGAAGCAGTGTTTCAACATAATGTGGTCGTAAGTCTTCAAGGAAATAGTCAGTGAAAGGAGTTTGAATTTTAAATTAAACTATTGTAAATAATATTGAATATATTTTCCGTGAAAAAAAGGAAATAATGTTTAATATTTAATGTGTCCTTAAATATCAAAGAAGACGGGACAATTTATATGACGATGTGATTGAGGTATGCTTCGACCAAGGAAGTCTGATGATGTCAGGGGCAGAATAGATGAGAAAAAAAGGTATGTTTTTTTAGTAAAAGAAGAACTAAAGGGTAAATAAGCACCTTCCTCTGACATGGTGAAGAGAAATGTGGATAGGAACAAAATTTAATAAGAGTCACAAATGAAAGAAGAAGAAAAAAGGAGGTGGAAAACTGGGTATATATACATATATATATATATATATATATATATATATATATATATATATATATATATATATATATATATTCGAATTCCAGTCGATTACATTCACTTAAGTGCTAATACCCTTGGGGGAGGGATGAATCCTCTTTTAATCCCAGGATAGACTGGGTTCTATAGCACTGGATGAGAAGAAGGACAACTCTGTATTCAAAACCTGCGGCGGGTCGTTTGGTATTCTTGCGGCAGGTAGTACATCGGGTCTCTCTATTCAAAAAAGTGTGGTTGCTTCACTACTATCATCAAATCTCAAGTGCTTGTGTCGGGCTGTAGGTTCCTAGGAGCCGGGTTGCTTGACCCTGATACGTCCAATACGACGAGAGAGTCCACCATACATACATACATACATGCATACATACATATATGCAGATAATTAATTCATCGGAATCTCATACATTGAACTCGATGGGAGAGTCCATTATATATATATATATATATATATATATATATATATATATATATATATATATTATCCTCCTTGGGTCTACCCATACGGATTACCTAGTTTTTCATAAACTATATATATATATATATATATATATATATATATATATATATATATATATATATATATATATATATATCCATATCTATCTAGTTTTAATGTCAGTAAACAAACTAAAATAAAGAATGTAAGCTGATAAATGTGAATACAGGAAGAAAGAAATGAAGAAAGAAAACAAACGAAAAAGGTTCTCCTATGACGTCAATTTTTTTTAACATACAACGTGTATTAACACGTGCTATATATATATATATATATATATGTAAGACATATATATATATATATATATATATATATATATATATATATATATATATATATATATATATATATATATATATATATATGGCCTGGCGATTGCGTCTAGCATGAAACAGACTTTCGACTCTAAGTGTTAACTTCTATGTTCACTTTTATATATATATTGTTATATTGTTGCAGCTTCTATCCGATTGTTTCTCGTTGCAGCTTCTATCCGTAATGAAAGTTTCCTGAACGCGTTTGCCGTTATTGATACACTCATAAAAATCGTTATAGACGACCACACAAATATTTTACTTGCGCATGTAGGTCTTGATGTTGCGCGCATTTTATTTGCCTGTTTTGATCTCGACCAAATCCAACCTGACGCATGCTGAACTGTTTTTTTGAACGTTTATGCGAAACGCTCTTCAACCAACGGCCAGTGATGCCTGTTTTTGAAAAGAAGGAAATGACCGAATGTCCCAGAAAACCCACGACACCCAATCTCAATAGGCATCACATGACACGTCCAACCGTTTTCCACACATTCGACACGCAGATTATGATTGTAAATTCTTAGTATAGAATATATGAACACAAACTTATATGGGAATGTAGGGAAAGCGATCATTATACGGCAAACATTAAAGAATTTGTTATTTTTTTACAAAGATTCGTAACCTCTACTCTGACAATAAAAATTATCTCAGCCACCTAGACACAATATATAAAATGGACGTCCCGCCGTGGAGCAGTACTGTTCAAATTAATCCAGAGGAACTATTAGAACGAGTTTGATTCTCATAGGGTTCAACACTTTTGTGATCTACTCTCCAGCAAAGTTTAAGCTCAATAAATACCCATAATAATTAACATAGATTTACCGGTCCTTACCTAAGTAATGGCAGAGGCGGGGGTGTAACAATAATAATAATAAAAAAAAAAGAAGAAGAAGAATTGCGACCTGGCTGCCGAATGTGGACGGGGTGGGCAATGGCGGTGATGGTTTACGTTGATATGTGCAGTAATCGTCAACATCATTTTTCAACAAAGACCGTCGATAATGAGTATATTTTCCGGCCACTGAACTGGAAACACAACGTCGATACGAATCAATTTTTGCATTTAATCTGAGACCGTGATCAAAGGGCGGTCTGTTCAGCGACAGATTTACTATCAAGCTGGCGGTACAGGGTCGGGGTGATCTTTCATTATGCGATCTTTTTTTTTTGTCAGCGTTAAGGCAAGAGGAGGACTGGATCGCTCCCAAGCTGACTACATAGCTATCTAGCTAAATAGATAGATAGATAGATAGATAGATAGATAGATAGATAGATAGATAGATAGATCTGAACAGGCTTAGATAGATAGATAGATAGATAGATAGATAGATAGATAATTAGCAGATTGAGAAAGATAAGAACATACAGACACAGATATAAATAGACTGAGATAGATAGATAGATAGATAGATAGATAGATAGATAGATAGATAATGAAAAGTCTGACATAGACAGATAGATAGATAGATATGAAGAGACTGAGATAGATAGATAATTAGCAGATTGAGAAAGATAAGAACATAGAGACACAGATATAAATAGACCGAGATAGATAGATAGATAGATAGATAGATAGATAGATAGGTAGATAGATATGAAGAGACTGAGATAGATAGATAGATAGATAGATAGATAGATAGATAGATAGATAGATAGATAGATAATTAGCAGATTGAGAAAGATAAGAACATACAGACACAGATATAAATAGACTGAAATAGATAGATAGATAGATAGATAGATAGATATTAAGAGACTGAGATAGATAGATAGATAGATAGATAGATAGATAGATAGATAGATAGATAATGAGCAGATGAAGTAGATAAGAACATACAGACATATATACATGTTGCGATGGGTAATTTGTCGCCATTTTATATTTTTAAATTCGCGCATGCGCCTTGTTTGTTTTTATCGACTGCACAGTATAGTAGAGTCCGTGAGAAAAGGAGCACAATGATACAATTCACTCTGCCAGAAATTTGGAAATGGTATGCTGTACTGCTTGGCAATTGCACCGGAAGCTCTAACATAAATATTTCTGAGTATTTGGATGTCAATCTGAGGCGAGTGCAGAGTATTCAGAAAGACTTGGATGGGTCTAATGGTGATTACAAAAGTACGGCAGCTCGGAAAAGTCACTCTGATCGTTCTGATGAGAAAAGAACTCCCGAAAATGTTGGTGAGGGTCTCAATCTTAACACGGAGACCTACATCAAGTTCCCTGAGGAGGTAGTGGTGCCCTGGTCAATAGGGAAGACCCTATGTCTGGCAACAGGATTCTGCACCATACGACACAGGAGAACCCAATCATGGCTGTCAGACAATTTCTGCGACCATATTACCCCTTACATCTGGCCATCTAACTCCCCAGTCTTCAGCCCCCTTGATTATTATTATTTGTGGGGCGCCGGTGAGCGAGAGACCAACAAAACTCCCTGTAAGACCAAAAATGAACTGAAGGCAAGGATTATGGCAGCATTCAACAATTTAAATAAGGAGATCGCTCAGAAGAGTTGCAAGCGATTCCGAAGTCGTCTCGGGGCCATGTTTGAAGCCAACGGCGATTTCATTGAACAAATTTACTCAGTAATATTTTCATTTTTTTGGTGTCTTTTTGGTAAATATATCTCATGAAACGAAATGTCAGTGTTATTTTCATTTTTGCGTAATTTAGATGACAATTTACCCATCTCAATCTGTATAAATAGACTGAGATAGATAGATCGATTTTATATATATATATATATATATCGTCATCCATTGACAGGCTGTTTCGCTGTACCACAGCTCATCAGTGTGACTAGACGTCCGTTTGCCTCTAGCTAGGATTGAAACCCGACTGAATTGGCGTCAGTCGGACATTCTACCCCTAAGCCGTTGGCGCACGGCAGTGATGAAAATGAATTTAAGCGTATTTATTTTTAGATAAATACACAGTGACTAAGAGAACTCGATTCGCTTTGCCGAAGAGTTTTGCATTATATATATATATATATAGATAGATAGATTCAAACTTGTGTACACAGATGAACTGAAATAGATAAATTGTTATTCATGCCGCGGCCTTTTACATGTATATGTATATACACACTACACATTATTTTAAATATTTCTTTCTGTACTCTTAGTAGTGAAAGTCTCCCTTGCAAATCAACGTATGAACTCTCCGGAATGGACAGGATTCGAAACAAGACTTCATACACAATTCTTATCTATTCAAATGTCCTTATATAGCTGGAGAGTTTTCACAAAATCCAATGATATTGGTCCTGACTAGGTTTCAGTCACTTTTTCACCACTGTCAAGTAGCTTCCCTTAGTCATTTTTAGAAATATTTTCATGGTTATTTTACTGATGAGCTTTCCATTTTGGTACGTCGACTGAACGAATTCAGACGACGTTTTGTCAGCTAGGTCTCATCATTTTGAAAATGCTAGGTATAGCCTTCAGTTCAGTGCCAACAGTTTCTTTTCTCGCTCTTCTGGATTGTGGAGATCGCACCCGGTTTCTTGCTTTCCAGTCAACTTTGACCTTCGAAAATTTACATTCAATGTAAATCGTTATGTTATTATTTTCTAACGTTTTATCCAGTGCTCTCACCCATTTAGTAATGGTCACGAAAATAAATACAATGTTTAATAAATATAAGTAGCTCCTATTCAAATACGAATATCCACTAAAAATAAACTTCAATTAATAAAAATATCTCGGATTATTAAATAAATAATCGATCCCTTTTCTTTAGAAATTGCTTTGTTTACGTTAGGATAGAAAAATGAGCAGATATGTCTGTTTCGAGAGTCAGTGAAAAATTTGTGTTTAAAGGCATTATTTGACGTAGCTTGGTTATCGACGCACCCCGTAGACGAGCGGTCAATGCACCGCAGATCTAATGACGGTTTCCACTAAGGAGATCGGAGGTTCGAATCCTGCCGGAGAGCGCATATTTTACCTCCAATGAGATTTCTCGAATATTCAAAACGATAGACGGAAATAAATATATTGTTTAATAAATAAATGGAGCGTCTACTCAAATATGAGTATCCACTAAAAAATAACGTTTAAGTAATAAAAATATATTCATTGTTTTGTTTAGCTATCGTCTGAGATATATATATATATATATATATATATATATATATATATATATATATATACTAGTAAAAAGTATTTTTCATGTTTCCGGATAGGCGAATAATAAATGATTGGAATACTAAAATATATCTCTGTGCTCACAGATGCCATTATCTGGTGCATATATATATATATATATAGTATTAATAAATAAACATTTCCATCTCTTTCCTTAGAAATTGCTTTGTTTACGTTAGGAGAGGAAACTGAGCAGATATGTCAGTGAAGAATCTGTGTTTAAAAGCAATATTGACGTAGCTTCGTCATCGGCTCACCCCGTAGCCGAGCGATCAATACACGTCAGATCTAATGATGGTTTACACTAAGTGGAACGTATGTCCGAGTCCTGTCGAAGAACGCATATTTTTTTCTCTGATAAGATTTCACGAATATTCAGGCCGGTAGTGAAAGTTAATGAATATTCTGTTTAATAAATAAACGGAGCGTCTACTCAAATACGGGTATCCATTAAAATACATTTAAGTAGAAAAATCTATCGGATTGATAAAAGAAAACTCCTCATTTCTTTAGAAATTGCTTTCTTTAAGTTATGATACGAAACTGGACGTTTATGTATATTTCGAGTCAGGAAAGAATTGCGTTTAAATGCATTATTCAGGAGGACACGGCTTCGGTTCATATATATATATATATATATATATATATATATATATATATATATATATATATATATATAATTAATCCATTTATTAATTTGTATCCATTAATTCACAACTCTAATAATATATATTACGATAATACAGATCTAATTAAAATGAATCACGAATACTTACAGAGGTCTTACACGTTATAAATAGATTCTCTCACAAGATCAACAATTTACTGAAACAAATTTAAGTAACTTTCCTGTTTTAAGCAAAAATACTTGGCTACACATATAATTCATCTCAAAAGTTATATATATATATATATATATTGTTGTGTAGGATCCACCTAATCTGCATAGGTGACTACCAACAATATAAATAGTGGTTGGTACCGGAAGACGAGGGATAGAATCACGAGATCCAACTAGAGACTCTGATCGACTGCGACTAGTCAACACATTCTCCAGGAACATCTTCCCAGAAATATACAGAAATACTATATGTACTTATTGTGTACACTTTCTTGTGATAATACATTCTCGTTCTAAGTACATTTTGTGTTGCATTATTATTCCATGCATTAGGCGAGATTCAACAATGAGTCAAGACCCAACACATATATATATGAATGTTCGAGCAATGCCATAGGAAATATGTCTTCTCCGACAGGAATCAAATCTGCATTCCATATGGAAACCGTTATTTGGCATGACGTGCTGTTAACCATTCAGCCACAGAAAACTTGTTAGCAAAGTTCAAATTACTGTTTATAATTATAATATAAATGTAATTGAAATGTTTAATTAAAAAAATGAATAAATGCACCAGATAATGGCATCTGTGAGCACAGAGATATATTTTAGTATTCCAATCAATAAATTATCTCTATAAAAATAGCGTAGAAACAATATATATATATATATATATATATATATATATATATATATATATATATATATATATATATATATATATATATATATATATATATATATATATATATATATATATATATCTATACCCAAGTATAGGATTGGTGTATCCGGAATAAATTCCAATAATCAACAAATACTATTCTCTTAAAAGAGTGCTCAATACAGAGCAAATCCCTATATTATACATTCAACACCAACCCTTGAAGTGTTGAAATAAAATGGCTATTTTTGAAGTGATTTTATAAGATATTTATGTTATAATTTTTGAATAAATAATTATATATATATATATATATATATATATATATATATATATATATATATATATATTAAAGAAAAACAGACCACTTTAAGGCTCCATGTAATAATTTATTTCACCATAGCCCTTTTAAAGGACGTTGGATCATCAGACTACATTTCCAAAAGGTGAAACGAAAAATGAAAAACTTTTTTTCATATTTCACCTTTTGGAAGTGTAGTCTGATGATCCAACGTCCTTTAAAAGGGCTTATGGTGAAATAAATTATTACATGGAGCCTTAAAGTGGTCTGTTTTCTTTAAATTATTAGCTCTGAATTTACATTGAGCTCTCAGGATTTCATCCTCCTTGGGACTACCTATACGGATTACCAAATTTTTCTTAATTTAAATACACACACATATATATATATATATATATATATATATATATATATATATATATATATATATATACCGTTATCCACAGACAGTCTCTTTCGCTGTATCACAGCTCATCAGTGTTGCTAGACACAGGACTAGACTTCAAGCCAGGACCAAAAATCGCAGAGAGAAATTATTATTATCATTTTTATTTTTCATAAACTCGCCAGTGACCTATAGAACTCAATCCGTTGTGATAGTCTTGCATTATTAATAGTAATTGTTACTGTTTACAAATTCGTGCTTTCTCCCCACAGTGCTCAACCGAATTTTTTTTCCGGGAGCTAATATCGTCATCCACAGACAGACTGTTTCGCTGTATCACAAACTCATTCAGTGTGGCTAGACATCTGATCGCTTCAAGCCAGGACCGAAACCCGACCGATTTGACATATATGTCGGTGATATTAAACCTAGGCTATCAGAGAGAAAGGCGAATTTTTGCATATTTATTTTTTCATATACACGTCAGTGAGCTAGATGTATATTTAATGTGTATTTTGGTAGCAACCTTTATTTCAGACATGTTTCATTAAAAAACGGCCGACAAGGAAGATTTAATTAATCTTTTATTCAGTTTTTCCAGCATTCTGGGATTAAAGAATATAAGAATGGTCCACACTTATAATTGACCCGAGCTCTTTCGGCCACTTCTCTAGCCATTATCAAGGATGGTGAATTCACATGTGATGTTTTTGCATAATAGTTTTGCTGTGTAGTGTATGTGCTGCGGGTGTTGTATGTTTACGCGGTCACGTGCTATGTCTGACTGAATGACATGGGCATGACTTCTATTTTTAGAAAACTTTTAACACGCTATCTCCACTGCTAAATAATGTAAGATTGATAGCGGGAAAATAATATTTAATAAGCAATGCTTCCCTAATTATGAGTTGTTTACGTCTTTGTGTTTTCGTCTTGAATTTTCCTTAAAGTTCTTTGTAGATTTTAAGTTAATAAATGTTCATGAATCGCACTCGGCTTCGAAAGGTGGCCTGTATGACATCTACTTAAGGAGATAGTGCTGTGTCCGATAGAATATATTGTTTTTTGACAAGTAAAACAATCGTGTACTGGCCATTGGAGTTGGTACACTAGTCACCGCTAGTTTAGATTTGGTGGGGTTATTCCCGTTCATGACGACGAGTTTTACGGTCTTCCATTTTCTATAATATATTATGAACTTTATATATATTCCAGTATTACTGCAGAAATATGGTGTTTATTATTTTTCTTATAGAAAATTCGTGCTGCTTATAATTCTTGTGCATCTGGTTGCAATAAAATATGTTAATGTTTTGTGGTGTTGTTTTTTTTTGTTTCTGGCGTCGTGTATTTTTTGTAAGAATAATTTTATTTGTTTATACGGGTAGGTGGTAAATTTGTTGAATTCTATACCTTATCTCGACCTCGAGGAACGGGATCATGTTACGAACCAGGGGTTCATATGTGAATTTTAGTGTTGTGCTTTTTTTCAAAAGTTGAATTTAGGTTTGCAATTTCATCTTTTTTTTTATCATCAAAACGAAAATGTCATCGACGGACCTTGTGTAGATTTCAGGTTTATCGTTTGTTTTAAATACTTTGTTTCCAGTGTCTAAAAATTCGAATTCTCACGATTACTGTAATAGGGTACTAAAGTACACGGTCTCTATCCGCTAATCGATAATCGATTTGAAGTGTTATCATCCTCTGTTGATAAATCTGAATGTTTTGCCCATAAATTTTACTCAAACTTTAGTCTTGACTCATCTGGAGTACCCATGCCTTAATTCAAACTTGGAACTGATTCTCTGCTACGATATGCATATAACTCTTTTCATGATCCCTACTACCAGCTCTAATCTAGAACCACTCAAAACATGCGGACCTGATGGTATCCCTGTAATAGCAATTAAGAAGTGTGTTCCCGAACTGTCTCCTGGTCTCCCTAAACTGTGTAATCAATGCCACGCTGCCTCCTGTTTTCCAGCCTGCCGGAAGTCATCGTCTGTTGTTCCAGTTTTTAAGAACTCTGATGAACAGTCCGACCCATCTAACTATTGGCCTATTAATCGTGTACTGTGTTTTCGGAAACTCCTAGAGGCCCTAATCAATGCTAAATTCGTTCTCCATCTCTCATTGTAGAGCCTTTTGTCTGACAAGCAATACGGTTTTTGTTTTTCCAGATCAGCTGCTGATGTACTAACGATAACTGGAGAAAGGGTCTATCGTGTTCTAGATAAAAACGGTGAAGCCTATGAGTTAACACTGGACACATCTCGAGAGCCTTTGACGAGCTTTGCCATTCAGGTCTTCTCTACAAGCTGAAAAGTTACAGTATCTCCGGGGACATTTCTAAGCTGCTCCGGTGGTTCCTATCAAATCGTGAAAAGGAAATTGTCATGAACGGCCACTCGTCTACATACTTTCGTACTAACGCGGGTGTCCCTAAGGACTCCACCTAGGTCCTGTACTGTTTTTAATTTTTACTAACGACCTTGCCGATGACATCAGCTCTGAACTTGGTATCTTCGCTTGCGACACTACCAATTACTCCTGCCTCGACACTAAGGCTAATCAGTTCGACAAGGTCAAAATGGAAGCTGATGTACAAAACGATTTCAAGACCGTCGTTAACTGGGGCAAAAGATGACTTGTCAATTTTAACGTCTCCAGAACGAAACCGCTCTCTATTAATGATCTTAGAGTCCCCCTCCCTGTCTTCCTTCAGCATAGCTGATGCTAACCTCCAAGAAAGTGACTAATTGCGCCTTCTCGGGCCAACGTTCTCAGCCGATATGAAACATGGAAAGACTATATTGAATCCGTTGCTAGGTCAGATACTAAGACAATCGGTTCACTGTGTCGGAGAGACAATTCTCTCCTGAATTTATCTTGATTATCTATAAGTCTACCATTTGTCCATGTTCAGAATATTGCTGCCATATATGGTCCGGTTCCCCTGCGATTTACCTGGAGCTCCTTGTTATGATCCAAAGAAGAATCAGCAATATTATTGGTCCTGATCTGGCCGCTCGGCTACAGTCAATTGCACAGAGCCGTAAAGTTGTTTCTCTGTGCCTTTTTAGAAATACTCTCATGGTAACTGTCCTTACGAGCGTATGAATTTAAGTGCTATACTAGACTGGCGGCGAGATCGCATCAATTTACAATTGAGCTTATTAGATGTAGCCATAACTTCTATACTAACAGTTCCTTTTCTCGCTTGTGGAACTCCCTTCTGGCTCCATGCCTTCCAGTTAACTTTAATCTGCAAGGAATTAAATGCAATACCAATCACTATCTACTGTTCTCTTGAATGCTACGAGGGTCATTCAATAAATAAGGTGAATGTTTCGGTATAAGGACTTCTAATACAGATTGAAGCTTATTCTTTTTTATGTTTTATTTTTTTTTGTTGTTGTTTTACTTATTTTTCACATGGATTTAATTTCTTTTGCACATTAAAAAAAAAACTTTGAGAGTTGTGGCGATTAACAAAGATGGCCGACCAAGAAGCATGCTCTAGGATTGAACAGCGGTCAGTTATCAAGATTTTGGTTGCTGAAGGGTGCAAACCAGTTGAAATTCATAGGAGAATGTCAACTGTGTATGGTGCCACATGTTTCAGCCAAAAATGTCTACAGGTGGGCTAAATTGTTTAAAGAAGGACGGAGCAGTGTTGAGGATGAAGACAGGCCTGAGAGGCCTACAGAAGTGAGGTCTCCTGAAGTGATGGAATCAGTCAATGAACTCATTCAGTCTGACAGAAGGGTGACAGTGGATGACATTGCAAGGACTTTGAGCTTATCTGTTGGGACAAACGCAGGGGTCATCAGTCAGAAGGAGTCATCTTGCATCATGACAACGCAAGGCCTCACACAGCAGCCCAAACGGTGCAGACAACCAACGAGCTGAGCTGGGAACTGCTCCCTCATCCCCCTTACAGCCCAGACCTTGCCCCTTCAGACTTTCACCTGTTTGGTCCCTTGAAAGCGTTCACGAGAGGCACGAAGTTTAAAAGTGACGATGAAGTCAAAAGTGTTGTGAGCGACTGGCTGAGACATCAGTCCAAAGATTTTTACGCTGAGGGAATACGGAAGCTTGTGCACAGATGGGAAAAGTGTGTGACAGTGCTGGGAGACTACGTTGAAAAAGAAAAAAGAAAAGAGTTAGAGGAGAGTGAATATTAAGGAAATATAGTAGCTAATTATGGAAAATTGAATTTGTTTTTATGCTGACATTTTAACATTAATTCATTCCTGTGATTTAATATTTGGCATTGATTATTGTATTTTATTATTCTAATTTGTTCTTCTAAAATTAAGTCCCACCTATCTCTAAGACAACTAGGAGTATATACGGAACCTATAATCTTCCATATATCTGTGGACTCAGACTTTTTGAAAGAGCTTTCTGGTATTTAGTTTAGAAAATGAGTGCCTATGGGTATACATTTATTTTGTTTTTTTCTCAAACATTTAAATTTCTCTTTCTGACACACACTCAATCCACACTGGTGTTGATAAGACCGATATATTCGTTTGCCCATACAAGGTGATTTACTGTTTATTAATATATATATATATATATATATATATATATATATATATATATATATATATATATATATATATATATACATATATATATATATATATATATATATATTGAAAAATTATTATTTCTTCGCTACAAAAGAGTTCTCATGTTTCAAAAACCGGAGCCAAAAACTTAATTATAATAATTAAAATTAAATTGAATTAAAGTATCAAGCTCTGTTTCATCCTCAAGCGAAATTTTTGGAATTCCAAATTTCGTCATAGTGCTCTTTTTTTCACAGACGGTGTTTAACTGACACTACTATACTGTGCAGTCGACAAAATCAACAACAAACAACGGGCAAACG
>OZ038508.1:10499955-10549955 GCA_964036315.1 Acanthosepion esculentum | reverse complement strand
ACTGAAGGTTTTATCATTGCTGCACAAGACCAATGCTTGTTAACTAGGAATTATCAAGCACATATACTAAAATACTGTGTTAGCCCAAAATGCAGATTCTGTGACAAATATCCAGAAACCATTGATCATCTTGTATCAGTTTGCACGATATTGGCACCCACTGAATATAAAACCCGGCATGACAGAGTGGGCCAATATCTGCACTGGAAAATTTGCAACTCCTATGGGAAGGAAACTGGAAGAAATTGGTACGAACACCACCCTGACCCGGTTACGGAGATACGACCTGTTACAATTCTATGGGGTTACACAATACACACTGACAGAACAATCAAAGCCAACCGCCCAGACATTGTTATTAAAGACCACAAACAAAATAAGTGCCTCCTTATTGATATGGCAGTCCCTGCAGACTGCAATGTATCTTTGAAGATATTCGAAAAACTGGCAAAATACAAGGACCTTGAAATAGAAATCTCAAAAATGTGGCACATGGGAACATCAACAATTTCTGTTGTCGTTGGAGCCCTTGGATTGGTTGGAAAAGATTCCAGTAGGCTGATTGAAGGGATACCTGGAAGTCCATGCCTCAAAGAGATACAAAAAATTGTTCTGACAAGTACAGCCCACACTTTACGAAGGGCTTTATCTATGTAATTATTTTTTTTTTTTTTTTGCAGTGGAAAGTGTCATGATGCCATTTCTAACCTTAGGTCCCTGGGCGGGACCCGGAAAGAAATGTGTAAACGCCAGATATCAAAGAAAATAAAAATAATAATAATAATAATAATATCCATGAAAATATCCATCTCAACCATTGTAACGCCAAGAACAGGAAGGAATAAAGCGAAGAGATAACTTTTAATAATAATAATAATAATAATAATAATAATAATAATAAATGATGGTGATGATGGTGACGATGATGAAGAGTAAGATGAGAAAAAGGAAGAGAAGGAGTAGCAGAAACGATATAATAAGTCGATAATTGTTGTGGTAGGATCCACCTAATTTGCATAGTGGAGTACCGACTATATAAATATGGTTGGTACCGGGAAGACATCAGAGGCGAATCAAGAGATTCAACTAGAGACTCTGCCCGACTGCAACTTAGTCAACACATTCTCCAGGAACGGTCTTCCCAGGAATATACAAAAGACTATATGTAAATATTGTGTACACTTTCTTGTTTCAATACATTTTGTTCTAAGTACATTTTGTGTTGCATTATTATTCCATGCATTAGTCAAGTTTCAACAATGGCGACGAGGATGAGATTATATGGTGAGAGAGTAGTAGTACCAAAAAAGTTGCAGAAAAGAATCCTACGGGACATTCATATGGGTCACCCGGGGATTAATAGAACAAAAAGCTTAATGCGAAGCTTTGTATATTGGAAAGGAATGGATGTGGATATCGAAAACATGATTCATCGATGTAAAGGGTGTGCGTTAGCAGCTAAGGCACCACCTATAGTACACAAACCATGGCCCAAGACGGATCATCCGTGGACAAGATTACACATTGATTTCGCTGGTCCAGTAGAAGATTATTACTACTTAATAGTGGTAGATAGTTTTACAAAATGGCCGGAAGTACTACGCTGCAATAATGAAGGTGATGAGAGAAATTTAAAGGAAAAAGAAAATAATAAAAATCTGATAAAGTTTAAAGAAACACGGAGATGAAAAACAATCTTCCATCTTCAATAAAAGAGAAGCTAAAGTGTTGGGTGCATAGCGGATAATATTTTGAAAGAAGAAAATCGAACATGATAAGTAAAGGAAGAAAAAATATGACGAGGACGAAATAATCACAAAGAAGACTGAAGATGAAAGAAAGAAAATGATAAAGGAAAGGGAGTTGGAAAAGAAGTTGTAAGAAAAGTTCAGGTTTTTCATTGTTGTTAATCGCAGATTATAAGGAGTGAAGTGTAGAGTCTGTTTGTTAGCGGGCGAAAGGTAATCTGAACGTATCTCTCTTTTTCTTAACTTTTATTATTGTCTTGCAATGTGGCAACATCTTAGAAACAAGAGTGAAACGGGTGCACTTGAATATTACCTTACGCACCAAATCGGGCGTGTAAGCTTTGTATGAGAGATTCACTATTCAATGATGTTTTCAGTAAGTAAATACAAACTTTATTGAAAAGAAGCTACTATATGTGTGTGCGTGTGTAAGAGAATGTATACATATATATATATATAATTGAAGGCATCACAAAATAGAGTTACCGCCTCAATACAATACACAATAGAATAAAACGTATGAATAGACTAACAACGAAACGTTTGAAAATGGCCGAAAATGGCTGAGGACAATTTCTAAGCCCACTCAGTCTTCCTCAAAGAGAAACTGAAGCAACACTAGAAAAACTGAATACAAAAAGACTTACAAAATTTACTTGACCGTCACATTCAACGAAACATATATAAAAGAATGTCTGCTATGGAAAAAAAAGAATGCTCAATACTGTAGCATTTCTAGAGAAAGTGTAGAGATAGAAAACGACACTGCATTGAAGTGTGAAACTGACAGTCAGCATGCAGTGTTCATTTCTATGCTCACTCTATCTATCTCTCTTTACATATATATATATATATATATATATATATATATATATATATATATATATATAATGAAATGGACTAAGTCCGACAATTATTTGAATGAATTATCTGTTAAACAGAATATATATATATATATATATATATATATATATATATATATATATATATTACGCTGACAGTATGATTCGGAGTTTCATGAACAACGCAATCGTCAGGCACTGGGTGCTGACTGGAACAGGGTAGTATATTCATTATATATACTTAATAGCTCTGTTATTTTGCACTGGGCACTTAATTCCTTACACCTAAGGATATATATATATATATATATATATATATATATATATATATATATATGTGAACACTTGCATATACATCTATTAATATTTTTTTCATTTGTATATATATATATATATATATATATATATATATATATATATATATATATATATATATATATCACGATTATATATATGTGTGTCTGCGTGTGTGTGTATTAACAAATAAAGTGTTCACTTAACTGTCTCTATCCTGAGTTTTCCCGAGACGTACTCACGCGTCCCTACAATTAGAAATGTTCAGCAACTTAAAAAAAATAACGAATACACATATCTCCGTGCAACTCGGATTAGGGACAGATAAGTGAATATTTAATTTATTTTTTGCTATTAATAATCCGTATATACACATAGCTTATGGAAATCTAACAGCACTAATGCTCTCTCTCTCTTTCTCTTTCTCTTTCTCTTGATATTGTATATTTTAATTATAAAGAATGCTTGCTTATATTCCAAAATTAAGCTGATTCACTTACTTTTTGCGAAACGCTATATTTATATTATTCTTATCATATATATATATATATATATATATATATATATATATGAAAAAAAAAAATATATATATATATATATTAGCTCCTGAAAAATTAATTTCGGTTGAGCCCTCTGGTTTGAGGTGTGAATTTGTAAACAGTGACTATTTCAGCTAATACTGCACGACTCTTCGAGAGAATTGAGTCACTCTCAGTCACTGTGTGTTTATCTGAATCTAAAAATAAACACGCTAAAATTCACCCTCATCCCGTACGCTGACGGCTTAGTGGGAGAATTTCGGACTGACGCAAATTTAGTCGGGTTTTGATCCTAGCTAGAGGCAACCGGACGTCTTGCTGATGAGCTGTGAAACAGCGAAACAGTCTGTCTGTGGATGACAAATATATATATATATATATATATATATATATATATATATATATATATATATATATATATATATATATTCAAACATATATTGCTAAATATACCAGACAACAAATGCCTGTTATGCTTGATCATGAGCCGTTCTAAGTATAAATAATATAATTGTCTAATAAAGACTAAATCTGACCAACATTTGGATATTTTTATTATGCTGTTCCTTCATACTAATAAAAAAATTGTTGTACAGTTTTATTCTTTATTTTCTCCCGAAATTAAAGCAACTATACGACGCTTAGAACGGCTCATGATCAAACATAATAGACATCCGTTGTCTGCGTCCTGGGTATGACGATAAAATATATCCGCATCCTAGATAAGACGATAAAAAACATCCAAAAGCAAGGCCTCTGATCAGGAGGTTTTGAGGAGCATGGAACCACCTCTTAATTGCTGGTGTTCCCAGGTCCACCCTGCCCCGGGTTGGTAGCACCTGTTAGGGTCCCAGTTATGGGCAAATAGTTAACACCCAAAATTGTATAAAAATAGGTTTTAATACCAGAAATACTTTGTAATAAAAAAATTATTACTCGCAAGAATTTTTGGTTGAAAAATTATTATCAACAATACTTTAAAAAAAATACCAGTAATACAAACAGCTATACATTCTTTGAAAAAACGAAATTGGAGAATGGAACTCAGAATACAAAATACTGCGAACAATATATTACCAAGTGAGTAATTAAAAAAAAAGAATTTTTTTACGAAAATAAAACCATCCAAGACTGTAAATTTCCTTGTACTAAAAAATATGAGTAACTGAAAAATGGTTAAAATATATATGTAAATATACACACATTTCTCTTCCGCAAACTATTGCTATGAATCTATTTCAAAAATTTTGTTGGCATTAAATGACCCACTGTGGTTTTAGGAAAATCTGTGACAAAGTGTAAAACATTCCTGTGTGCGTTTCGTTCTTTAGGACTTCATGGAACTAAAATAATTTTATCTGTTAGTCTAATTACACATGCGCGTGAAGGAGAGCGGTGCTGAAATTTTAAATGAATTTTTTTTTCAGTTTTTTTAAATACGTTTTCAGTCCATATATATAATGGATCTGTAGAAAAATGGTGATGTAATGTAGTTTTTTTACCGTGTGTTAATAGTTGATAATATTCCTATAAATATATTTTCATAATATTCTGTCTTTATATGGTGATGTTCTACATTGCATCACCCCTTTTCCATAAATCCATTATTCATGAATCTAACGGATCTCTTCTGAATACTTAGAAATCAATAGATAAATACGAAATACGCACAAGATATTCTTTAATGAAAAATCTTACCAAAGAAAATTTTTCAAAACATCCTGCAGCGTCTCATTAACATTTACTAACTTTGAATATTATCTGTTACTTCATTACACGTGGAACGTATCCAATTAAAGCATCCTACTGCATCTCACTTTTACACACTTTCGCGTAAGAAACAGCCCAACATAACATACCATTAATCTGCGTCTTGTTGGTTTTAATAATTTTTTTAATCATTTCTATCGTGATTCCTGACGAAGCTTTAATAAATGTAAACGTGTTAGATTAAGACCTGTTTCCGACTTGTTCTCTATCCTATCATTTTATATGATTCCTGTCCATATTCGATACTCTCTCTCTCTCTAGGTATATATATATATATATATATATATATATATATATATATATATATATATGTATAATTATATGCGTATTGCCAGACATGAGCAAGTGGCAACACTGCGAGACAGTGACCTTGAGCAAGTAAACATTTCGCCATTTTAGTAACGAGAATGAAATTCACAGTATCCCAGCTGAGATGTTGCAGCAGTCAATGAGGAATCTCAACAGCAGATTTCTAGAATGCATTCGTACAGGAGGACGCCATCTACAGGACGTAATTTTAAAAAAATGAAAATTCCATCATTGTTTCTTAAATGGCATGTTTTAAGGTTTCAATTACTATGAATTAAGTATTTTTCTTCCATCACTTTTGGTTTTATTGGACTGTTAAAAAGTTCCCGTTTTTTGGGGTCACCCTGTATATATTATAAATTAACTGATTTAAAATATGGTTTCTTCGCTACACAGGAATTACCATGTTTCAAAAACCGAAGCTAAAAACTCCAAATTTAATTATATAATTACATTAAAAACATTAGTTCTGTTTCATCTTTAAGCGAATTTTGGAATAACTTATTTTTAAATTTACTGAGTTTTAAACAATTCATAATTTTTTGTTTC
Source organism: Acanthosepion esculentum (assembly GCA_964036315.1). Taxonomy (NCBI): domain Eukaryota; kingdom Metazoa; phylum Mollusca; class Cephalopoda; order Sepiida; family Sepiidae; genus Acanthosepion; species Acanthosepion esculentum. The sequence continues at coordinate 10,543,904 of OZ038508.1, read as the reverse complement.
CAAGGATACAGAGAAATCCAATCATTTAGACAGGGGCGGTAGCGTGTTCGTTTTTATTAATTATTTTTGTATCAATTATGAGTTACGTTCGAAAAAGAGTTTAAATCTATGGATGGTAGGGGTGCATTTTTCAACGAAATTTGACATGTTTTTTTTTTATAAACGACAAAAAGTTTTTCCGCATTTTATTCCCGTTAAATTCGCGCTTTCAGACTTAAAGATTCTTTCTAAAAGGGGTGTTTGGGTTAGGAATACGTTAGATTGAACTACAATTATAAAATATTATTTTTACTCTGAATTACTAGTAGACTATATTTCTTTTTGAATCAAATAAATGTAATAGAATAACTTAAGTTATTTAAAAATTATTATTAAATAGCAAATATAAGTATTATATTACCAGCTCCTATTTTTTTTTTATATTTTTAAATATTTTTTAATGAGAATTTTTGATAATGTCAGCAAAGAATAGCTTTTTAATTTCTTTGATTCAGTAAATTTTTATTTTTTATAAACTTAGTAATATATAGTTTCTCATGTATGCACAAAGAACATGGGTCTTTTAATGACCTACATATTCTAGCTTTTCTTATTAATTTCCATTTTACTGTAGGTGTTTTATTGGTTTCTTTTAAGTGACACAAATATTTCGAAGTGCCAGAAATATTTCGATAGGGACGTCTAATTTCGGTATATACATTCATTTTATTATAATATATATATATATATATATATATATATATATATATATATATATATATATATATATATATATATATATATATATAAGTGTGCGTGTGTGTGTGTGCGTCCGTGTATGTGTTTGTATGTGCGCGCTTGTGTACAAGTGTGTGTGCGTTAGCACGCTAAGAGAAAAAGGAAAATAAATAGTGTGCTTCATTTCCTATTTATTTTGACTGACGTTGTAATAATATATCTACTTTTATGTAAATTACACAAACTATCTCCAAGATCCTCCACTAATTCAGAGGCAGATACGAAAACAGAATCTTCCATTTCAATATTAGACTCACGTCAACGTACATAAATTACGGAAACTGTCGAAAAACCCGTTGTACCCGAACGAAACAAACAAATTATTGCATTGTTTATTCAAGTCAGAGAAGCATTTAAAAAGAAATTATAAGTCACTCTTTCTGCCAGAATTCTATGTCCTTGGTATTCTTTTTTTCAGCGAATCGTGAAGTGATCAAGGATTGTAACTCATTCCTTTGGACAGTCCGTGTCACCCGGATGTAGGAGGCTTTCAGGGGTGAAAACTTTTTGATATATTAAAGGGAAATGCGTTCACACGTCACTAGCGGCAAATAACAGATTGGAATCGATGTAATCGGTGTGAATGAATTTCATCCCTGGCTTTGAAATTCAAAAGACTGGAAGCAGTTTGCGGAAAGATCTGTGGAAATCCCGGGATCAATTCTTAAGTGCAGTTGGCGCAGGAGTGAGGGAGTGGGGGTTGCCGAGAGAAAGTTCCCAACGTTGAGGAAGAAACGGAAAATGCGAGGTTATATGAGAGAGACTGGTGTGACCGATGCATTCTGGGAAAGACGTTAGGAAAAGGTTGAGGATATAAGGAAACGAGGAAAAAAAATAGAGAGGCATAGAGAGAAAGAGAGAGAGAGAGAGAGAGAGAGAGAGAGAGAGAGGGAGGAGGAGGAGTCTGATAGAAAAGGCAGGGAATTAATCAAATGGAAATACAAAATTTAAATAAAAATGATTTCACCTCTCTAGTGGCTGAGACAGTTGCGTATTTTTACCGCGTCATAAGGTATCAACGACCGGGTCCAGAAAGAAGGTAGAACTTCAAATGCTGGCATTCATACCGGAAACGCCATCCCGTTAAGAGTTTAGGCGCAGTACAATATTTCTGTACAGCATTCATTTTATCCGCAAGTGGGAATAATTTAATATTAACACTTTTCGAGTGAGAAATAAAAAAAAGAAAGTTATATGAGTGAAAATTTACAAAATATTTTCTCCAAAACTATTTTTAAGTTTTAGATCCGCTATACTAAAGAAACAGCATGAAAATTAAATAAATTCATTCTCTCTACAAAATTAAAAAAAAAAAACTTGATTGATAAATAAAAAAATTATAAATAAAACAAAGGCAATTCTCCAGGGGTACCTCACCCCGCAAATAAATAAGCGATGAGGTTTAACAGATCGCGACATTTATCAGAGATGAAATTTAAATTTTTATTATTGCATTATTCCAAAATTTTAACACATCGGCAGACACCTACTAATGTCAACAACTGAACACAAACAGTTATTAATTAAAAAAAATTAATAATTAAAGTATAATACGAGGGTCATTCAATAAATAAGTTGAATTTTTCGGTATAAGGACTTCTAATACATATAGAAGCTTACTCTTTTTTATTTTATTTTGTTTTACTTCTTTTTCACATGGATTTAATTTCTTTTGCAGATTAAAAAAAAAACTTTGAGAGTTTTGGCGATTAACAAAGATGGCCGACCAAGAAGCATGCTCCAGGATTGAACAGCGGTCAGTTATCAAGTTTTTGATTGCTTAAGGGTGCAAACCAGTTGAAATTCATAGGAGAATGTCAACTGTGTATGATGCCACATGTTTCAGCCAAAAAATGTCTACAAGTGGGCTAAATTGTTTAAAGAAGGACGGAGCAGTGTTGAGGATGAAGACAGGCCTGGGAGGCCTACAGAAGTGAGATCTCCTGAGGTGATCGAATCAGTCTGACAGAAGGGTGACAGTGGATGACATTGCAAGGACTTTGAGCTTATCTGTTGGTACAAACGCAGGGGTCATCAGTCAGAAGGAGTCATCTTGCATCATGACAACGCAAGGCCTCACACAGCAGCCCAAACGGTGCAGACCATCAACGAGCTGAGCTGGGAACTGCTCCCTCATCCCCCTTACAGCCCAGACCCTGCCCCTTCAGACTTTCACCTGTTTTTCCCTTGAAAGCGTTCACGAGAGGCACGAAGTTTAAAAGTGATGATGAAGTCAAAAGTGTTGTGAGCGACTGGCTGAGACATCAGTCCAAAGATTTTTACGCTGAGGGAATACGGAAACTTGTGCACAGATTGGGAAAGTGTGTGACAGTGCTGGGAGACTACGTTGAAAAAAAAAGTAAGCTTCTATCTGTATTAGAAGTCCTTATACCGAAAGATTCACCTTATTTATTGAATGACCCTCGTATTATCCATAACTACATGTACAAGAATGTAATTTTTGATAAAATTTTAAAAAATAACCATAAATATGTAAAAAATGCGTATATTGTCGAAAATTTCTTTTTCCACAATATAGCTATTTGTGCCATGTTATAATGATTATTACCTAAACAATAATAATACTGAATAATTTTTTTTAACATTAAAATAGATTTAATCACATCTCTCTGGTAGCTGTCGTGATTTGTAAATAAATTCATTTTCTCTTCAAAATTAAAAAAGGGTTGATTGATAAATAAAATCAACAATTCTATTAAAAATAATTTTAGAAATGATAGAATAATGACATTTGTATCAAAATGAAATAAAATTAATTCTCTCCTATATTATTTGACTTCACTGATAATTAATATTCACTTATAATTTATATGAAACAAGTTGTAGATCTTATAAAATAATGAAATTGCTATCAAAATAGTGTAAATTTATTTCTCTTCAAAATTACGAGATTTAACTGATATGGTTTTCAGTACTTCCAAGTGTTAAACCAAAAAGAATAAGGAAAATATATTTTCTTATTTCACACAAGCAAGGCAATAAAACCGCTAAGATGCAAGGGGTAACTGAGAGTGAATGTATCTGGGGAAACACATTACTAAGGAGAAATGACAATAAAAGTATAGGTTTCAAGCAAACAGATGACGATTGGGTGTGTATCTAAATTTTTACAAATCAATGTTGACAGGAAAGCAAGATGCTTGAAGAGAGAACCTTATGGTTGTATCTAGCAATTCCAACTGTAAAACAATGAGACCTAACTGCCAATCTAGTACTGTAAATTCGCGAGGTCGTGGTGCCAAGGACGTACGATTACCATACAAATAAACCGGTTGAAAAATTAGCTGAGTATATTTACCTTCTAAATTTCAGGTTTATTATTCGACGTACTCAGCGTTTATGTTACACATATTTCCAAATTCCCGATCCACGTTTTCGTCACATCCACGGTTAACGTGTCTCATTGACGTTTCTCATTTTTCATCCAATTGTTTCAGCGAAACGTTGTAATAAATATGGCGACAATGATGAAGACAATAGTCCGAATAATGTAAATAATGTACATAATACCTCATCTCAGAAATATAGACAGATACTGAAAGGGCGAAACGTTGTAACATATATGGCGACAAAGATGTGGAAAATAGTCCGAATAATGTAAATAGTGTAATAATTTTTGAAGTCACCATTTTTTTAAAGAGTTGTTTAATATATAAATTTGCACAGCAATACCTTTAATTACTCTAAACAAGCAGAAAGAAAGTTGCCATAAATAAAAAAAGAGAGAAATTAATTTTTTTAAAGCAAGAGAAAATTAAGCTGGCAATTTTATTTTCCTCCAGCAGTGCGTACCACAAAGATCTAATAAATTCTGGATTTTATAAATTATATTTTTATTTGGAACCCATGGCTAAGTTCCGAAAATCAAACACTGGTGGAAAAATATTTGTGGACGAGGAAAATTACAGCTGCCACTATCATAAGAAAAACATAGATGAAATAAAAAATATACTGGCGATATGTAGAACGATCTTGCAACATTGTTAATCTGTCATTGCATTTTAAACAAAATGAATTTTATTTTGTTATACTTTTTATTCCTTTTTTTAAAAATGTTTTTTACTGCCTATGCTTTTTTTTAAATTTATGGTAATTTTCCCTAAAAGCTTAAAAAAATTATCAGGGGTATGCAATTGTCCGGGACGCAAATGCCCAGGTGCGCAATTGACCGGGACGCAAATGTTCAGGCACGCAATTGACCGGGACGCAAATGTCCAGGCACGCAATTTTCCGGGACGCAAATGCCCCGGCACGCAATTGTCCGGGACGTAAATGTCCAGGCATGCAATTGACCGGGACGCAAATGTCCATGCACGCAATTTTCCGCGACACAAATGTCCAGGCACGCAATTGGCCGGGACGCAAATGTTCAGACACGCAATAGTCCGGGACGCAAATGCCCAGGCACGCAATTGTCCGGGAGGTAAATGCCTAGGCACGCAATTGTCCGGGACTCAAATGCCCAGGCACGCAATTGTCCAGGACGCAAATGTCCAGGCACGCAATTGTCCGGGACGCAAATGTCCCGGCACGCAATTGTCTGGTACGCAAATGCCAAGGTACGCAATTGTCCGGGACGCAAATGCCTAGACACGCAATTGTCCGTCCATCAACGTTTGACATGGAAATGGCAATAGAACCTTGCTACGTTTCGTCTGTAGAAAAAGGATTGTAGTTCGGAAAATATTTCATTGCTTACAGGGCCGTGTAGACTCGTTTGAACTCTGTCAGGAGAGACATATTAGGAGTGGGTGCTCCGGCACAGATATGGCAACAGTATTCCATTTTTGGTTTGATTTGGTTCTGATGAAGATAGTAGATAATAGGATGAGTCAGATATTTACTGGAGCGATAAAAGGAACCCCGATAGTTTCTCCAGCTTCTTTAGAGATGGATCAGATGTATGAGTTTCACTTCACTTTCGGGCTCAGCTTGAATCCCAATATGAGGTCAGGCTAAATGAAATCTTTCAGAGAGTATCCATCCATCATGGTAGGTGAAAGGGCAGAGGCTGTTCGATTTAGAACTTTAGATATTGTTGTTTACCAAATTCAAGTGCCGACACGAGTCCTTCAACCCCAACCACAGCATAGTGATTATTTGGCAGAGTATATATATATATATATATATATATATATATATATATATATATATATATATATATATATATATATTTAGTTTACGAAAAACTAGGTAATCCGTATGGGTAGACCCAAGTAGGATAAAATCCAGAGAGCTCAATGTAAATCAGAGCTAATAATTTAAATAAAAACAGACCACTTTAAGGTTCCATATAATAAATTATTTCACCACAGCCCTTTTAAAGGACCGCGGATCATCAGATTTTATTTCCCAATAAATCTGAAATAAAATCTGATGATTGTGTAAAAATAAAAATATCTATAAGAACACCGGATTTTATATCTTACTGTTCTTTCCTTTTTATTTATATATACATATATATATATATATATATATATATATATATATATATATATATATATATATATATATATATATATATATATATATATATATAATTCATTCGAACATTCTAACATAAACATGTTTATGTTATAATTTTCGAATAAATTATATTTGCTCTAATCTATATTGAGCACTTTTTTAAGAATAGTATTTTTGGTTATTGGAATTTATTCCGTATACACCAATCCTATACTTATATATATATATATATACCAACTTATTTAGAAACGTCCCCGTCGACCAAACTATTGACATTATCCTCAATTCTATATATACTAATAATTCCATCCCTCCGTCAATCATCAAACCATCTATACTAAAAATTACTACGCGCATGCACAACTAAAGTTCCATTTTATGACCATAATGGCAATATCTACACCCAAACTAATGGCGTTAGTATGGGAAATCCACTCGGTCCATGCTTTTCCAACTATTATATGTCCCACGTAGAAAATACGATATTTACACAAGTCCCTAAACCGAAAATATATGTTCGCTACGTAGATGATATTTTTTATTTTAGCAAACAACATTAAAGAAATAGACACACTTAAGACCACATTTGAGAAAAACTCCGTCCTTAACTTTACTTATGAACTCAGCCAAAAAAACAAACTTCCATTCTTAGATGTCCATGTTGAATACAGCAATAACACTTTCATTACATCACTATACAAAAACCCCACAAGCAAAAGCTCCTGCCACCTTAACTATAAAAGCGAATGTCCACTTAGGTACAAATAGCCGTAATAAAAAACTTTCTAAAAAGAGCACACCAGAATTCATCCTCTCGACTCCTCTTCCTCAAAGAACTTAATATCGTTAAACAAACACTAATCAACAACGGCTTCCCTAACCACCTTATAGACCACCAAATTAGACTATTTCTCCCTAAAGTAAGTAATAACGACAGTGAGCACAGTCAAAAATCACATACATTTATCACAAAAACCAAATGCATAGGAATTACAAAGATGAATCCTCACTAAGACACATTATAAAGAAATACACTACACCAATTAACCCGAATATATATATAGAATATATATATTGAAAATTGTAAGGATTAAATTCACTACTAAACAAATATTTTATTGAAAACTATATATATATATATATATATATATAGTGGTCAGACTGAATGCGACCAATCCTCGAAGACCCCAACAGCGGTACAGGCAAAGATCTCAACGACCAAACCGGTGGAAGAGGGCAGTGCCAGTCGGGGTGGCGAGACCAAGGCGGACTTTGACAGACCAAGCATCCGACAGTCCGATACTACCACGTTTTGCAGATCTCGCCTGGCTCAATCTTTGAGTCGCTGTGGAGGCGCTTCTGGTCCCGTGTGTAGGCATCTCCGTCGCGCCGAGTTATCCACCAAAATCAACTTCAGGCGAGTGGTCTTCAGGAGTAGGCTGGGACCTTCACAGCCATCTCCGTCACCAGAGGGTAGAAGAGAGAATGAGGACAGAGGAAAACGATCCCAATTGTTTGGTTCCAGGCATAACAATTACACCGGTTGACAAAAATCTTGTTGGGAATTGAACACATGTTTCTGGGCTATTTTCTCACACGGAATCTGAAATCCAAGTCTATTTTACCCCCATCACATCACGTTTTCTCAGTACAGATAATTTCTATGTTGCTTAAAATGGGCCAAAATGCCTAATTCGCAGGGATATGCCATGATTTAAATATGCGAGTGACATAGTTGAAACATTTCGTTTCGTGTTAAAATGATTTATCATTCAAGAAAAGTATCCAAATAACTTTCAAAATGAATTCTAAGCTATTTCAGTTCAGATAAGCTGACCTGAAAATGTTTGATTTTATATCTCACTGGAAAATGTTCTTGTGCCCTATGTTTCTCCTCTGCTCTTTCGATGTCATTCAAGAACAGCGATTTTAGTCTTTATTAGGAGTTTTCACTTTAAGTCTGAAACCGTCATTAGATTTTCTTGTGTTATTTGAATTTACGGAGGTCTGGTGTTGTCTGTATAACATGCATAAGGACATCGATAAATGAGGGTTATTAGGATGTTAGGCGAGTGTATTTGAGACTAGCAAAATTAGAATTTTCTTTATCAGTGTTTAAAATAGCTGGCAAACACCAGATAGGCATAGCCAATTAGACACTTTGCAGATGGGATGTTATCATGATGGCTGCATTCTGCTGGAGCATCAACAGAGATCAACCTTTTCAAAAGAACCGTAGAGTTTTCAAGAAGAGAAGATATATACATTTGGATGGACAAAAATGTACGTATTTTTCATTCCTTTGTATCTTTGTTTTGATTCAAAAATTAATGACACAGGTTTGACTTAATTTTGTGTGAGATTTTTGTGAAAACCTTTTCTGAATTGAAAATACTGAAAATAAATTGGGATACTTTTTCTTTTATTCTAACCTGAAAAAAATTAAAGTTGGCTGTACTTGGCCCTGACATATCACTGCTAAATGATTATTTTGGCCTAAATAGAAATTATCTGTAGTGAGAAAACGCGATGTGATGAGGGAAAATTGACTTGATTTTCAGATTCAGTGTGAAAAAATAGCCCAGAAACATATATACCCATTGCCCAACAACATTTGGTTCGAAAAAATGTTGACCAGTGTTATTTTCACGTTTCTTTTATAGATTTGGAAAATTCCAACAAGCATTATAGACAGAAAATTATTTGAAACAAAAGAGTTACGCAAGATGTATAGGAATCTGGCGTGCGATTGTTGAATGGGAATTTTCAGCGAAGCTTAGATATGACACAAGGCCGAATATATGGGCACCCAGTTAGGATCGAACTCACTCTTCAGTCGTAATTAATTTAGTGAGACAAGCTTGATAACCATTGCACCATGTTGAGTGCCTTGGTGCTTTTCCAAGCGTAGCTTAGGTGTGGCACAAGGCCAATAATATTGGGGAAACCCAATGAGGATCGAACTTCAGTCGTAATTAATTTAGCGAGACAAGCTTGATAACCATTACACCATTTTAAGTGCCTAGGTGCTTTTCCAAGCGTAGGTTAGGTGTGGCACAAGGCCATAAGTATGGGGGGAAACCCAATGAGGATCGAACTGACTCTTCAGTCGTAATTAATTTAGCGAGACAAGCTTGATAACCATTACACAAGGTACACGTGTCTCAACTGATTGTTTGGCAGGGTACGCTTAATATTTTTCAGATAATTTATTCCACAGCATGAGTCTTTATTTCCGAGAATAAATATAATCATTTCACAATTATAAATTGAAATATTTCCACCAGCATGTCTATCCCAGAGGTCACCTGTGTTTGTCACAAGAGTACTACTTAATACATCTTCAGACATTCTTGTACCCTTGTTCAAGTTAATTATACAGAAAGATGTAGAGGGTCATAATCACCTACACCCTTGTGCAAATTATTTTAAACAAAACGAATAATTCCGTCATTTACTTTTTTTCGTATTTTTCAATGAAATATGACCCAGTACACATGACGTCATGGAATGGACATACTTCGAATGTCCATTCCATGAAGTCCTGGTAGATTGACCACAGGTACTCGATTGGATTTAAATCATGAGAGTTTCCGGTACAGTCAATAATACTTTGATTTGCTGACTGGTAAGGCTTGCCAGTGTGTTCTTGCTACGTTACAATTTTAGTATGCTTCCTTGGAGTCGCGTCCATCACAGACAATGGCCGTAAGACAACTAATCAACAGCCGAGACAATAGTGTCTGGCCGTGATGAAAATCTAATTCAATCACGAATGACGCAATAATTTTCGATGCCAAACAAATTTCATCATACACCTCGAAAATAGATTCATATTACTGCACACCAATGCTAATGACCTAATCTGAGGAAAAATAGAAATCGACTACACCCTGTCACTCCAGGGGGTCTAAAACTGACCGTATGGTGAAAGAAAGGAAACTAAAGTGGCTGTTTCCATTAATTTGCACGAGGGTGAATATATCCTTATATATCTTATATATACACTATTACCGACGTTACGCGGTTGGAGACATTACTTATCAATCAGTCCTCATAGAATGGAAAATACTCCAAATGAATTGTGTACGTGTATGTGTGTGTGTGAGAGAGAGAGAGAGACAGAGTGAAAGAGATGGAGAAGACAGTAATGGACTAGCAATTGTAGACTTCAGTCTCTCTCTCACTCTCTTTCTCTTTCTCTCTGATTACATGACTCGAGGGATGTCGCCTGCAGCTGCAAGTTAAAGTAACAAGTAAAACAGATGAATAAGAGAATGAATAAACGAAACTCAGCGAATTAATCGCCATTTTGAAATGGCAGAAAGGAGGTGTGGATGGTGTTGGGTTTAAAAGCGCGGAGGGTGAAATCAGTGAACTGATTTCAAATTCAGACTCAGATAGCATTCACTTTGTATTCGCTTTACACTGATTCTCTTGGAAAGGCATGAACCCATTTCTCCCCATTTATCTAGGTTAAATAACATGACATTGAACATTCTAGCCTTGCTTGGTAACCAGCTTAAGAGAAGGACAAATCTATAAAGAAATGCGAGTATTGGTGCACCCAAACGTACCCCCAGATACGTGAATTCAGTCAAATACTTTTCAAGGGAAACACGGATATAAAGTTTTAAGGGCTATGTTCCTCACTGTATTGCAATATAAATGGATCCAAGCCGAGTAGGAAAAACTTTGATATTCCGAATCTCACTATGTTCGAATTGTAATTTCCTGTATATCTTCACGACCTGGGTGATAGTGTCTCTCCACAGCTTCCTAATTATTTTACCTCTTAGCAATATTTTCTTTTTTTCTCCCTGTTCTGACATCCATTTACAAATATTCGTTATCTAGGTTACTCATTGTTTCCCCCAGTCCGTCATCCGGCTTTACAGCCATATCACGTTGAAACGCCGGTACTCGTACGATCACAGAAGTTAAGCAACGTCGAGCGAGGACAGTATTTAGATGGGTGACCGCTTGGAAATACTCAGTGCAGTAAGCATATATATGCGGGCGGTGTAATGGATGACGGATCGAATCGTCAAAGACTTAATTTATAAGTAATAAAGGGAGTGTGAGTAGGGTCTAAATTCCATACCCCATGCATCCGGCATCAAATCGCTACCCTATCACAAACGTATACTCAGGCCTGAACAACCAGGCATTATATGATAAAACTTCCCACACGAGTCTCTTGCCATCAATTTCGGACAAAACTTTTTCTTTCCACGACTTGGCGATATGTGAAGAAAAAATTCAACATTCATCTTTTGCCTGCCTGCATTTGTTTCTAATGTTTGCGTTTAATGTTCTGTATTCTGTGCCATTCGTGGACATTGTTTACTGTCTCTTTATCATCATCTAGAGAGAGTTTCTTTTTTTTTCGGTAAAAGAAACAAGAATTTATTTGCATGCTCACAAAAATAGTGATTTTATTGTAAGATAACACGCACACAGAAACAAAAATTTCGGGGTCTCATGAAAAAAAGACGTCTTGGAAAATTTAATACTCATAGAAAATATTGAAGGAAGGAGAGACAAAGTGAAGCAGCGTTGGATTTACCTGTGTTTGTGTGACTGGATAATAGAGTAAGGACAACGATTGGGTGGTTAATAATCAAACGTTGCTTAGATCTACAAGGAATGGGAAGTTGTAGAGAGAACGGACAGGGCATCACAATGACGAGGTCAGATACACATTCCTCCCCAATAATGGACTTGTGGAAGCAATTTATAAGAAGGTCTTTCGCTTCCTTTTGTATTTGCTGTAGACGTCAGTTTGTAGCAATGAGTTAAGTTTTAATTACGTTTTAATTAGATCAATTGCAATTGCGACAAAAGCGAAATTAAAGTTAAACCTTTAAGAAAGAATTGTTTCTTAAAACTTTCTTTCTATTCTATATTTAAATTTAACTTTCAGGTTGTTTATGATTTGCCGAGATCGAAAAGCGGACGGACGGACACACGTACACTGCGCTTTATTTATATAGATGATTCAATTATATTAAGGGTTGAGTAAGTCAGATTGTTTCAGTGTTAATTTTGTAAAAACAGTCGATAAGCTATTTACATTCTCCGAACTGTTGTCCTCATCTTTACTGTCACATTCACGAAGTTTCGGTCGTTTTAAACCCCGACCATCTTCAGGTTATAATTATTGGAATTTCGAATCGAACCCGTTATATACAGGGTGATTGAAAATTAATTCTCTATTTTATGTTCGTCCTGCGTAAGACTTTAAACTACATGCGCATCTTGGGTAAGAGGATAAACTACGTCCAGCAGCAAGGCCTCTGATCAGGAGGTTTTGAGGACCGTGGAACCACCTCTTAATTGCTGGTGTTCCCAGGTCCACCCTGACTCAGGCTGGTAGCACCTGCTAGGGTCCCAGCTATGGGCAAATAGTTAACTATTACCAGCAATACTTTTTTTTTTTAATTATTACCAGCAATACAATTTTGAAGGAAAAATATTACCAGAAACAGATTTTTGACGAAACAAAATATTACCAGCAATTAAAAATGTTGTCGGCATTAAATAACTCATTGAGGTTGATATGCCGTAAAACAAAATAAACCAAACTAATCTAAACCAAAGAATACATATTCTATTCATACAAATCTATCCTAAAAATGTTGTCGGCATTAAATAACCCATAGAGGTTGATATTCCGTTAAATGAAATAAACCAAACAAATCTAAACAAAAGAATACATATTCTATTCATACGAATCTATCATAAAAATGTTGTCAGCATTAAATAACCCATTGAGGTTGATATGCCGTAAAAGAAAATAAACCAATCTATTTTATGTATGAGTGGACAGCTAGGAGACCTGACTTAACTCATTTGCTTTGGGGTTTGTTAAAGGAGCAAATTTACTATACCAAACCCAGATTTTGGAAGAACTTGAAGGGGGAATACAATATATTATGTCTTCCATACCACAAGAGTTCCTGGAGAAATCAGTTGACGCGATTCCTAGGCGACTCGTGAAGCTGGTAGCGAAATCTGGTGCCCATATCGGATTTTAAATAAATCGCCATTCTAAACGCTTTCCTCTCCTATCTATTTCTTGTAAAAATTGTAGTTAATAAATAAATTATAAGTATTTTAAAATGGGGAGTTACTCTTCAATCACCCTGCAATTCACGAGGATAGATTATTTTAATTTCACACACCTTTTGCATATCTCAGTTATTTAGCCTTGATAATTCACCAAGTTTGTGTTCTTTTCTCTGAGGCCAGGGAATAAACTCATAACTCTTTAGATAATGTCACTTTTTAATTCAATCAACCAACGCTTTTATCCACTGGGCCATTGGTGAGTGAATTTTCTTGACTTACAAACAATGTACCGGTAAACATTTTTACCAGAGCTCATATGACAATTTATTTTTCTAATTATTCACCCCATTTGTTTTTGTTGTTTTTCTACAGCTGTCTGTATTACTGGTTAGGAAAATGACTAAATAAAGCGTTCGATTCGAAATTCGAACAAATATCACCTGAAGATGGTCGGTACGTACAACGGTCGAAACGTCGTGAAGATGAAGGCAATGTAAATAGTGTCACCTCAGAAATATAGATAGATGTTAGTCGATAAACTCTAATAGCCCGATCATATATTAACCATAGGAAACGCATAGGATCATCGTGACTTCAATGCATCTGTGTAAATTATATTAGTTTTAATTATTAAAAAAAAACTTCTGAATGCTTTGTCAATTTATAATCCGTTTTATGTTCGTATAACCTTTAATTATCGACATGTTTCACCGATGTATTTTTCGGGCATTCTCTACTTCGATTAGACAGGCTATGTTATGACGTAAATTTAACTGTTTCATATTAATAACATTTTTGAAGTTTTTTATATTGGAATTAGCTAAATTTCACACATCTATAACGGACTAGATAAAAGAGGCTTCTATAATAAAATTTTAGGCTTACGGTCATATCAGTTGAAACATTGGTTCTCGTGCGAACACCGAAGTTAAGCAACGTCGAGCCTGCTCACTACGTAGATTAGTGACCGCTTGTGTATACCAGGAGCTTAAGTTTGGATCTGTGTTTGGTATAAAGGGCTTATGGCCATATCACGTTGAAACACCAGTTCTCGTGCGATCACAAATGTTAAGCAACGTCGGGCCTGGTCAGTACCTAGATGAATGATCGCTTGATGAAAGTTTGAATATGCGGGTGGTATAAAAGGCTTGCGGTCATATCTCTTTGAAACACCTGCTCTTGTGTGATTACCTAAGTTAAGCAACGTCAAGCGTGGTCAGTACCTAGATAGGTGACAGGTTGGGAATACCAGGTGCTGTAAGCTTGGATGTGCGGCTGCTGTAAGTGATAACGGCTTGGAATTGGAAATCGGAGAGACGACTTCCAATTCCAGTCAGGTTAATTATTTTCACTTAGAGACAAATACTTTTGGGAAAGTTATGACTCCACCTCTTTTCCCTACCCCTCAATTTATGGGTAGGACTTGTATCAGTAAATCATTATTATCTTTAGAAATTTATATAACCTAGAGAAGATTGATAAGCCGTAAAAGCAAATCAAGCAATGGATGAAAAAATCCTTGATTTCGGCCCCTAAATGTATATATATATATATGGTTAATACTAATATAAAAATTTGTCACTTAGCTGATTGATATTATATTCAGTACTCCGACTCAAGTCTTTCGTAGTCGCACCTTTTTATAATCGTTCGGTCTACTCGTCAAGTGGCCCCAGCAATTATATATAATTGTTGAGTCTTGACTCATTGTTGAATCTCGACTAATGCATGGAATAATAATGCAACACAAAATGTACTTAGAACAAGAATGTATTATAAGAAGAAAGTGTACACAATATTTACATCTAGTAATTCTGTATATTTCTGGGAAGACGTTCCTGGAGAATGTGTTGACTAAGTCGCAGTCGGGCAGAGTCTCTAGCTGGATCTCTGTATTCGCTCCCCTGTCTTCCGGTACCAACCATTATTTATATAGTCGGTAGTCACCTATGCAGATTAGGTAGATCCTACCACAACAATAATAATTATAGAAATGCATATATATATATATATATATATATATATATATATATATATATATATATATATATATATGCACATATATATGCATATATATATATATATATATATATATATATATATATATATATATGTATGTATATATATATATATACAGAAATATAGTCTTAAAGTGTGCTATATTTATGGGGTAAAGTGCTCAATATCAGAGATAGAGCGTGTGTAAATATAAAAGTGGACATGGAAGTCAGCACTTAGAGGGGACAATCTGTTTCATGCTAGTGCAATCGCCTGACGATTGCACTAGCATGAAACAGATTGTCGCCTCTAAGTGCTGACTTCCATGTCCACTTTTATATTTATATATATATATATATATATATATATATATATATATATATATATATATATATATATATATATATATATCCTGACGATCCGTTTAGGTGAAACCTAGGTAGGTTTACCTGGCTCTTTAGGTTTATATTAGGTTTGCTCTACTTCTTGTATTGAGCACTTTACTTGCTTTTACTCGTTTTGGAGTTTTGTTTTTCTTTGTACTCTGAGCATGAATTCTGAACGATTGTTTTTCTGGATTTTCTTTTTTTTATTTCTCATTTATCCCTGGGTATTGGTTTGTTCAACTACAGGCCGAAATACCTAAACTTATTCCAAACGAGTACCACTATATATATATATATATATATATATATATATATATATATATATATATATATATATATATATATATATATATATATGTATATATATATGTATATGTATATGTATATGTATATATATATATATATATATATATATATATATATATATATATATATATATATATGTATATATATATATATATATATATATATATATATATATATATATATATATATATATATATATGTATATGTATATATATATATATATATATATATATATATATATATATATATATATATGTATATGTATATATATATATATATATATATATATATATATATATATATATGTATATGTATATATATATATATATATATATATATATATATATATATATATATATATATATATATACAAACGTTATTTTAGTGACCCCTCACGTATTCGATTTGCTAATCCCTGATATGCTTTTCAATGTTCTTAAACAGTGAATTTAAAAACATCCGGCCTAAATTGAGAAATCTCACTAAGGAATATATCTATGTATATGTGAATATATGTATTTAGGAATCTCTCGTGCTTCCCTTAGCAGGATGAACCCAAACGACCGCCCAATTCGAAGACTCTGCCATTGTCGCAGCTAACTAAATAATTTGGAAGACAATATCAAAGCGGTCGAAACTAATTGGCGCCGATTTCACCCGTCATACATTGTTTACTGATCAACATGGCTGACATTGGTCGATAAGACAGGAAGTCATTGTTATGATGTTTGTGTTTAAAGTGGCCTAAGCTGAGACAATTTTAGCCCGTGTGGATCCAGAAATGAGACACGACTGCGCCAATTCTGTTTCGAGATTCGAGTGTGGTTAAGATTTCAATTGCCTCGGGGTAAGCGAATACCAGAATAAGTATATTAAAACCTTAATTCATGACGCTTTAACGGCGAGTCTGATTAGGGACATCTTTGAAAACGATAGGCTGCTTGCTGTTATCTTAACCCATGGGCTTTGTGGAGTTTACAAATGTCATGCTTAAATCATATTCTCGTGAAAGGAACTTATCTTGAAAGCTGTTGATTTAGTCATGATTGCAATGCCACTTTTGGATAATTTACGAATGACTGGATTTGTCATGAAACTGGTGAGTGAGACAATATTTTGTCAGCCATTAAATTTGTTTAGCGTCCTGATTTTTTAATACTAAAATTCAACAATACAAGACTCGAGCGCCACTCGAATTTTTCTGTATAAATTATACTGATTTGCGATTACCTGAGATAAGTTTATAGTAAAGTTTGAGGTGAGATTGGCACTGGCCAAGATGCGGGGAACAAAGAAGCAAAAGAAAGATGTCATTGTAATCGAAATGCTGTCAACCTCAGACGATTTCGGAATCGGCAAGATTAAGGAAATAATAAATGAAATATACTAACTGTGAAGATATACAGGAAGACCTGAGTAGATTAATCTTGATTTATACAGGAAAGATATTAGAATAATCCAGACTATCTATTGGGAACATTCGCACTGTTTTGGAAGAGAAAACGAATTGAGCAAGTAGACAAAAGTAGAAAAGAACGTAAAACAAGAATATCTAAGGTCATCCTAACAGAACTAGAAGTCCTACCCCGATCTGTACTTGGTGCACGTAATCTTAACACAAAATACGCAAATGCCACTGTGTTGACAGCAGACACAGAAAGAAACCTTTCCTTGACAAGAAAGTAAAAAAGGAACCCTATACATTCAAATCTTAATTGCTTCAAATCAACTCTTTTACGCTAACAGTTTTCACTTCGTACTACCCCCCTTCTTTCATTCATATCACGCACCTCATTCACTAACCCTTTACAGCGATTAGTGTCTCAACCGTCGTGCCGAAATATTGTTACAGATTATATATATATATATATATATATATATATATATATTGAAATATATATATATACAATTGTATATGGATACAACGTTTAAAAGCGCACTATCAAGACGGGCTTAATCACAAATTTAACAATATAGATAGTATTAATATATAACCCCATAAATCAGGACCTACCCATATTTCTCACCCACACAAGACAGACATGCTTACGGAGGTGTTGAGGACTCACTCTTATACTCACACGAATGTACACACTTGAACGCATCATACTCACTCACTCCCTAATGAGCCAAATGATAAGACACGCCCATAGTAAGATACACGCTTACACACTTCATACTCACTCACTCTCTAAGAACTAAATAACACACACACACTGAACAAAGACACATCCCCTTTCCAGGAAACAATAAAACATGTCAAAATGACCAAGACAATTCAGAGCAGAAGGAATCCATCCAGCTCTTACCTTAAATAACAACTTAAAAGAAACTGATTGACCAACACAAGGACTGACCAAAATTCATGTTAAAAAAACAACAAAAAAACCCCGAAAAATACAGACAAAATTTCATTTTCTTTATTAAGACATTCTTTTCTGTAGTTCACTGCTACCAGCAAGCAGAATTATTTTTTCTCCTGATGATGGGCATGTTGGCCGAAACTAATCGAGGAATCTAACTAAAATGATAATAAAAACGAAAGAATATTAATATACAAGCCAGTGTGTCTGAAGATTTTAATTATTTAATATTTTATTATTCTATAGATATATATATATATATATATATATATATATATATATATATATATATATATATATATATATATCCAAGTTTGGGATTGGTATATACGGAGTAAATTCCAATAACCAACAATTATTATTCTTTAAAGAGTGCTCAATACAGAGTAGAGCAGATATAATTATTTATTTTGAATATTACAACATAAATATGTTATAAAATCACTACAAAAATAGCCATTTTGTTTCAACACTTCTGGTGTCTTATCAAGTGATGATGTAGAATATAGAATAAATGGTTTTAAAAGTTTCAAATTAATTAACGATCCATAGCTAGGAGTAAACGCTGTTACATACGCTAGAATGACCAATCAAAATACAAGTATAGGGTAATTCGAAAAATTTGACAACTAAGCAAGTTTATCATAGATATTAAAAGATTTATAAAATTTGAAATTAAAATTAAAAGTAAAAAATTAAAAATTACCTATTTAGAAATCTAAATAAAATCTCTATGAAGTTTTAAATTGTAGAATTACCGAGGAGAAAAAATATAAAAATATAAAAATAAAAATAAAAGATATATATGCTATTTAATTTATATTTTCATTGAAATTGTGTTAAAAGGGATGTTCAGAACCCCAGACAGAAATGTATACACTTTAGTTTCATTTCAACATGTTAGTCGCCTCTGACGCGAAATCATTCGAACATACTCAGGTTATAATACATAAGCGCTCAGACGTATTTAGATATATACACACACATAAAATACGGTGACGAGACACGACCCTTGATAAAAAAAAAACATCTACACCGCACACAACCACACGTACGCAAACATACGACTAAACGTGCATGCACTTTCCTTACACATAGACATCAATAAACACAGGCACATTCACATTGACCTAGACGGTCATATGTCATAGCTAAAGTGAACATATTCGTGGCTTAATATGTTATTAAACGAATTTTAACTTGAAATATAACTAATCTGGTCAAATATATATAGATAAAATTCAAACAAATAAATATATATAAATATATATATATATATATTTAAATCATATAGTTTTCGACACATTATATGCAAAAGTAAATAACTACCTCCATATATAACTGTACATTCACACATACGCATACAAATCAGCACATGTACCTGCATATCCATATATACGCATAATAGATACGCATATACAGACATACGCACATAGACATACATATACATAAGCACGTATAAATATATCGACCCATACAGCAACGCAGAAAAGTAAATAAAGCAAGTAAAGAAATATATACATAAAGATGCAACTATATACAAATACATACATACATACACATACACATACATATTTAGATATACATACATACGCACGCATACATATATGCATATAAACTAAACATATACACAGACATTTACAAATACCCGTATATACATGAAAAATCAAAGAAACGTAAATTAAAACTATATAAATATAAATATGTATATACACATCAGCGTGTACATATATATACACACATACATACGCAACTACACATATATATACATACACACATACACACATATACATACACATATACCTACTCACATACATACACATATACATACACATACATACACATACATATATATATACATATACACATACATATATATATATATATACATACATACATATATATATATACACATACACACATACATATACAAACACATATACATATATACATAAACATGTAGACACATACACACAAAAGGGAAAGGAATAAGTATACAGAGACCAACTTATATTCTAATAATATTCCAACAATATTATTATAAAATATATTAAAAGTTTATAATAATTTAAGAAAATATATATATATATATATATATATATATATATATATATATATATATATATAAAAGTAAACATTGAAATCAACCCTCAGAGGCGACAGACAGTTTTATTAACGAGGAACAAATCTATTGATAAAATTACGGCTAAAACCTAAAATTAGGATAAGCCTAAAAAGACATAAAAGACGTGAGTAAAAGAAAAATAGATAAAAAACTAAAAAAATTATTATCCTAATTTAAGGTTTTAGGCGTAATTTTATCAATAAATTTGTTCCTCGTTAATTCCTCCTTAGCCAGTTCACCCTAATGATCCCACGTGGTGAAACCTAGGTAGGTATCACCTGGCTCATTAGGATTCATTATATATATATATATATATATATATATATATATATATATATATATATATATATATATATATCAGTGTGTGTGTATGTGTCGAAATAGTAATGGTACAACATTAGTATTTAAATAAATAAGCTGCACAGATAGTTGAATAGAAGTATTAAAATAAAGTATGTTTGTATCTTTAAAATGTATGATTTTATTTCATAACAAACGTATAGTCTTTAAAATGTTTGCCAAAGTGTTCGGTGATATTTTCATTTGCTCCAAGTTGTGCTGTTGCTTAAAAACATTGGGATACACTGGTCTAAATGGATGACAAGACAGAGACCTGGATGGATAGAAAGAAGAGGAGAGAAACATTGCTTTCGACTATAAGGATTATAAAATTTCATAGAGCCATGATAGTCCACGCCCTCGATTAACTGATAGCATCTTTACGGGTTATCAGCCGACTCTGCTTTAAATCCGAAGCATATTTTGGATTTCAAGAATGTATTTTTTACGAGAGAATTTTCTGCATTAGCAATTTTCTGAGAATAACAATGATTTTCCATATACAAGTTCTACTATTTAACCCATATCCGGTGGAGAAGAGATGGATTTATATCTTTCCAAAGTGTAAGAACCCGTAAATGAAGGTAACGAACACTACTGGTTTTCTTTGATTTCCCATTCCGACAGGATATCCGCTAAACAACTGCACATGCGCTCACGTCTCGATAGGAAACGTCACACAGAAGAAGATTCCATAGGGATCATACACCTGACGAAGGTCGTAGAATAGATCGGTCGAAACTATATGATTACAAATGAACCAACAAATCAATTTAGTAGTCTGAACAATGACTGGACTACATACATACATACATACATACATACATACATACATACATACATACATACATACATACATACATACATACATACATACATACATACATACATACATACATACATACATTGGACACCTCGAGGTGGTGTAATTGTTAGCAAGCTTGCCTCGCTAGAACTATTACGATTGAGTAGTGAGTTCGATCCTCACTGGTTGCCCCATACTTTCAGCCTTGTGCCACATCTAAGCTACGCTTGGAAAATCATTATATATATATATATATATATATATATATATATATATATATATATATATAATGGACTCTACCGTCGGTTTCGACGTATGAGGATCTGACAGCTTAATTGATTCAGTTATTAGAAAATCATTACATACACACACACACATATGTATGTATATATATATATATATATATAGAGAGAGAGAGAGAGGTAGATAGATAGATAGATAGATTTATGTGCGGACATGTGTGTGTGTGTGTGTGTGTGTGTGTGTGTGTGTGTGTGTGTGTGTGTGTTAGTTACGTTGCCTTGGGTAGTCGACATATTTTATTGTGTTTATATAAACCTTGGTCATGACCTACTGATGATATGGCTTCCCATATGCAAACAAAGGTTTCGCTTGTTTCTTGGTTGGGGCGTCCAGTTCAAATTTATTTAGACCGGCTTGCAACACCGGACACACACAACAGCTACACATTCTCACCAAATACGCATACACTCTGACAGAGACAAGCCCATATAAACATGATCACCAGCCCGTATGACACGCAGACCTTTATAAATATACACACGCGTTTATATACAAGGGGGGGTCGGAAAAGATTCTCTACCCGCCCATATTTCCTAAAATCTGTCCGAATGGCCAAAGCTGCTTCTTTAGTTTCCTGTAGATCTCCGCGACGTGGGTGATAGTGTTTCACCACAGGAAACTGTGGAGAAACACTATCTTAGCAATGTTTTCCTTTTTTCTCTCTCTGTTCTGACATCCATTTCCAAATATTCGTTACGTTATATACTCATTGTTTCCCTCAGTCCGTCTAGACATCCGGACTTACAGACCTAATCACGTTGAAACGAAAGTACTCACACGATCACCGAAGTTTACCCGTAAAGGGAAATATTACGCAGTGAAGATGGCAATTCGAAATTGTCAAAAGTACTCGGCTGATGACGATTAACTCCATCTGTCAAGAATTTAAGTATAAGGATAGTGTTATTCTAGGAATTGATAGTCAGTTAATGACTCATTAACTCTTATTAGCGAAGTGATTTCGTCATTAATCACATTAACATTGCTAATAAATCCTTTGTATGAATTGCTTTTTTATGATATAATATATATATATATACTGCAAAATTATATTATTTAAATTGGATATATATATATATATATATATATATATATATATGCGTGTGTGTAAAATTATGTAGAAGTGATTTCGCCATTAATCACATTAACATCGCTAATAAATCCTGTATGCAGTATATATATTTTATATCATAAAAAGTAATTTATACATATATATATATATAAATCCTATGTATAAATTATTTTTTTATGATATAATATATATATATACTGCACAATTTTATATATATATATAAAATTGTATATATATATTTATTATATATATAGATATGTATATAAGTAATTTAGACAAAGGATTTCTATATATATATATACATATACATATATATATATATATATATATATATATATATATATATATATATATATAAATGTACATATACATATTTATTTTATATATATATAAATATATATATAAAATTGTATATATATACATATATATTTATGTATATAAGTAATTTAGACTAAGGATTTATATATATATATATATATACATATATATATATATATATATATGGCACCTCGCGGTGGTGTAACAATTACGACTGAGTAGTGAGTTTAATCCTCACTGGGTGCCTCCTACATTCGGTCTTGTGCCACATCTAAGCTATGCTTGGAAAATCATTATATATATATATATATATATATATATATATATATATATATATATATATATATATATATATATATACATGATATGTTTAACGTTCTTTTTATAGATACAAGTATTTAAGCAAATGCTCTGTTTTATAATAAACAGTATTAAATAACTGTTTATTATAAAACAGAGCATTTGCTTAAATACTTGTATCTATAAAATAACGTTAAAAATATCATAAATGTCTTTAAATAAATTGTCGGACTATGTCCAATTCAAATATATATATATATATATATATATATATATATATATATGATGGACCTTCCCGTCGGTTTCGACGTATGAGGATCTGACAGCTTAATTGAGTCAGTTATGAAATTTTGTGCGATAATCTTAAGTAAAATATATATATATATATATATATATATATATATATATATATATATATATGTTAAAAAATAATGTAGGCCTGTAAATGTTACAAGTTTCGTCCCTAGAAAACATTCTTCCGAGAAAATAAAGCTTCTATAGACAGACCTCCATATAAATGCGGAAAAAAAGAATGAATATCGTTCAAAGTTTACATCGATACGTTAAAGAAACGTTCATCATCTAAAATTACATTTTGAAGTCCCATATATCTAAATTTTAAATTTACAATATCTTATTCAACATTTCCACATTTTATTTTTATCCTCCTTGTTTTTGGCGATCTCAAATAATATTCTATAACCGATAATTCTTCATCTAAATATTTTCCTTCACTCCTTGTGCCTTTGAACTATAAATGTCGGCCCTTCTACACTTCTCGTGTGTTTTGTTCTCGTTTCGTTCATCTCGTGTCAATACCATTTCCGTGTCTCTCCTGAAAGATTCGACAGAGCGTAATTCCGGACACTATTTACTGTCTATCGTCACAGAGTTGCTGACTAAACACTTTAGTCAAAGAGAAGGCTAAATTACAAGGTAATCGGAAAGTGACGACCCAGCTGACGGGTTGAGGAACAATTTGTTGATTAGATGAAAAGAACAAAAGAATGTGGCACTCACCTTTTCTCCAGCTTTATCCACTGTCATTTTCTCACACCAGGCACGCCTTTGCCTAAACCCATTCATCCCACAACCGTATGTCTGCCTCTGACCCAACATTCAAAGCTCCATACGCACAAACTTTCCATCTATGTGTAAATATTTGCTCAAAGTAGAAAATTTGGACATGAGGCTAGATTATGTTTTTGATAATGTTAACTCTATACAAAGTCCAAGAGCCAATCGAGGTAGAAGGTTTCTGTAGGTGTTTGTTGTGTGAGCGGTAAGTCTAAAAAGTAAGACGCTCAGTTTAGGAGGGTATGTTTGAAAGATAAGGTTTAAGTTTTAAGCGTAGATTTGAACATATAATTTATATTGGTCAGGAATGTATCCTTATGAACAGGGCCGGTGCAAGTGTCTCGTGCCCCCGAATATATTATACCCCCGAATCTATGATACGCCCCCCCCCCGCACTGTACGTCTCACTTCTTAAATGGTGTTATTCGTAAAAATGACAAGTTTGATTATAACCCAATTATGTACAATAATGTATAATGAGCAATGTAGGTGAACAATTCAACTAGAAAAACTGAAAATAAATACAATGTATCTAAATACAAATTAGAGACATGTCATAATAGATCATTATATCTAAAATAAATCAACAATATTTTGCAGCAATTTTTAACATCAACTCGAGATTTTTCTTGTTAGATCATTTTAATACATTCAAGATTATCGATAAAAAATAGTAAATTTAGTAAATTTTATATAGTGATATTTTTCGAGACTTAGCATGCGCAAAACAAATTCACGGGTTTGGATGTAAACGAAAGACCCCCAGAATGACGTCAAAATTCCGCGAAAAATATTTCATCCTTTTTAAAGTCAGTTGTGCTTAGTTTAATTTGTAACGTATATAAATGTAGGTAGGAAAAAGCAAATGTTGATAAGATAGCGAGAGGCACAAAGCACTTCTCGGGGTCTCCAATTAGGCTTTCCCCCATTCCCGGTAGGAGGACTCGCAGGTAGTACGCTCCGGTCCTGTTCATGACCTTTAAACAGCCCCACCCAGTATGTCATAAGCCTTCAGGAATCTATGTTACGGTTCCCCCCGACTCTATTACATCTTAATTTTCACCAGGTAAATAAATCAACACAGTTTTGTGGCAATTTTTTTACATCAACTTGAGTTTTTTTTTTTTTTTTTTTAAGCGTATCACCCCAAGCAAGGCCGGTGGCCACTATCACGCAAGGGGTTACAGAAGGGTTGGAGGAAGAGCAGATAGGAGTGGTAAAGGAAGGGATGTGGAGAAAGAGAAGGACGGAGGGTCGATCGAGGTAGGGAGGTTACGGGAGATATAGAGCGAGAGCAGATAGGAATGAAAGATGTCAGGAAGTGGATAGATCAAGGCAATTGGAGATGACGATTGACGCTACACTTAAACCGTTGGAGATTGTATTTGTCAGGGAAACAGTAATAGGGAAGGGAGTTCCATAGGCGAGATGTGCGAGACATGAAGCTATTGGAGTAGAAGAGACGTCTACACCTAACAGTTTCAACGGTGAAGGGGTGGGAACAGGATGCCAGCCTCGTAGGACGCTTAAATTCACGAGGCTTAGGGACAAGCGAAAGCAACTCCTCAGAGCAATTACCGTGGAAGTACTTGTAGAAAAGGCAGAGTGATGCAACATTTCGTCTGTGAGAGAGTGACTGCAGACGATTACCATATAACATATTTCATAAAGTAGTATTCATATAAAATACAAATTTTATTGTAATCAACAATGTCTTGCGGCAATTTTTCATTTTTTGAGATATTTCTTGTTGAATAATTTAAACACCTTCAACATTATGGATAAGAAATAGTGAATTTTATATAGTGTCTTTTCGAGACTTATCTTGAGAAAACAAATTTAAGGATTTGGACAAAAAAAGTCCCCAGCCTGTTGTACTTAGTTTAATTTTTGCTGTGTATGTATATATATATATATATATATATATATAATCTAGGCATAAAAATGCAAATTTTGATAAAATAGCGAGGTTCAAAAAGCACTGTCTGGGTCCCCAATCAAGGTCAGCACCACGGGGGTTTTGCAGGCTGTAACACCAGCCCTGCTTATGACAGTCGTCCAACAAGTTTCAGGCTCGCTAGCATAATCTATGGGATCAAGGAGTTATGTCTAACTCTAGGTCTGTTTTTCGACACATTAAGCCATTTTCAATGAGAGTGAGGTTTTATCTGACACTAGCAAGTATCCATAACACCTCGGTAAAATTTTGGACATATCTGGCATCTGGCATCGCAATTTCACTCCCTGCCTCTAATGGAGCTCATGTATACTATCCCCTAGTAAAGACAATGAAACAAAACCACCATCCCCATCTATCGCACCAGATAACTATCTTCTATCATGCTTTATTTTTACAAGAGGAATATCTTGGAACTGGCATGCTCCAATTGTTGACGAGGAAGAGAATGGCTGAGTTAGAACATGGACCAAGCCACTCTTCCATAATTAACTTGCCCAGTCATTAGTACCAGTAAAATCTCATTCCACATCAACCAGCCTTAAGAGGAAACGAAATAATCTCGTGGGTGGACAGACAATAACGCGTGTTTCTCAAACACGATGAACTCAGCTAAATTGAAGTGAACTGAAAGAATAAAAGACAGAGAAATATGACTGTAGATTGGCACGTATTACTATGAGAAATATGATTGCACAGCATATGAGGAACTTAGTCTGAGGTGTTGCATGCACGTCTGCAGATAACATAGGCTTTTGAAGAGGCATTGAAATCAGACGTATTTAAGAAGACTTTTAGGCGGGCCAATAACTGGATAGCATAATGTTCTTTTCCATTAATAAATTATGTTAGACTAAAAACCTGACGTCACATTGAATAAACTGTTGAATTAATTGGCAACATAACGATATTATTATTCAGATTATTATTCATACGCATACAATTTTCTTGATTCACTGATTTTTTTATATTTCCTTTTATTTATCTAATATTATATTTGCTTTGCTTTCATGTTTATTTTGTGATATCAACGAACACTCGTTGCCGCTTCGTCAATGCCAACGAATACTCTTTGTCATTTTTGTAAATGCTCGTTGTAGTAGAGACTTTGTAATCGCAGATAAAACTATAATACGCCATTGAACAATACTAATATCAGACGCCTTCGAACAACACTCGTACTAATAGTACTTGCTCGATAATAGTCGCTCGGAAAGTAATAACAGTATATTGATCTGGATAGAGAAATAGTATAGTGAATAGAGTAGAGAATCGCTTTCTTTCTTTCTTCCTCTGCTTCTCCTTCGATTTCTTTCTTTCTTTCTGTTTCTTCTTCTCCTTCTTTATTTATTTATTTCTTTTCTTCTCCTTCGCTTTCTTTCTTTCTTTCTTTCTTTCTTTCTTTCTCTTCTTCTCCTTCTCTTTCTTTCTTTCTTTTCTTCTCCTTCGCTTCTTTCTTTCTTTCTTTCTTTCTTTCTTTCTTTCTTTCTTTCTTTCTTCTCCTTCGCTTGCTTGCTTGCGTTCTTTCTTTTCTTCTTCTTTTTCTTTCTTTCTTTTCTTCTCCTTCGCTTTCTTTCTTTCTTTCTTTCTTTCTTTCTTTCGTTCTTTCTTTCTTTCTCTTCTTCTCCTTCTCTTTCTTTCTTTCTTTCTTTTCTTCTCCTTTGCTTCTTTCTTTCTTTCTTTCTTTCTTTCTTTCTTTCTTTCTTTCTTCTCCTTCGCTTGCTTGCTTGCTTTCTTTCTTTTCTTCTTCTTTTTCTTTCCTTCTTTCTTTCTTTTCTTCTCCTTCGCTTTCTTTCTCTCTTTCTTTCTTTCTTTCTTTCTTTCTTTCTTTCTTTCTTTCTTTCTTCTTCTTCACTTTCTTTCTTTTATTAAAATAAAACAGCGATTTTGATATATATATATATATATATATATATATATATATATATATATATATATATATATATATATATACGTCTATATTCGCAGTCAAACATGAATGTCTTTTTGTTTATCTGAGATAATGGCAGAGCGTAACGTTCATGATGAATAAGTAGAAAATAATTATTATTATTTTGTAAAGGTCAACGAATATTCGTAATGCTCGTTGTAGTAGAGACTTTGTAATCGCAGGTACAACTATATTAACGCCGTTGAACAATACTGGTGTCAGACGCCTTCGAACGACACTCGTACTAATAGTACTTGCTCGATAATAGCCGCTCGGAAAGTCATCCGCATGGCGATCCGAATAGAGAAATGTTATAGTGAATAGAGTAGAAATAGCGATCCGTATAGTAATAGAGGATAGACTAAATATGGCGACCAATTAGATTTCGCGCTACCTCCCATACATGCGTTTCCTCTATGGTCACGTGGTCTACTTAATTCAATAATGGGACCGCCTGTCTTTGCACATTGGCGATCTATATTCAACTCAAGTGTCGGCAGCGACTCTTTATTCCTATATAACAGTTTATTTCGTGACCTCCTTTGCTAGCTAACAAGTAACAATAAATTCATTACTTATATCCTATACTCCTTAGAGCCGTGATTGCGAAAGATTTTTTTTTCTCTGGGTCGCATTTTCGAAATGAATAATTGCTCGCGCCTCACCAGATTTTACGTGATAAAAAATTCATTTACAAATAAAAAAAAAAACCCAGAGAGAGTGTTAAAGGGAGACAACCGCGGATTCGAAGTCAGAAAATTATCATTGATAACTCTCTCCTCTAATTCGCGGACTATGGTTTCAAGTATTCTTAATACTTGATATAGTGCAAAAATATCACAATGAAGAAATCAATCAATAATTATTTATAACTATTTATACTGGGACTCATGCATACAATTACAAGTAATCAATCATAATATTTCAAATTTTGAAATCATATATACTTTAACATATTAATTTCTTAAAACTGTTTCTAAATCTTTGACTCTTTTCCAATAATTCCACCTCACCTGCTATCCTCCTGTGCCTAACCTATGAAGGGCACTGCACCGTTTGGGGGCCAGTACCTTCGAGTAATTTTTTAACATTGGTAGGGTAACCAGTTTAGGGATAGGACAACTTTCAATTCAAAAAAGTGTAGGTGGCTAAAAAAATATATGTATATATATATTTTAAGACATTTTTATGTTTATACATTCTTTTTATAGATACAAATATTTAAGTAAATGCTCTGTTTATAATAAACAGTATCAAACAACATTTACCGGCCTGAATGTCCGAGAAATTTTGAAAGAAAATATTCGTCCTCCGACAGGAATTGAACCTGTATCCTGTACGGAACCGTCATATTGCCTGACGTGCCTTTAACCGATTTGACTACAGAAGAGCGTTCGGTTAGCAAGATCGATTTTACTGCTTTTAAAATACAATCTTCCATGATTC
Source organism: Acanthosepion esculentum (assembly GCA_964036315.1). Taxonomy (NCBI): domain Eukaryota; kingdom Metazoa; phylum Mollusca; class Cephalopoda; order Sepiida; family Sepiidae; genus Acanthosepion; species Acanthosepion esculentum. The sequence continues at coordinate 10,513,841 of OZ038508.1, read as the reverse complement.
TCTCACGTACATTCATATCTGCTCAAAGCGTATCCAAATGAAAACAAATGACGTCACACATTATGAAATGGACAAAGTCCGACAATTATAAAAAGAATGTATAAACATAAAAATGAATGTCTTAAAATAACTGTCGGACTTTGTCCATTTCATATATATATATATATATATATATATATATATATATATATATATATATATATATATATATATATATATATATATATATCACGGCTATATATATGTTCTATCAAAAATGAAAAAAAAATACGAACGATACAAAATGAGGCTTAAAGACGCGCAGCTAAAAAAAACAACCACAAAACGTGTGGATATTCGAATTTTTTAATAGATTTGATCTCAAGCAAATAAGTTAAGCGACTGAGACACAAGGCGTTGTTGGGTGGGGGCGAGTTAGAAACGGGCGATGTTGCTAATTAGCGAGAACTAAAGAAAAGAAATCAGGTGAACAACAGATAGCGATTGACATTGCGTTTAAAATTTGGCAGTTTAAAGTTGGCTGGAAAGCGTGGAGCTGGAAGAAAGTTCCACAAGCGAGAAGCGCAAATAAAGAAACTCTTAGCATAGAACTTACGGTTACATCTAGCCAGCTAACTGCAAATTGGTGAGACCTCATCACCAGTCTAGTACTGCGCGAAGAGTGATATTTATTTCTGGTTCAATACAGAAAATGTGGCACAAGGCCAACAATGGGGAATGGGAAAAAAGACGGTCTTTTTCTGTCAACTTTAAACTTAGCTAACCACAAACACTGACCCAAACATACAACGATATTCCTAACACCAAAACAACGTATTCTTACCTACCTTTCTTACTACATTCACCGTAATACCTCTTTGTCTCTATGAACATCCTAACTAGTCCCCCATATGTACAATGCATTGTCTGTGGTCGGGGGAATAAAACAACAATTTAAAAACTAACCCCAAAGTGTGTTTACAATATGAAAACAAAAACTATTTACAAGAAACCAAATAAAATAATGTTAGTAATAAAACCCCCTACAATCATTAAATATGTCAGAAACATCAGTTAAATGGGCGAAATCAATGCATGACTAAAATAATATAAAACATTCATTCCTTCCATGCACTCACTCAAACATACACCCATTCAAACACAACAGCAAATAAGAAAACCACACCCAAAACGAAAGGCGACCCGCATCCACCAGCGAACTAACATCATTGACCACCTAACGAGGGAGGAAATGGGGAAATAAACTAAAGAAAAGTAGAGACAGAAATAAAAGGGACCAATTGGCATACATCTCCTAGCTAAGAGTCCATCTTGAAAGTATTTATAAAAAATACACAGAGGAATGATGGGAACGTGACTGAAGTCGAAACGCCAGATCACGGCCAGTAATATTGCAGATTCATTTTTGGATCTAATCAAGCAACTCAAGATAAATAGCGGGAACACCGGGCCATATGTGGCACCAATATTTTAAGCATGGACAAATGGTAGACATATAGATATTTAAAATAACCTCTGAAGAATTGTCTCGCACGACTCAGTGAACCAACTTTCATAGCAGCTGAAAAAAATTTGAAAAAAACGAAACAAAACTGACAAGCAAAAGAAAGAAAAATATTTGATGATTTATAAAAGCCGGAAGTGCTCACCACGTAGAACAATATATATTGAAATATTCAACGGAAATTAGAAAAAAAATATTTCGAAGTACAGAAAATATAAAGAAAATAACTTTTCATGGGTCATTAAATATACTTGAAAAAAACACGAAATATTTTACCACAAGAAGGTGATAAGCCACTGCGATGAAAGAGATAACTGATAGTGAAAGAAACTGAGGAAAAATGGTGAAGGAAAAAGAACGATAAAAGAACAGGTTTTAGGTGACCCTTGGCGTAGTATTGTAAGTGGACAAGAAAGAAATAAACACACACACACTCACACACACACAAATATATATATATATATATATATATATATATATATATATATATATATATATATATATATATATATATATATCGGTTGGGACAATGGACAATTTTACACTCACTTAGTTCCACCAAACTTGAAAATGAATGTTGGAAAAACTAAATAAAAAAGTAAATAAAAATTTACTTGTTTGTCATATTCAACGAAACATGTTTAAAAGAAGGGTTGTGGCCGATATATATATATATATATATATATATATATATATATATATATATATATATATATATATTGAACAATAAAAAATATTAAAAAATTAAAATATTCAGACACACTGGTTTATATGTTAATATTCTTTCGTTTTTATTATTATTTCATTTAGATTCCTCGACTAGTTTCGGCCAACATGGCCATCATCAGGAGAAAATAATTTTCTGCTTGCTGGTAGCAGTGGACTACAGAAATGAATGACTTGGTGGAGAAAATGAACTTTTGTCTCTAGTTTTCATTTGTTTTTTTATTTTTTTAACATGAATTTTGGTCAGTCCTTGTGTTGATCAAACAGTCTCCTTTAAGATAAGAGCTGGATGGATTCATGCTACTCTGAATTCCCCTGGTCACACACACACATATATAAATATATCTATGTGTGTGTGTTTGTGTTTGTGTGTGTGTGTGTGTGTGTGTGTGTGTGTGTGTGTGTGTGTGTGTGTGTGTGTGGCGTGCGTGTACGCATAAGGAAAGGTCAGTTTGTAAACTGAGTGGTGAGGGTCATTTTTTTCTAATATTACTCTCTAAGCAAAATCTCCAATTCTCAGAAACAAAGCAACACTTAATCCTTCATTCCCCAGTTCATAAACCGAAAATAAAACGATTGGCAAAACATCGTCTCTTTTAATTATTTTATTTCATTATCCACTTATCCACACACACACACACGCACATACATATATATATATATATATATATATATATATATATATATATATATATATATATATGTTTTACTCACCGAGAACACTATCACCTCCTTCCCACAACATTATTCTTCGATGTCGTGAAGCGATCGTCTGTTGAACAACAAGACCCTCTGGATGTCAGGTACATTTTAAGAAAAAATAATTTAAACTAAACTCACAAATTAGTCCCTTTAATGAAGAGGTTTTTCGTTTCTGTCCCAATCCCAAAAACAGAAATTCGCGTAAATTTTATTTTAGGAAGGAAACATGCTAGAAATAATTATTATTGTGAAGAGAAAATACCGAAAAAAGGAAAAAAGACTTGTTTTAAGTTTGTTTTTTGTTTTTAAATTTTGATTTTTAGCTGTTTGTAAAGCGATTGCAACGTTGATTAAAATTTCTTGTGTTTTAATTTAAAACATTTCAATTTCTGGTTATGTTTGTTGAATTTTCTGAAAAGAGGAAACAGTTTTAGAATGAATCTTACTTAAAAAATAAATATTTGTCACAGTTTTGCTTTTTCCCTTTCTGTCACACCATATACACAAACGCATACGTACACACAGAGATTCAGATTGAAGAACTCAATGTGTTTATTTACCTGTGAGACATACACTTCCTCAACACATATACACAAAGAGAGAATGTGAGAGATAACTTCCCTACTGTACTGGCTTCTACTCTTCTTGTATTTGCCGCATCGCTTCAGGACGTGGCTCTCCATAGCTTCCTATCTTGTGTGGCTCTTAGCAGTTTTTCACCCTTTGCTAAGACCTCCGCCCTACGTTCATGATTCATTCACACAAGCCCTGTTGTCTTCACCTATCTCTGTTGACCATAATATGCTCCGTGAGGGTCAGTCAGTTATGTGCATTGCGTGATACACGCTTAGGCGATCATGCAACTTCCGAGCCAGGCATTTTTCCCACAGTAGATTGCCATCTTTCTGCGGTAGACAGTTGCCAACTCGGTCTGTCCTGCTATTTACCCATAGCGAGGAGGAGAAGATTCATAGCTTTCCCAAGGGTACTAGCATCGAAGTTAATGTAATGGATTCGACTGGAAATCGAACTCGGCTCTCCGATTCTTCAATCTGAGCCGCTATCCATTACTCCACCGTGAGGGTCAAGTGTTCAAAAAACATTCTTCTTCATTATGTGTCCAAGTAACTTGAACAATCTTTTCCTGATTCTCAGTATTCAGTGTTCAAATCATTGTAGGGTTTGTTTGTGTGTGTTTTTTATTTTATTTTCTTAGGTTAGTAAGTGAATGCATGGACGTAGGTTAAGAACATAATATAATACAGCATTTAATGCCACAAGGATTTTTTTTTCTCAAGTAAATGTAAAAGAAAAAAGCTTACCATAACGTTCGCGCATGTGCAGGAGAGGCAAAAAGTTGCGCCGTTGATTTTATACCTGTAGACATCAGAGAAACAAATTCTGCTTGGCTAATGCAAATCTCGTTGCCATTGTAAAAGAAAGATCAACCTTCTGATATAATACATTTTGTTGTTGTTGTTGTTAATATCACATTGTGGAGCGAATGATATGGAGAGGCGGCCTGTCAGCAGGTCAGGGTACCTGGCAAAACGGATCTGATATTGCAGTACCCGAAATCCGTAATGAAGCCAAGGTAATATCACTGATGATCTCTACCGTTGCATTTATAAATGCATTTTAAGAACAAGTGCTCTTTCTGTTGCCATTTTTTAAAGACTTCCTTGTTGCTAACTCGCTCAATTCATCGTGTTTCCAGTATCCTTCCAGGGAACGACATTTTTTTCTGCTTCTACATTTTTTCTCATCCTTGGGGAGATTGACAAACATATTTTTTATTTACTCGCGTAAGAGGAAAATGAAATGGGAGAAATATAGTTCATTCTATTGAGTCAGGAAGTAGAAATAAGTTCAATGTGCCACGTCGCTTCAGAATATAAGCAATCATGGCTCTCCACAACTTCCCATCCTTTGTTATTCTTAGCAGTACTTTTCTCTTTGTTCTCCCGCCCCTGTTCTGCGATGCATTCACAAAAGCTTATCCGCTATGTGGCTCACTATATTCCTCTATCTCCCCTGCTTTCAATATGCCCTGTGACGGTTAGGCTCTCCAAGCCGTCCTTCCTCATTGGGAGTTCAAGTAATTTCAGTCATTTCTTCCTGACACTCAGCATAACTGTTCTTTCCGTTGTCATTTTCTTTCAGACTTTCTCATTGCTTAATTTCTCTGTCCATGGAATTCTCAGTATCCTTCTGTAGAACCACATTTCTGCTGCAATCATTTTTTTCTTAATCCCTGTAGAGATCGTCCAGCACTCACTGCCATATAACAGGATAGATATCACACAGTAATACAACACCGCTTTTCTTTGTCTTTTTGTTTCTTATCACTCTGCTTAACTTTTGGAGTACTTCTTTCGCTTGTCCAAGGCGTGTTCAAATCTCGGTGCCGCATTGTCTATCCTCTTAAAATGCTTCCAAGATGTTTAAACGTCTGCACCTGCTTGATGTCTATATCCCCAATTCGTAACATGCATCTTGGGTTTTATTTTTATTTTACTGATAAGTAAACTTTCTATTATTTACATTATTCGGACTGTTATCCTCATCTTCATTGCCGTATTCACAACGTTTTGGCCTCTATATCACTGAGATGAGGTATTATGATTACTTGCATTATTAACATTATTCGGACTGTTATCCTCATCTTCATTGCCGTATTCACAACGTTTTGGCCTCTATATCACTGAGATGAGGTATTATGATTATTTGCATTATTAACATTATTCGGACTGTTATCCTCATCTTCATTGTCATATTCACAACGTTTTGGCCTCTATATCACTGAGATGAGGTATTATGATTACTTGCATTATTAACATTATTCGGACTATTATCCTCATCTTCATTGCCGTATTCACAACGTTTTGGCCTCTATATCACTGAGATGAGGTATTATGATTACTTGCATTATTTAAATTATTCGGACTGTTATCCTCATCTTCATTGTCATATTCACAACGTTTTGGCCTCTATATCACTGAGATGAGGTATTATGATTACTTGCATTATTTACATTATTCGGACTGTTATCTTCATCTTCATTGCCGTATTCACGACGTTTTGGCCTCTTTATCACTGAGATGAGGTATTATGATTACTTGCATTATTTACATTATTCGGACTATTATCCTCATCTTCATTGCCGTATTCACAACGTTTTGGCCTCTATATCACTGAGATGAGGTATTATGATTACTTGCATTACTAACATTATTCGGACTGTTATCCTCATCTTCATTGTCGTATTCACAACGTTTTGGCCTCTATATCACTGAGATGAGGTATTATGATTACTTGCATTATTTACATTATTCGGACTGTTATCCTCATCTTCATTGCCATATTCACAACGTTTCGGACGTTGTACTCTCCGTCCTTCTTCAGGTGATTGGAATTTCGATTCGAACCCTTTATTTCATCCACCGGGGTAGATTATTCTAGTTCCACGTGCCATGCTTCTTCCGGATGTCTCAGTTATTTCCCTTTAGTCACTGGACCATGTGTCCTCAAGGCCCAGCGAATAAAGAATTTGGTTAGATCCAGTGACTAGATCCAAAGAGTTATGAGTTCAATACCAGGCCACAGTATTGGTGAACCAAAACTTGGAGAGTTGAGTTAAAGAAAACAAAAAATATGAAATAAAATAAATACATAAATAAATAAATGAAAGAAGTGTAATTCATATTGTAGATTGATTGATTGATTTGTTTGTTTAACGGCATATCAACATGCTTATGGGTCATTTAATGTTGAAATATAATTTTCTTGGGTGCTTTGAAAGAATAAAATTATGATATATGTCATTCTGCTTTCACAATTGAATCCATGATAGATGATACTCAGCTTTCGTGCATATACATCTTTGTATGGACATAATTACTAGAGGTGGTGACATGTGTGTTTTATGTTGTAGTTTAGCTGAAGTTATATTTTGGAATACAGTTTGATTTCTTTAAGAAATTGTAGAATATTATATGGATTAATGTCACGAAAGAGTTCTTTTATGTTGGTTATTTGATTTTATTTGGCCGCATATCAGCCTCTATAGCTTATTTAATAACGAAATCTAAATAGTAATTTTATGATTTCAACTACAGTTATTTTGTACATAATTTTTATTTATTTTTGTATTTTTTTTAGTCAGTTTTTTTAGATTTCTATTTGGCAGATCATAAAATGTATTGTTGGTAATTTTAGTATAAAATGTATTTTTATATTTTTTAGCGTTGCATTGAGTGTCATTTTGCTATAAAATGTATTTTTCGTCATTTTATTATAAAAATGTACAGTTAATTTTCGTTTCGAGATTCACGATTTGCCGATAGCTGGGATCCTAAAATGTATTACCACCCTTGGTTAAAGTGGACCTTGGAACAACTGCATTTAAAAAGTGGTTCCACACCCCACAAAAGCTCCAATCATCTGATCAGATGCCTTGCTATTGGATGTAGTTTACTGTTATACCCAGAACGAAGTTCATTTCCAATCAGTATATTTTCAAACCAAACTTTATTTTTGCTTCTGTAGGAGAATTTATAAATTTGAATATATACAGAGTATACAATGATAACATTATTCTCATAAGGATATAGATTTTAGTGTATAGACGTTTATTTTTAGTTTGAAACAATTTCATATGGAATATGATACTCTACCGGTTTTAAAGAAAACTACATGAGCTTCAAGTGAAGATAGTGAAGGAAAGCACGAGGAAAGGACTAAGCATCAATTACAAGAAAACGGAATCCATGGTTGTCAGCAAAGGTAACAGTCCAACTTGCAATTTACAAATTGAAGATACCAAAATCAAACAAAGTCAACAATTTAAATATCTGGGAAGTGATTTAACAGAGGACGGAAAGTGCATCACTGAAATGTGAAGATGCATTATTGGATAGCGAAAATGTCTCCCAAAACGAAGAGAGTTAAGAAATAGTAAAATGTCGTTAGAAACAAAGAAAAGCGTCTTTCTTCTTTTCTGCCACATCCTTTCAGGACGTAGGCGATCATGGCTCTCCCCCTCCCTCTATCCCTTGCAGCTCTCAACAAGTTCATTCCCTCTGCTTCCTCCCCCAGACCACGTTCTGCCATCCACTTGCTTAAGCCTGCCAGATATGTCACGCGTTGTTGTCCTCTCTCCTTCTATTCGACCTGTGAGTATCAGATTCTCTAGTCCCTCCTTCCTCATTGTGTGTCCCAGAAACTTCAGCTGCCTCTTCATGATGCTAAGTATAAGCCTCCTACTTGTTTGCAACCTCTCTGAGACCTCATCGTTGCTCACACGCTCGGTTCATGATATCCTGATCATCCTTCTGTAGAACCACATCTCCGTCTCTTCTTCATTTTTGAGAAAATCGTCAAACATTTGCTATCGGAAAGTAGGACAGATGTCACGTAACAGCTCAGTATTCTTTTCTTTGTTCACAAAGAAATCCTCCAGTCTCGCAATACTCTAACCAGTTTTTGGAATGTGTCCTTGGCAATCCCAATACATCTATCTCAGTGTCGCACTTACTTTCGTCTGTCAAAACGCTCCCCAGATATTTAAACGCGTTTTCTTGATTCTAGGGTTTTCGGTCGGCCTGCAAATCGCATTTTACTGAAATGTTACTTAGGTCAGTCCTCCTCTATGGCAGTGAATGTTGGACACTCTCTTCTCTGAAGAAAATACTTGAAGCAACAAAAATATAGTTCTGCAGAAGGATGCTGGGGATATAACAGACTGACCATAACGACGAAGTTTTAGAGAAAATCGAAACAAAAGGGACACTTATACTTATTATCTGGAAAAGACAGTTGAAATTGCTAGGTTACATAATGAGGAAAGAGAGCTTGGAAAATTTGATACTCACAAAATGGACCGAAGGCAAGAAGGACTGATAAACAACTCATAACATACCCAGTGAGCTTACGTAAATGGATGGCGAAGCAAGGTTTTAGAGATTAGAGAAAAATAGCTACAAGTGACAGGATTTTGTTGGGAGATATGATCGCTAATGTCCTGAAGGGATACCGCAAATAGGAGAAGAATTATTTACACAAACAGAATATTAACTACCAAAAATAGATCCCAGATTCATGTTAATCAAGTTGAACATAATTAGATGATAGGATGAATACATAAGTCATTACGTACAATTAAGAACAACATATTTTATTGCCAAGGCGGACTAAACAGAAAAAAATAAAGTAGAAGGAATGTATGTATGCGGAGTGGGGTCCTCAATACTTCCTGCTTGCTCACATGTTCTGTACATAGTATTCACAGCATTTGATCTATATAATCATATCTCCTAAGCTTCAAGTCTCTTCATCTGTGAAGAGATTTTCCGGGATTCCTTGCGATATTGGAAGAAAAATATTATACAACTGTTAAGAACACTTATCACTTACTATTTTGCTTCTGAAAGGCATCTTATTCGCTTACTGTTATCTTTAAAATGTTCTCGTTTCTCACATAGCCATGCTGTTATCAGCCTTACCCGATAGAACCATAATTCTGTCGATTCAGTTGCCTTTTTCTTCTGTGAGGAGATTGTCATATAGGATGAAAATGAGTAACTACCGACACCGAGGTTCGAACGTGACACTCTGGACTTATGAATATATGGTTTCCGCCAGGTGTATAAATAGCGGTGTCAGGCTACTGACTGGAGTGATTATTGAGTAGAAGTCACGAGAGATCAACAAAATTCCTTATAACACCAAAGATGAACTGAAGGCAAGGATTATGGCAGCATTGACCGACTTCAACAAGGAGACCGTCCATATATTTAACATCGTAATATATAAAAACACAAACACAATGTCATATAGGAAGAAAATAAGTAACTACCGACACCGAGGTTCGAGCATGACACTATGAATATATGTTTTCTGCCAGGTGTATAAATAGTGGTGTCAGGCTTCTGACTGCAGTGATTATTGAGTGACTATTAAGCGGAACTATTCAGTCGAATTAGTGTGAATTATTGTGCGTCGATGATTCGGAGTTTGATTTAGGATTTACCAGACATTAAGCCGAACCGCGCTACTAACAAGGTATTCACTGAAATGGTTAATAATCTTTGGTTGTCTTTTAATTCTTTGTTCTTGTTAAGTATTTATTTGCGGTTGTAATTAAATACTGTTTTATTTTAACATTGAAGTATTTCGTTATAATTAATCATTAACGGCCACAGTACATCACAAATATTTTATTTACTATTTTAGTCAATAGAAGTTTTCAAGATTTTATTACTATGAATGTAAATGATTAAAAAAAAACATATTTCTGTGTCAATATATGCTGGAGAAGGTAATGTTTTCTCCAGTTGTCAACCGTTAACAGTTGGCAACTCCTTCAAAAAATTGTGCATACCTCCAATTGCATACAAAGATTTTATCAATGGAGTATTTATTGTTAGAGGACTTGTGGAATTCTTTTCTGCCTTTTTGCTTTCCAGTCAACTTTGATCTTCAAAAATTTAAATGCAATGCCAATTGTTTTCTTCTGTCTTCTTAATTACTCTTTTTGTTTGTTCCCTCTCTTTAATAATGCTTTGCCTTTTTCTAATAATTTTTAACTCCCCGTAAATGTTTACGTCTAAATAGATTTATTGTATTACTTGGTTTTGATTTAGGATTTACCTGACGTTAAGCCGAACCGCGCTACTAACAAGGTATTCACTGAAATGGTTAATAATCTTTGGTTGTCTTTTAATTCTTTGTTCTTGTTAAGTATTTATTTGCGGTTGTAATTAAATACTGTTTTATTATGACATGGTCTTTAGTTATAATTAATCATTAACGGGCACCGTACGTCACAAAAAGATTGTCCAGTATTCACCGCTATCCACTGGAGATTGGATATTACATAGCAGTTCAACAAGCTTTGTAATTTTTTGTATTATTTCAAATGTTATTTTAGTGGATGCCCGTATTTGAATAGACGCCCAGTTTTTTTGTTTATTTTTTTAATTTTTTAATTTTTTTGAAACAGCGGTATTACGTCTACCGGTCTGTGAACTCGAGACAACTTAATATTTTCTGTCTGAATATTTTGGATGGGGAGCTGTCATTATTTACAGAATTAACAATCGGTCTAATGTCCTTATGTTTGTTGTTGTCATCACAATGTATCGACCGTTGTGTGTTTTGCGAGTCGATTCGTGTAAACTTCAGCATAATGAGGAGAGAATGTTTAGAGAATTTAACACTGAAAGGATCTATTTTAGGGAATAGAAACAGAGAAGAATCAAACCATTCTCATCCTAGTGTCCATGTCTAGGGATACCTTGCCTTGTTCTTACTTAGTGCTGTTCAGTTATTGCTTGACTTGTTTCCATTTAGTCTAGGTCTGCACTACCCGGTCCAGGGATTGAACTCATAATTATTGCATCCCCAAATCCACGAAACAACGCTAGGCTGTTGTCCCGTGAGACAGTGGAACGAGTACAATCTAACCCTGTAAAATAAATAAAGGGTTCACTTCAGAATACCATGATAGTTCCCTGGATCAATAAGCATCTGATGAAGGACGCAGGTTACAGCGGCCGAAATGTTGTGAGTATAACAAGAAAGATGAGCTTATTTTTGTTTCTAGACGGCATCTTTTTTTGCTGTTTTGATGAGTCTTCGCATTTCTGTCCAGTCATAAGATTCTGGATCCAGTTGCCTTTGTTTGTCTCTTGGTTGGTGTCTATATTTATTTGTATTTTATTTGCCCATGTAAATTTATTCCTCTCATTTTACTTACCTCGATCTGTTTATGACTTATGTTTGCTTGTTAGATTTTTAATTTCTTTCTATTGACTCTTCTTATCAAACTGTTTTTAATTATATATACATATGCATATATATATATATATATATATATATATATATATATATATATATATATATATATATATATGTTGCTAATCCATGTTCAGGGAAATTAATAGCAAGACGATAACGACTAAATAATTAGAAAGCGATACAAATAAGTAAACAAAGCGGAACAAAATAAAGATTAATTCTATGCAGTCTAAGTCAGAAGACAAAATAGCATACCTTGATTTTGTTTTGGTTTTTCCTACTCCTTTTTAATTTAAACCCGATTATCTTTTCCTTTTAAACAAATTTTTAGCTTGCTTTTGTTTTTCGTTTGCGTTTTATTTTTCTGTCTCAACATTTTGTATTGGTTCTGTTCGCCCTTTTATTTTTAGTTCCGTACAAGACGTTCATTAGATTTGGAGCCAGTTCCAACTGGTGATGTCTTGGGGATCGAAATTATCCGTGGTTGCTGAAACTTAATAACAAAGTCAAGGAGCGACACCCATCTCCTTCCCTGCCCTGATCGACGGGCGCGCATGCGCACGTAGAGAAAGAATGTCCACAACGGGCGCACAATGAATCCAAGGTGGTGTGTCTGTTTAACTCTGACTGCGGTTTACGCGACGAGCGTAGATATTTGTTTCGCGAAGATGAGGTTGCGCTTGTAAAATGAGTTGTCAAAATGGTGAACAAGAAGAAACGTTAGGACAGATGATAATGAATCTATTTACACGCATACATATATGCAGAGATATGAAGCGATCCAGATAGATAGATAGATAGATAGATAGATAGATAGATAGATAGATAGATACGAAAAGGCTGTGATAGACACAGGTAGACCGATATTGATAGACAGATGATTCTGAAGAAATAGTTGTCCAGATTAAGGTAGATATATGTGAATAGATTGAAAGTATAGATAGATAGGAACAGACTGGGATAGATAGATAAATAGATAAAAACATATGTGAAATAGATAGATAGATAGATAGATAGATAGATAGATAGATAGATAGATAGATAGATAGATAGATATTAAACTGTTAACAATAGATAGATAGATAGATAGATAGATAGATAGATAGATAGATAGATAGATAGATAGATAGATATTAAACTGTTAATAATAGATAGATAGATAGATAGATAGATAGATAGATAGATAGATAGATAGATAGATAGATAGATAGGGAGAGACTGGATTAGATAGATAAATAGATAGGAAAAGACTTGGATAGGTAAATAGATAGGTGGATAATAAACAGGTAATAATAGATAGATAGATGAACACACTGATAGATAGATAGATGAACACACTGATAGATAGATAGATAGATAGATAGATAGATAGATAGATAGATAGATGAACACACTGATAGATAGATAGATAGATAAATAGATAGATAGATATGAACAGACTCATATGCATTAGGCATACACAGAAGTATAATGAAAACTTCGATCGAAAGAATGCCACACTTATAAAAGAGAAAGACGGAAATTTACCGAATGTTGCCAAAATATAAATCTGCGTCTCGATCTTTTTCCAAATATCTCCTTTTCTAAAAGATTTACTCTACTTTCGCACAACCAGCACACAATCATCAAAATAAAAAAAATAAAATAATTAAATCAAAATCTTCTATTATGAAAAATAAATAAATGCATAAATAATTCGTTGCAGATAAACTGTCCGAAATGCATATTTTGCTAAGTAATTTCGACTTGCGCAGGCATTGTCAAGAAAGCGATATGTTGTCTGTCTGCCAGTTAGAATTCCATTGTCTGCTTCCTGCTAGAAACTGGACTTTTGGAATGATCGATTGTGACTTCATGTGTAACTTTGAATAGAAATAGATTAGGGAGAAGTACAAATTCTTCACATAAACGGCTTTTACTTGAACCAACTCCCAAGAGGATGCTTTCCCAACCATTACAGCCTTGACCTGTTCAAGACTAGGGTTAACCGTTATCTTGTTATCTTTCCCCCCATATCCTCATCAACTGCGCCTCTTACCTCCATACGCAAAATCACCGTCATTAAGCCTCAGTAAATTCCTCTTCAAGATTTAGCTTTTTATTATTTTGTTGACAGTCAAAGAGATTTTGTGGGGGTGGGGGAAATGAATACTCA
>OZ038508.1:10482455-10494955 GCA_964036315.1 Acanthosepion esculentum | reverse complement strand
AAATGTCGTTAATACTTTTAATTATAAAACAGAGCATTTACTTAAATATTTGTACCTATAAAAAGAACGTATAAACATAAAAAATGTCTTAAAAATAATTGTCGGACTTTGTCCATTTCATAATGTGTGACGTCATTTGTTTACATTTGGATACGCTTTGAGCAGAAAATCATGGAAAATTGTAGTTTAAAAGCAGTAAAATCGACGTTCGTAACCGAAACGCTTCTCTGTGGCTCAATCGGTAAAAGAACGTCAGTCTATATGGCGGTTCGGTATAGGATACAAGTTCGATTCCTGTCGGAGGACGCATAGTTTCTATGAAAATTTCTCGGACATTCAGGTCGGTAAATCTGTTTTATTATAAAACAGAGCATTTACTTAAATATTTGTATCTATAAAAAGAATGTATAAGCATAAAAATGTCTTAAAATAAACATAATAATCAAAAACATAAATAATTTCATTTTCCCTCAATGCAAATTGAAACCAAAAAAGCAAAAAGGGTTTCCGGTCACGTGGAAAGTTTGTGACCCCACTTCCAGAAAGGAGAACATTTAATCTGGATAGTTCGAATCTTTGGAGTCGGACGTATTGCAGCGGTCTTAAAGGAAAGGAGATTCAGTCAGCCTCCCTCAACGTCATGTTGACCTGAGGTCGACCCACTCGCTTACCTCCGAGTTTAGTAACACACTTGTGCGTCAATAAAAATTGATGCTTAATTTTTCCAGCCAATTTTTTTGTGTTATTTATAGTGGTTCAATACAATTACCATCTTCTGATACCAGATGAAAAAGCAAATACCAACCCACCACAAGGTATCTAGTAGAAAGAAACGAAGATTATGTGGATCAGGTGGCAAGTGCATAGTCCAGTGAAGCATTTATACGGGACGTTCGTGAATAGAATGGCGATTCTTCGGTAAAAAGCTGCTGAATGGAATACGAAGGAAATGTGGCTGATAAGGCTCCGTGGAGGTAGCATGACGTGTTCTATTTGTAAAGAGAAACTAAACAGTGGAGCTTATCAGATTATTTACCATAGAAATCGCGAAAGATTAGCTATCTTGCTGCCGTGTTGCGTCTGTGGAAATAGGCTGTTGAGTGGAAGATAGTTTGTGTTTTTTTCCTTACATTGTTCACCCTGTGCAAAGGGAAAGAGCCACTTGAGGCAGAGGCTTAAAGAATAAAAGGCACAGTTTATGAGGATCAAACCTAGACTTGAACAGGTTAAGACTGCAATGACCGGGAAGAAATCTCTTGAAAGTCGTTTCCCCAAAGCGGCGGTTCGTGAGCAGAAGCTATTCGAGTGAAATAGACTAAGAAAGAAAGAAAGAAAGAAAGAAAGGAAGAAAGGAAGAAAGAAATTAAGTAAGTATGATAGCTATTGGGGATAGTTGGTTGGTCTTGCTTAATGGCATATCAACAGCTTTATGGGTCATTTAATGCCGAAATTTAATTTTCTTAGGAGCTTTGAAGTAATAAATATATGTTATTCTGCTTTCACAATTGAATACATGGTAGATGATACTCAGATTTTGTGCAGATTTCATATTTGTGTGGATAGAATTACTAGAGGCGATGAAACATGTATTTTAAGTTGTAGTTATTTTAAAGTTATATCTTGGAATAAATTTTGATTTAAGAAATTGTCGGATATTATATGGATTAATATTATGAAAGTGTTCTTTCATGTTGATCGTTTGGTTGGTTGATTTTGTTTAGTGGCATATCAACACATCTAGGGGTTATTTTATGTTGAAAGCTAAATAATTTGAACGCAATTCTATGCCTTCACCGACAGAAAAAATATATTGTTGGTTATTTAATTATAAATATGTACTATTGATCATTTTAAATAAAATGCTTTTCTGGTATTTTTAGTACTAAAATGTATTTTTATAATTTCGTAGTGTTTTTATTTGGGGGTTCACTATTTGCCCATAGTTGGGACACTAACAGGTGTTCCCTCCGCGGCTCAGGGGAACAACAGCAATTAAGAGGTGGTTCCACGCTACTCAAAACCTCCAATCTCAATGATCAGATGCCTTGCTGCCGGATGTAGTTTATCGTCGTACCCAGGATATATTAGATAGATAGATAGATATGAACAGACTGAGATAGATAGATAGATAGATAGATAGATAGATAGATAGATAGATAGATAGATATGAACAGACTGAGATAGATAGATAGATAGATAGATAGATAGATATAAATAGGCTGAGAAATATGAATAGATAGATATATAGAAAGGAATAGATAGATAGATAGATAGATAGATAGATAGATAGATAATGTTAATATATTAAAAGATAGGTTCATATGTACTGATAAATTTTTTTACAATAATGTTCACTCTGTACAAGTGCTCTTCGAGGTAGAGTATTATAGATCAAGAATTAAGGGGCAGAGAATGTGCAGATATGTAGGAAAAATTACGGTTAACCCTAGACATAAGAAAAGTTTAAGATAGTAGTGATCGGGAAGTATCCACTTGGGAGTAATTTTTACAAAGCAGCAGTTCGTGGGAAGAAGCTGTTCAAATGGAACTTACATTTCAACAATGTAAAACGAAGGGAATGAAGGTGGTTCGCTTCAATGGCAGTGGCATGGCGGCTCTTTGCCGTGAATGTTAGAACTAGTGAAACGAACAAATAGTGTCCGTCTGAACACTTTCTTGGAAATAGCGACAGAACTCTTTCTCATAGACGAAAGGCTTCATCCCCAACAAGACTATGGTAACTGACTGCTTTTGTAAGTCATCATATTTACAAAAGACAAATTAAACTGAAAATGTCATATTGCTGATATATCTTGGCTGATGTGAATCATTCATCATTTTTCCACGTTGGAATATCAAACGTCGAAAGTGAGGATTGATTTTACAGAAGGAGTCAGTTACTTCCTGAAGCTGTTCGAAAAACTGACTAGTTTTCTCAGCATCTTTAAGAATGAATGGAATATGTGAGTTGCACTTGAAGTCACGATTGAACTTGAGAACTAATTGACGTTCAAATTATGGAGACACTTTAAGAATATAGCCGTTCATCATGAATGAAAAAGTCAAGGTTATAACAGTGATTACGAATAGATCCTGGCATGGTTTTGGATGCATTGATATTTACAAAGCAGTTTCCCCGTATTGAGCTTCTCGTCAGAGTTAAAGTCGACTCCGATCATCCTGACTTTTGTGAGTGGGTACATAAACAGCATTATCATCTGCATAGATGTTTAATAATGATCTGGGAATATTCCTCGTTATATTGTTAATGAATGATAAAAAAGCAGAAAAAAGGTAGGAGTGAAGGCAGAGTCTTGAGGGTACCTAGGTCGATCTTATAATCTTCTGTAGTCTGACAATTTATAATGATCTCCATGTAGCTATAGTGAGAGAAAAGATTCTGTGATTGCGTAAATTCATCCGGAGAAATCATAGCTAAAGAGGTTGATGAGGAATGATATTGCGATGGAGATAGATAGATAGATAGATAGATAGATAGATAGATAGATAGATAGATAGATAATGGAGAAGACAGTTACATATATATATATATATATATATATATATATATATATATATATATGTATATATATATGTGTGTGTGTGTGTGTGTGTGTGTTCTTTTTTAATCATTTGAACCGACGGAAGGCGATAAAGCCACTAAGACAAAATGGCTTACTGAGTGTAAAATAATCATAGAAAAAAAGCTTTTTTTAAGCAAAGAGAACAATAAAAGAAATGGAATTAAGGAGACAAAAGCTGAAAATTGATGTTGCATTTAAATTTGCGATGATCAACTTTGACTGGAAAGCAAGAAGCCGGAATAGATTTCCGTAAACGATCTTTAGCGTAGAACTTATGGTTCCATCAAGCCATTTCGATTGCAAAATGATTGAGAGCTAACGGCTGAAACGCTGTAATAAATATGGCGACAAAGACAACAATAGTCCGAATAATGTAAATAGTGTACATAATACCTCATCTCAGAAATATAGACAGATACTGAAAGGCCGAAACATTGTAATAAATATGGCGACAAAGATGAAGACAATAGTCCGAATAATGTAAATAGTGTATATAATACCTCATCTCAGAAATATAGACAGATACTGAAAGGCCGAAACGTTGTAATAAATATGGCGACAAAGATGAGGACAACAGTCCGAATAATGTAAATAGTGTATATAATACCTCATCTCAGATATATAGACAGATACTGAAAAGCCGAAACGTTGTAATAAATATGGCGGCAAAGATGAGGACAACAGTCCGAATAATGTAAATAGTGTATATAATACCTCATCTCAGAAATATAGAAAGATACTGACAGGCCGAAACATTGTAATAAATATGGCGACAAAGATGAGGACAATAGTCCGAATAATGTAAATAGTGTAAAAAACGTATGTGTAAATTTTGTTCATGTCTTTCAGCTTTCAAACAACGGAAGTTCATTGTATGTGGGTCTTACAATAAGCAAGTTTGGCCACCCCTGGAGTTTAATGATACAAAATGGAGTTGTTGTAAGGTTGTTCAAGAAGGGAGTGAAGTCTCCATATTATAAGGATATGTAGGAGAGGTAAAAGTTGGCCCTCACTTGAACAGGTTAAGAATATAATGATCCAGGAAGTATCATTCGGGAGTCTTTTCCACAACGCTACATGTCTAGGTAAAAATCTGAATGGAGCTTCGGCCTTACCAATGGAATACAAAAAGCGAGTTTGGCCAACTGGTCTATACGCGGTAATTGCAATATGAGGACGGACGACTTCTCAAGTGTGTGGAGCAATAAGCGGTTAGTATAATTTTTGTTGTTGCTTTTGAACGAGAAAATGTTGTTAATTATCTCCTATAATAGATATATCTCTCTTTGGATGGAAAGAATTGATTTCAAAACTTTTTCAACACCAGAAGAAATTCAATGAAGCTAAGAAGAAGGCTAATAGGCAAATCACACTTCATTAAAATCTGTGCAAAGAAAGCAAATTACTTTTGATTAATTCTAAATCAAAATCCAAGTTTATTTTCTGTCGGATTAGGTACCTTAATTTTGTGATTGTTTACCACAGGAAAATGTGGATGGATCGCTTCGGGAAGCAACGATTAAAAAAGTCTTAAAACTACAATAAAACGGAGATGTTTGAGCCAGATAATTTCGATTTCTAATTAACAGAAAATAATTCCCTTTGTCACGACAAATAACAATGAAAACTATAGGTATAATGTAAACATGTGACTTCCTGTGAACACAAATGCAGCAAGTTTTTAATCACCCTCTTCCTCTCTCTATATATAGCGATTTTCCAAGCTTACTTAACATGTGGCACAAGGCCAAATGTACGGGGGCACCCTGTGAGGATCGAACTCACTACTCCGTAGCAATTTTTAAGCGAGACAAACTTGCTAACCATTACACCACCTCAAGGTGCCTCTAAGTGATTTTCCAAGCTTAGCTTAGCTTAGATGTGGCACAAAACCGAAAGTAGTGGGCACCCAATGAGGATCGAACTCACTACTCCGTAGAAATTGTTCTAGCGGGACAAGCTTGCTGACCATTACACCGCCTCGAGGTACCCGTAAGTGATTTTCCAAGCATAGCTTAGATGTGGCACAAGGCCGAAATTAGGGGGCGTCGATGAGGATCGAAATCATTACTCCGTAGTGATTATTCTAGCGAGACAAAAAGATGATTGTACCGCCTCGGTGTGCCCACCTTTCTCTCTCTCTCTCTCTCTCTCTCTCTCTCTCTCTCTCTCTCTCTCTCTCTTTCTATCTCTTTCTATCTCTCTCTCTCTCTCTCTCTCTCTCTCTCTATATATATATATATATATATATATATATATATATATATGCATTTATAGTTCTAAAGATATATATACATATATACATATATATATATATATATATATATTGACCACTAATATTATCAATATATATATATATATATATATATATATATATATATATATATATATATATATATAAATAAAGAGAGAGAGAGAGAGAGAGAGAGAGAGAGAGAGATCTTATTACTGTAAACGTTATTGAGTAAACCTGTTTGTATATATATGCATATTTCTTTAAACACTGAAATTAATATCTACCGGACTGGAGATCGAGAGTCTTATTATCGAAATCCTGGCTTCTAATAAATATAACATTTATAGCAATAATAATTTTTGGGGACTAAAACCCATTAATTACTTTAAAATTGCTTTTTGTACGTTTGCGAGTGCGTGACTTAAGCTAGTATCTCTGTGTGTATATATATATATATATATATATATATATATATATATATATATATATATATATATATATATATATATATATATATATATATATATATATATATATATATATATATATGATGTACGTTTAACGAATGAGATTTTCTATCAGTTTTAATACCACTCAACGAGTCGTAGGCTAGTGTGTTCTCTTTAAGGCATAAAAATTCGATTCGTTTCGCACGGACCGACGGGAAAATAAAATACGTAAATGGAGTGGAGGAGGGTTTGTCTTTTTGGAAGAGATGATTAATTATTTGCGAGCACTAAAGCCAGGAGCTCCGAAAATAAATTGGCAAAAGGGCGGCTTCCATTGCAAATGCTAGAATATCATATTTCACAAGCGGCAAACGATCAAGAGAAACTTACACTAAAACACTTTTTTAAAAACATATTTACAAGAAGAAAAAAAATTCTTTTTATCTCTTACTCTTTGTAAATACTCTCAGTTTTTTTTTTATTTCTTGCTCTTTTCTCTTCTCTTCGCTATTTCTCTCCGTTTATCTCTTTATCCATTTCTTTGTCTTTTTTTTTCCTTTGTCAGTTTTTCTCTCTTGTCTATCTCCATTCATTTTTATCTTTCTCCCACTCATTTTCTATTTTCTATTTTCTCTCTTCTTTCTATTGGTCTTCTCTTCTCATTTCCCCCTCTTTTTCTTCTTCTTTAGACTTCCTTCTATCTATCTCTATCTCTCTCTCACTTTCCCTTTTTTTGCTTTTTTCTTTCGCTTTCACACAGTTTTTCTCACGTTCTCTTATACCATCGCCGATAAATAAGTTCATGCGATAGATATTAACACACACAACACACACACACAACACACACACAACACACACAGCACACAACACACAACACACACAGCACACAGAACACACACACAACACACACAACACAACACACACAACACAACACACACACAACACACACACAACACACACAACACCCACAACACACAAAACACACACAACATGGACAACACACACAACACACACTCAACACACACACACAACACACACACGCAACACACAACACACACAACCCAAAACACACAACCCAACACACACGAACACACACACAAAGCACACACTCAACACACACACACAACACACACAACACACACAACACACAACACACACAACACAAACACAACACACACTCACACAACAAACACACTCACACACGCTACACACACACAAAACAACACACACACACAACACACACAATACACATACAACACACACAACACACACAACACACACAAACCACACACAAGCAAATGCACGCAGACACGCACACAAAACGCACACAAGCAAATGCATGCACACTTACGAGCATGCACACACACACATATACGTATGCATGTATATATTGGCGCGTTTCCTTTCCGACAATCATCGCTGTGTTTCAACCACTACAGGGTTACTTTGTCAGGAAGGTAACTTCTTAATATTATCGGCCTTGGAAGGCGATGCCTAAGTTCGGCGTCTTTAGAAAGTGACTGAAGACAATACCACAGATTGACCCGAGCCTTGTGAGTGAAGTTCGTCCATGGTGGTGCTAGCATAAATTCCCAAGTCATCGTGACAGAGGGTTTGAGTTATTTGGCCTGGTTCAAAACGTTGATCACATAAGTTGACGTGCTCTCTACCAGAAACTGTAATTAAAGCCCGCTTAGTATAACTGACGTATAAACCACAGCAGGCTCTCAACAAACACAAATGTGCCAGAGCAAACGTCTGCAACAGGGATGCTAGTCACCCGAGCAGACAGGCCTACCAACTGCCACGCGTTATGTATATGAGAGATACAGACAGATCATTGTTTCAACCAAGAAACCTTTACCAAAAACTCTGTAAGCGATCTGGGCTTGCAAAGGAAATTTTGTCGCAGATTATTTCCACAATGCAGAGAACAAATCACTGCAAGTTTAGACTCGAATATCAGAGACAGAAAGAAATGCCGAAAACTCGATTCGCAGGTACTATCTCACAAATCCCAATGCACATAACCAGTTAGAAAAATAACTCACTCTCCGACGAACGTGGTAGCCAAAATGCCCGAATTGCCTCCCCGATTCGAGAACACAAACTGCTTTTATCGGCCGAGCATTTTTCCCATTCGTCGACAGCTGGGAGAGGACGCCCAATTTTTGCATATCAAAATACTTTTATAGCGACTCCTGTGACGGACTTGTTTTTTTAATTTAAATATTCCGTCTTCAGCATGTCATGCGGAATACGTGCCCCCCCCTTTTTGTAAATAATTTTCTTTTTCGCCACATTTTCCGTCGTAGGATACATGCGGCGCGCTGTCGCTTGGTTTGACGAGGTAAGTTTTGTAATTTAATTATATTTTGGAATATTGAGTTTTTTTTCTTTCTTTTTTAATCAAGTTCACCCCAAGAAAGGCAGTAAAGCTACTAAGGCACAAGGGGTAATTTCAGTTGTAACAAGCCATCTTTTGCCCGCGTTAACAACTGACTTTAGGTTGTTTAGGACATTGGTTGCCATTTTGACCTTCTCGATCCGATCACTCTTAATATCAAGTCAGGAGTGAAAGGTTTGCGCCATCAGCGTAGATTCCAAGTTTAGAACTGATGACATCGGGAAGATAATAACAATTAGAAACAATGGCGGAAATAAAGCAATGCTGTTTTTTAACGGGAAGGTCACATCATTTTACAGCTGAAATAGTTGTTTTGCACGCTGGTTATATAATAATTAGGTAAAATAGTATCAACAGGTGAATCCATAGCTACGCCGTCACTCGGAGAATAAATGTTGCTGTACTTATCACAAAATGAAACTTCTGTCATGTATTAGGCGTGAAATTAAAAAACAATGGCGGGAATAAAGCAATGCTGTTTTCTGATGGCAAGTACACATCATTTTACAGCTGAAATGGCTAGATATAACCGTAAGGTCTATGCTAAGAGTTTCTTCTATCGAACTTTTCACTTCTTGAAATATCTTCTAGCTTCTTGCTTCCCTGGTAGCTATGATCTCCATAAACGTATGCGAAGAAATTATGTTTGTCCAACTAATTTTATATTACAGCTATTTTATATCTGTAAGAAAAATTATTTCTGGAATTAAGAAGGCAAACATTTTCATGTGGGTTTTGTATACAGAGAAATAATCGAATTCTGACTATTAGCGTTGACTGTGGGCACCTCGAGGCGGTGTAATGGTTAGCAAGCTTGTCTCGCTAGAACAATTACCACTGAGTAGTGAGTTCGATCATCACTGGGTGCCCCATACTTTCGGCCTTGTGTCACATCTAAGCTACGCTTGGAAAATCAATATATATGTGTACCTGGGGCACCTCTAGGCGGTCTAATGGTTAGCAAACTTGACTCGCTAGAACAATTACAACTAGTAGTGAGTTCAATCCTCACTGGGTACCCCATACTTTCGGCCTTGTGCCACATCTAAGCTACGCTTGGAAAATCACTATTAGCGTTGACTAAGGAAACATTTCTTTTATTAGTGTTAGGTTCATGAATAAAAAAAAAGACTTTTCCTCGAAGGTTTCTTTATTTTCTTGATAACATTTTTGCCCATATTTTACGTTACCAGCATCAGCGGCAGTCCGTTGCAGATGCATAACTGAATTCGCCATGCCTCATTCCATATATGCCGCAGAGTTTGGGTCACTTCTTGATAGGGTGATGCCCATCGGCACTTTATTCTACTCTGATTTTGTTTCACCTCCAACCAAAACTCGGAAAGCCAAACGACGATAGGGAATTGATGATGGGAGTAGGTTTGGGGAAACTGGAAGTTCCTAGTCCTTAGTCTGCGCTTTGGCGACGAATTTGGTCCTCAGTGTCATCATCATTCAAATGAAACGATCAGCAAAGAGAAAAATAAATTCTTGTATACGAGATAAAGCAGACGACGACGTTATTATGAACATATCATCGAACATATATCATAGGTCTGGCAAAATTATTAAAGGTTTTGTACGCTGGTTATATAATAATTAGAAAAAATAAGATCAAGTGGTGAACCCATAGCTAAACCATCAGTTGGAGTATAAACGTTGCTGTACTGATTGTACTTCTAACGTGTATTAGGTCTGAACGCGAAAAATTCTTAGTTATTAGGTTAAGTCACAAGTAATTTCCATTTTTCAGAACCAGTTGACGAATGTATCTTCCTAACCGCTTATCATGGATGGCAGTAAAGAATAGATTTGAAATACACTAACATGCTATAGTTTTTCGTGTCAATGGTAATTTCTTAAGTTGAAAAGTGCATTGACCAAAAAGTTTTGTCCTGCCACACGACAAAGCAAGGTCGCTTACAACAAGAATAACAGAAATAAATATTTTTGGAACTCGGTTGGTCACAGCACCCACCATATTCACCTGATTTTGCACTAACTGATTATTACATTTTTCGATCACTGAAAATTTTTTCTAATGAAAATCAGTTCATCGAAAACATTTTCCCATCAAAATATGCAGAACGTTACTCAAAAGTCATCTGATAATTTGCAACAAGTGATTGCAAATACTAGTGAATATATAATAATACAATATGGCATCGTGACAGAAGGTTTAAGCTAGCTGGCCTGGTTCAAAACCGTTGATCCTGCCCATTGATGTTCTCTCTAACAGTGTTGTAACCTAGGAAAAGTTACTGAATAGAATAATTGCACGAAGGTTGGTAATGAACGATAATACTAAGGACAAGAACAACACATATAAGATTCGCCAGCGGTGCATAGAAGAAGTAGTCAACTGCTAGAAGCGAGTCAAGTGAATTCCACAATGAATCTTCCACTCTAGGATATCTACCAACCGCCCCACGTGGTCAGATATGACACAAGGCCGAATTTAATGTGGGATATCCGAGCCCTTATGCTCAGCCAAAATTTCCTCGTAGAGCCCGTATAAAAAACAGGTCGGGTAGCGGTTTCCAGAGACGAGACTCCGCCATTCGACATCTGGGGATCCTCTCTGCGCGGAGACAGAGAGTTTGACCAGCACAGCTGGAAACGAATCTCCAACTCTAGACAAACATGCAGTATTTACCGTTGTATATATGGGAATGGGAGCGTACCCATTATCGTCCGTAGGTACGCTACAACAACCAGAAACTGTAATTAAGGCCTGTTCAGCATCAGTCTTTCTTTTTGTGTCGTGCACCTTCAGGACGAAGGCGATCATGGCTCTCCACTTCTCCCTATCCTTCGCAGCTCTCAACAAGTTCCGTCCCTCTGCTATCTCCCCCCCCCCAAGCCTCGTTATTTCATCCATTTGCTAAAGCCCGCCAGGAATGTCATGCGTTGTTTTCCCTTGTATCTCTTTCTCTCTATTCGACCCGTGAGTATCAGATTCTCCAGGACTTCCTTCCTCATTATGTGTCCCAGAAACTTCAGCTACCTCTTCCTGATGGTAAGTTTAAGCCTCCTCCTCGTTTGCATCCTCTCGTTGCTCACACGCTCGGGCCATGATACCCTTAGCATCCTTCTGTAGAACCATACTTCTATTGCCTTGAGTCTCTTCTTGATCTTTGAGGAGACCGTCCAACATCCACTACCGTAAAGGAGGACAGATGTCATGGAGATGCTCAGTACTCTTTCATTTGTTACCAAAGAAATCCTCCTGTCTTGTAATACTCTGCCTAGCTTTTGGAATGAGTTCTTGACCATTCAAATATGTTTGGTCTGTAATATCCTTAGCATCCATCTGTAGAACCATACTTCTGTTGCCTCGATTCTCTTCTTCATCTTTGAGGAGACTGTCCAAATTTTTTTTCCTACGCAGAACTTTTCACTGCCAGTTCAAGAAAGACATTTCACTCACTAACACACAAAAAAGAGAATGTCTCATATCGATAATATTTAACATCGAAAAACATAAAGGAAAAAAAAAATTATTTTTAATAATATGTGGAAATCTCCACACTTTGCCTGATGACGGTCGTGAGACAGGAAACCCGTGTAGCAAAATTATGGAAAATAAAACATAATATTTTTTTAAAAATCCGCATTACAACTAAAAACGTTTGCGGTTTATCTCTTCTTTTTAATTTTTACAAACACACACACACACACACACACACACACACACACACACGCACACATATATATATATATATATATATATATATATATATATATCAGAGCAGCATGAATCCATCCAGCTCTTATATCAAATAACAACTTAAAAGGTACTGTTTGACCAACAGAAGGACTCA
>OZ038508.1:10434955-10477455 GCA_964036315.1 Acanthosepion esculentum | reverse complement strand
TATTTCTGTTTTTAGTTCTTGCACATCCTTGTGTGTTAGTGGCTTTATTGCCTTGCATGGGGTGATACGGATTAAAAAGAAGAGAATGTTTAACAGGAGAAAGAGAGAGAAAAAGAATAAGTATCAGAATATTGACAAGAAAAACGGAAGGCGGGCCTGAAAAAGAAATAAATGATACGAAATAGAAAGAAAGCAAAATATGTATTAGAGGAAAGTGAAGAAGAAGAAGAAGAAGAAGAAGAAGAAGAAGAAGAAGAAGAAGAAGAAGAAGAAGAAGAAGAAGAAAGAAAGAAAGAAAGAAAGAAAGAAAGAAAGAAGTAGAAGAGGAAGGAAAGAACGAAAGAAAGAACGAAAGAAAGAGAAAGGAAAGACAGAAAAAAGAAGTAGAAGCGAAAGGAAAGAAAGAAAGAAAGAAAGAAAGAAAGAAAGAAAGGAGAAAAAGAATAGAAAGGAAAGAACGAAAGAAAGAAAGAAAGAAAGAAGAAGAAGAAGAAGAAGAAGTAGAAGAAGAAGAAGAAAGAAAGAAAGAAAGAAAGAAAGAAAGAAAGAAGAGGAAGGAAACAACGAAAGAAAGAAATAGAGGAAAGAAAGAAAGAAAGAAAGCATGAAGAAGAGGAAGGAAACAACGAAAAAAAGAAAGAAAAAAGAAGAAGAAGAAATAAAGAAAAAAGAAGAGGAGGAGAAGATGAATGAAAGAAACAAAGAAAGAAAGCAGAAGATGATGATGAAAGAACAAAAGAGAGAAGATGAAAGAAAGAAACAAAGAAAGAAGAAGAATTTTGTAGGTTACTAGATTCCTTGTATCTGCATTTTTGTTTGTAATATAAGAACTGAACTGTGTCTCCATGAAGACTGAATGAAAGCACTTTAATGCCGACATGACCCGTTGTACTTCATGCCTTAAACCCTCACACAAACGCCCTGAAGGCATCCACCTTGGATAAGATTGATGAGATTTTCGACCGGCGATGGTGGTCGGTGTTCGAGTTAAGATCAAAACTTAAACAACGAACGAAGTAAATGGTGTAGTTACAATACCTCATCTCAGAAATATAGGCAGATCCTGAAGAAGGCTGCAGCGTACAACGGTTGAAACGTCGTTAATATGATGAAGTATTGTAAGTATTTAAACTATTTACATCGTTCGGACTGTTGTCTTCATCTTTATTGCCATACCCACGAGGTTTCAGCCGATCTACGCTCCGGTCTTATTCAAGTGATATGTTGGAATTTCAAACCGAACCCTTTATTTAGTTCAAGGAGGGGATTGTTCTAATTCCACATGCCATGCCTTTTTGGATATACCAGTTTCAGTTATTTGCCTTTAGTAATTCACATCTCTAATTTTTTGTTTGCTCGGCATTGAATTCATAACTATTTCGGTCGAGTCACTTTTTGGATCAATCAACCAACACTTTATCCACTGGTACACGTATATCACTTGATGAAGGCCGGGTGTACAACGGCCGAAACGTCGTGAATATGTCAATAAAGATGAGGACAAGAGTTCGAACAGTGTAAATAGTGTAAATAGTTACAATACCTCGTCTCAAAATTATAGACAAATCCTGAAGAAGAGCGGAGCGTACAACAGCCGAAACGTCGTGAATATGTCAATAAAGATGAGGACAACAGTCCGAATATTGTAAACAGTTTAATAGTTACAATACCTTATCTCAGAAATATAGACAGATCCTGCAGAAGGCCGGAGAGTACAACAGCCGAAACGTCGTGAATATGTCAATAAAGATGATGACAGCAGTCCGAACGATGTAAATAGTGTAAATTGTCATCAAAGCATAAGTATTAAAATGCTGACTTTCCAGGCAGCCATACCGTCTTCGGCTCTAAGATTGGCGCAATGTAATCTTCATCCCCAGCATTCCTCTTTGTGCTACATCACACTAAGCTGACTTAATACACATTCACATACATTTACTTGCGTTTCTAAATATTCTCGGCTATTCCCTGTTGCAGACGCCTACTGAGTCACATTTGTGTTTATTCAGCACATACTCAGCTGACTTTTGCTTTATACTCCAAAAATAGCGTGCAGACATTCATTACAGTTGATTTGTAGTCGAACAAAACCAGTCTGCTCGAATTCTCGGTCACGATGACTTGACTTCGTGTTCGCACAAATATCGACGGGTTCCGTACACTTCCCTCCTAAGGCGTTGCTCAATCATTGGTAAAGATGTTTCTCACAGCCCAAACATCACTTTCCCTGTCATCTTTTTCCCAGTTCGATATTGATTTCGGCTTTTAAAAAAAAATCATTTCACCAAGCAAGGCAATAAAGCCACTAAGACGCAAAGGGTTATTGAATGTGAATGAATGTAAGAAAACTATTAAGGAGCGAGGAGAATAAAAAACAGAAATTAAAAAGTGTTGTGGGGTTCTCCCCTTTTACACAAGATGGACTCGTCCAAAGTATACTTATACTGACAGAGAGAATACCTGCTGGTTGAGATGCGGGAGATACGTTGAGATACGTTGAGACAGGGTGAGAAATATGGAGACAGACAAAGGGTGTTTACAGAGAGTTATACGAGAGTCCAGAGAGAGGGAGAGAGAGAGAGAGAGAGATAATTACGGCTTCACTTACAGAGACTTGTACATATACTTTCTACTAACCCGCATTCCTTGACTACTAATCTTCACTTCAAGTCTGTATTGTTACGTTTAATACACATATTTTTCTATCTCAATTACTGGCGTTCTTTATTTATTTGTGCAGGATTCCATTCCCGGAATCCACAACAAAAAGAAAGAATTTTAAGTTGACTGAAATGCAAGAAACCGGAAGAGAGTTCCACAAGTGAGAAGTGCAAGAAAAAAAACTGTTAGCATAGAACTTCCGGTTATATCTAGGTATTTGTACTTTAAAATGATGTGACACCATGCCGCCAATCTAATAGCTCACTTAGATTCATAGAGTCAACATACCATAGTGGAAAGTGATATTTTTTTTGTAAGCATTTCACCCCAATCAACGCGAGATGCCACTAGTACGCAGGGGGCTACAGAGTGGGAGCGAGAGTAAAGAGGTGTGATGGAGGAAAGGATGAAGAGAAGAGCACGGGATAGTTCAGGGCATATGGAGATGTCGATTGACATTACATTTGAAAAGTTGGAGATTATAGCTATCAGGGAAACAATAGGAAGGGAATTCCACAGACGAGAGGAGCGAGACATGAAGCTATTTGAGTAGAAGAGACGGCCATATTTAACCGTTTTGACAGTGAAAGGGTGGGACCGTGATGCCAGCCTAGTAGCACGCTTAAATTCATGCAGTCTGAGAAGTAGCGAAAGTAGCTCGTCGGAACAGTTACCGTGAAAGTATTTGTTGAAAAGACAGAGGGAGGCGACGGCATGTCTGTGAGAGAGCGACTGAAGACGAGATGCCTGATAAGGACCAACCCCATTGCTTATACGTCTCTGGATCTTGTCGAGGACCTTAACAGGAGGGAACCAGACTATATATGGCAGCAGTATTCCATGCAAGTGCGAATGGTTGATGTGTAGATTTGAAGAATGGACTCAGTTGAGAAAAAACTTTTTGGCGCGACACAGGAAACCAATTTTCCTTGCGGTGGATGAAGCTATTGATTCAATGTAATTGTTCCATCTCAGGTCAGCGGACAGTGTGAGACCAGGCAATTTTCATTATTTACATTATTCGGACTATTGTCCTCATTTTGTCGCCATATTTATTACAACGTTTCTTCAGGTGGTTGGAATGTCGAACAGAACCCTTTATTTCGCTCACTGGGGTAGACTGTTCTAGTTCCACGTGCCATGTTTAATGGATGTCAGTTATCAGTTATCTCCTGTAAATTCCCCTCTCCAAGTTCTTCACTGCCTTAACCAGGTATTAGACTCACACTCATTGGGCCCTGTCACTGGATCTAACCAACGCCTTTATCCACTGAGCCATGTGTCCATTGAACGTGGAATGTGAAACTAGAACAGTCTACACCATTGAGCGAAATAAAGGGTTCAGTTCGACATTCCAACCACCTGAAGAAGGCCGGAGCGTATAACGGCCGAAACGTTGTAATAAATATGGCAACAAAGATGAGGACAATAGTCCAAATAATGTAAATAGTGTACATAATACCTCATCTCAGAAATATAGACAGATACTGAAAAGGCAAAACGTTGTAATAAATATGGCGACAAAGATGAGGACAATAGTCCGAATAATGTAAATAGTGTACATAGTACCTCATCTCAGAAATATAGACAGATACCAAGCAATTCTTTTTTATACAATGCCAAAAGAGAGCATGGGTGAAGGCTGATCTTCATCTGTCTATAATTAAACTTTGCTTGCGACAATCACTGACCCACAGTATTGTGGATACTATAGTATTCCTTACTTACCATTCTTACTACATCCACCATAATACCTCAGATGAAAGTTCATCAGATTAATTACTATGAAAGTATTCATAGAAAAATCACAAGGAAGCTGCATTACGAGAAAAAGACTGAATCCGGAATGGCAGGTCAAGACAAATGAGATTAGAGATTTCTAAATATGTAGCAGGTTAACCAGATAATACACATAAGCAACTACATACAGTCATGATTGCGCACATTTGATTGGACGTAAAGCCACGATTAAAAAATCCAATACTTGGCAGTTTCAAGCAATGACAATGCAATTGTCGGTTTTTGCATTGACAAAAAAGATAGCTCTTTTAAAAAGATGATACAAGGGTTCGGGAGAAGTAGGCTATTTTTATTTATTCATTTTTATTGAACAAAAATAAACATCTATCTATCTATCTACCTATCTATCTATCTATATATCTATCTATCTATCTATCTCAATCTGTTTGATATCTATCTATCTATCTATCTATCTATCTATCTATCTATCTAAGTCTGTTCGTATCTATTTCAGTCTGTTTAATATCTATCTATCTCAGTCTGTTCATATGTATCTATCTACCAATCTATCAATCTATCTATCTATCAGTCTCAGTCTGTTCATATCTATCTTTCTTAGTCTGTTCATATCTATCTATCTATCTATCTATCTATCTATCTATCTCAGTCTGTTCATATCTATGTATCTATCTATCTATCTAAGTCTGTTCATATCTATTTCAGTCTGTTTAATATCTATCTATCTATCTATCTATCTATCTATCTATCTATCTATCTATCTATCTCAGTCTGTTCATATCTATTTGTCTCAGTCTGTTCATATCTATCTATCTATCTATCTATCTATCTATCTATCTATCTATCTATCTATGTATCTATCTATCTATCTATCTATCTATCTATCTATCTATCTATCTGTCTCAGTCTGTTCATATCTATCTTTCTTAGTCTGTTCATATCTATCTATCTATCTCAGTCTGTTCATATCTATCTATCTATCTATCTATCTATCTATCTATCTATCTATCTGTCTATCTCAGTCTGTTCATATCTATCTATCTATCTATCTATCTATCTATCTATCTATCTGTCTGTCTGTCTATCTCAGTCTGTTTGCATCTATTAATAATTAATTTTTATTGAATAAATGACGCGAGTTCAAGAAAATTTATAACTATTGTCCCATCAAAATGACATGATTAGCAAACTATTGAACATGTTTAAAATGCCCCAGTTAATGTTAAGTAAAACACTGAACCTTACCAAGAACATTTTCAAATCATTTGACACCTTTCTACATTAATTTCAGAAAATGTATCAAAAAGTGAATGTTTTAATTCAGGAATTGTTTTCAGTTTGAGCCTGTAAATAAGATCTTTCAGTAAACCCTACAAGAAAATGTCCGGTGATGTTAAGTCTAGTTATATTTAATTTCAGTAAATTTATCAGAAATTGTTTCAATTCAGGAACTGTTTTTGATTTAATCCTGTCAACAAGATCTTTCAGTTGAGTCCACAAGAATAAAATCTGGTGGTCTGAGGTCTGGTGATTGTGATGACTGCTCAATTGCTTCACGTCGTCCCGTCCTCCTCAGCTCGAAATTAAGATTTAATCATTCCCCAACACGTAAGCCATTGTTAATCTTAAGCCGTCTTAATCTACTCTAATTTATTTTTGTTAAATAAAGTTTAATAAATAAAAAAGGGTGTTAGTTTGCCCCACCCTTTGTTATTGTGGGAGAAGGTTTTCGATAATGTCTGATCTGCCCTGCTAGCTTTTCGTACCTCTGTATTTTCCCCCTGCTCCGCTTTCACGATGTTCTTAGCCCCAAAGTGTAGAATCTGCTCTTGTTCACAAGTGTGATATCAGAGCGATTGGTCTCCAAGCGTTTGTTAGTAAGACGCTAGTGTCACACATGAGATTCACTTCCTCATTGTCGGCTACTGACGGTGTTGAATGCTCGTATCAGTTCTCTGCACATCGCCTGTATTATTAGGATTATTATGGGATGGAGAATGGAGACACGGTGGAATAATGGATACCAGTTTGGATTTCTGTGCCGATTGCTCTGACGTTAAACATATACATATATATATATATATATATATATATATATAGAGAGAGAGAGAGAGAGAGAGAGAGAGAGATAGATAGATAGATAGAAAAAACCGAGATAGAAAAGACTGAGATAGATAGATAGACAGACAAATAGATAGATAGATAAAGACTGACAGAGATAGATAGATGGATAGATAGATAAAGACTGAGATAGATAGATAGATAAAGACTGAGATAGATAGATAGATAGATAGATAGATAGATAGATAGATAGATAGATAGACAGAAAACAATGAGTGATATAGATAAATAGTTAGACCTATCTCAGCCTGTTAATATATATATATATATATATATATATATATATATATATATATATATATATGTATATATATATATATGTAAAAGTGAACATAGAAGTCAACACTTAGAGGGGACAGTCTGTTTTATGCTAGATTCAATCGTCAGGCCACGATATATATATATATATATATATATATATATATATATATATATATATATATATATATATATATATATCAGTCTGTTTGTATCTATCTATCTATCTACCTATCTCAGACTATTTATATATGTCTGTCTATCTATCTACAGAAACTGACGGAGGGTTTTTCTTCTTTATCTGTCACGAGTTCTTCTTTACTTCTAATAATTTTTTTTTTCTTTTTCTCTTTCATAATTTATTTCTGATATTTTTATATAATGCTTTTAAAAATAATCGCCTGCTGTTATGACAAAAAATAAAGTTGGTGATTTCTCGTGTTCCAATCGATATATTCCATTTTATTTTTCAGAATAGGATAAACATCCTAAAGGGTCTTTTCTTTCTATCGTTTTTTTTTTTGTTTGTTTTTTTTTTTCTAACCCCTGCTACATTTTCCCGCCAAAACCACGGGGACGCGAAAAACAAAAGTGATAAAAGAAAGCATCTCCACGCTCGCCATTCGTATCATCGTAGCATGCATCCAATTGAAGGCGCTTTTTTATCTCACAGCAGAATGCTTGTCGCCCTTGCATTACTCCAGTTACAGAACAAATAGTTATGCAAGCGAAACACAAAGAAGAAATAATGGAATCGTTTGAAGCGATAAAAAAAAGGAAAAAGATCACAGCGAATCGGTAAAAGAAGCAGCGAAGAATAAAGGCGATGTCGTCGGTGCAGATCAACAATATCTTGAAGACAAAAAGGAAAACAAGAAATGTTTTTGACGCACAGGAATCCATTGAGGGGTTAGACAAAACAATTTTGTTTTTGTTGTTAAAACAAAGGAAAAAATCTGGCAGTGGTAATTGTATTATTCCGGTCAAGAAAACTTGTATAATATGAATTTGGATGAAGTTGATATCCATCGTTGTTTTTTTTTTAATAATAAATTATTTTAGCTCCTCCTGCACAACCCGTATATATATAGGGTTTGGAAGCCAGCAGGGTCAGTAACAGGGTGTTTACGCCACCTGGCATGGTGGGCATTAATTCACTAAACAGAAATATATTTACAAACGGGTGTAGGGAGATGGCAAAAGGCTTTATGAAGCAGATGTGTACATTATTTTATTAATAATATTATTATAATATTTTATCTTCAAACTTGCAGATTTTGGCATTCAACCATCAATTTCTATTATGTTTTAAGGATTTAGAGTCTTTTAAGCTTTAGTTTACGTTTTTATAACATATATATATATATATATATATATATATATATATATATATGAAGAAATATAGTCTGAAAATGTGCTATATTTATGGGATAAAGTGCTCAATATCAGAGATAGAGCGTGTGTAAATATAAAAGTGAACATAGAAGTCAACATTTAGAGGCGACAGTCTGTTTCATGTTAGATGCAATCGTCAGGCCACGATATATATATATATATATATATATATATATATATATATATATATATATATATATATCTGTCTGTTTGTATCTATCTATCTATCTATCTATCTTGCATGAAACAGACTCTCGCCTCTAAGTGTTGATTTATATATATATACATATATATATATATATATATATATATATATATATATATATATATATATATATATATATGTCTGTCTGTATCTATCTATCTATCTATCTATCTATCTTGCATGAAACAGACTGTCGCCTCTAAGTGTTGATTTATATATACATATATATATATATATATATATGAAGAAATATAGTCTTAAGATGTGCTATATTTATGGGATAAAGTGCTTAATATCCGAGATAGTATATATATATAAAAGTGAACATGTAAATCAACACTTAGAGGCGACAGTCTGTTTTATGCTAGATGAAATCGTCAGGTGGCCTGACGATTGCATTTAGCATGAAACAGACTGTCGCCTCTAAGTGTTGATTTACATATCTATATATATTTTAT
The DNA here is from genome assembly GCA_964036315.1 of Acanthosepion esculentum. Classification (NCBI taxonomy): domain Eukaryota; kingdom Metazoa; phylum Mollusca; class Cephalopoda; order Sepiida; family Sepiidae; genus Acanthosepion; species Acanthosepion esculentum. The sequence continues at coordinate 10,468,599 of OZ038508.1, read as the reverse complement.
AAATACTATAAAATTCAAAATACCAATTTTAAATTTTAAATTTAATCTATACTAAGTTTAAAATGATAAAATTATTTAAAGAAGGAACTGAGGAAAAAATTCATGTTTTTTTAATTATTTTGTTTTTATTGGAATAAACGTTAATATCTAATTCCGCTCTGAAGTCCGTTACAACTTAGATACATTTGAATGGAAGATATGGGTTAAGGATAGTAAAATCTTGCAAAAGGACAATACACACACAATCAGATTATAACACACAAACACGCAGATATATTTAGATATATATACACGTAAAAAGGCGACGAGACAGGAATAGGTCCACAGACCTAAGACACAAACAAAAAAAACAACATATACATACAGTGAAAGGCACATATATGCGATTATACACATATTTAAACGCTGTCTTGTGGAACCATAGAATTTTATTATATATATATATATATATATATATATATATATATATATATATATATATATATATATATATATATATATATAAACAAAGCTTTGTGGAACCATAACATTATATTTAATAATGTTTATGAAGACGATAGCCCCCAATAGACAAGTTTCATTGCAACCTAGAAACCAGCCATGTATTGTACGATACGATGAGAAAAAATAATTTAATTATCAATTTAAGCAAAGCAAACTTTTGATAATCTTCCTTGTTCTTTAGTGGGTGGGGGATTTGTTTAGCGGCACATAATCACATCTTTGTGTTATTTAATTGCAAAATTTTGATACCGCAACTTTAGGGCGCCAGCTACTCATATCTTGTAAACAATTTTATACATTCAGAATAGCCGTATGTTTACTCTCTCACACACACACACACATACACACACACACATATATATATATATATATATATATATATATATATATATATATATATATATATTAAAAAGGAGAGAGGTACCGCAAAAGTTTTTGGTTGTAATGTGGATTTTTTAAAAGAAATATTATGGTTTATTTTACATAATTTTACTACACGTGTTTCTCGTCTCGCCACAGTCTTCAGGAGATTGCCACATATTAAAAAATATAAAAAATATTAAAACATTAAAAGAGAACTAAGAACACACAGGGGTCATTAAAATATTAAAAGATAAGATACCGACAACTAATTCATCACTTCTCAAACCAACCTTAATTGTTTTATGACACTTCGCGCAGAACTCTTCACTGCCATTTCAAGAAAGACATTCGGATTTCTCGGCTATTTATATATACGGGTCCGTATATATAAATAGCCGAGAAAAATATATTTATATATACGGGTCCGTATATATAAACAGTCGAGAAAAATAACAGAACTCGTGGCCTGACGATTGCATCTAGCATGAAACAGACTGTCGCCTCTAAGTGTTGACTTCTATGTTCACTTTTATATTTACACAAGCTCTATCACAGATATTGAGCATTTTATCCCATAAATATAGCACATCTTAAGACTATATTTCTTCATATATATATATATATTGGCTGACACAAAATTAGTTGTGTTTCAATCCTGGCTTGAGGCATTCCGAAGTCTAGTCGCACTGAGGAGCTGTGATACAGCGAAACAGTACTGTCTGTGAATAACATATATATATATATATATATATATATATATATATATATATATATATATATATATATATATATATATATTACATGATCTTTTGTAGGTATTTGCTTTTTTATCAACTTCTTATGGGTCATTTAATGGCGAAATTTAATTTTCTTGGGAGCATGAGTAATTTCTATTGCAAAAATGTATTGCTGGCAATAATTTTTACAAATATGTATTACTGATAAGTTTTTGGCTATGAGAATATATTGCTGTCAAATTTTCCTATAAAAGTCTTTTTACTTTCATCATTTTTTGACCTCAGTTTGGCGGTTAACCATTTACCCAGAGTTGGGACCCTAACATTTGCTACCACCCGGGCCAGAGTGGGCCTGGGAACGGTAGCAATTAAGAGGTGCTTCCACGCTGCTCAAAACTTCCAATCTCCCGACCAGAGACCGGATGGAGTTAATCGACACACCCAGGACTGCGTTGATCTTCGAACAAAGCTGCATAAAGGATAAATTGGTGCCCCAATAAAATTTTCATAATTATTTCCTGCTTTATATTATTATGTATGTTTGTTGATCTGGAAACGAAACACCACATTGGAAATTCTCGGAATTAGGCAGAGTCTACAATCTGACCATCAATAGAAAAACAGAAAAGTTGTATACCCAAACAAACCAAGCTGAGAAGATCAGATTCTTGATAACGTGTTTCATCAAAGTGAGAGAGTCGAATAAATTCTATAAATACCGTTAACGAAAAATGGGATCGTAAAGGAAGAACAAATTAGAGCAATAAAAGAAGCTGTAGAGAGCCATGCTCACCAAAGTCCTGAATAGATATGTACAAAGAGAGAATGAGAGAGAGAGAGAGAGAGAGATTAAAAGACAAAGAATGTCAAAAGAGAGTAGAGTTAAAAAATCATGTGTTTATGCAATTGCTTACAAGCCGTTCTTCGTCTGTTTATCTAAGTTAGAAATAAAAATGACTTGGAGAATGCATGGAGAGTTGAGGCGAAGGAGAGAAACAGGGGTCGGTACGAAACATCTAGACTATTACGTTACGAAAACAGGGATAGAAATATAAGGAAATCCCCATTTTCTGAGTCTTCACACCATTTTTGTGAGACTCTTCATCTGGTTTAAATACACTGCCCAGGTTTTTTTATACATCTGACGCACCATATTTGCTTTTTGTCTTGTTTTTCTTGTTCTGTACCTTTTAACAATTTGTTCTCTCAAACTTTTGTCTCAACAAATATTAATTCGATCAACGCCATTCTATATAACATATATTCTATATAAAATATAAATATATTCTATATAACATATATTCTATATAACATATATTATATATAACATATAGTCTATATAACATATTATATATAATATATATTCTATATAATATATATTCTTTATAACATATACATATATTCTATATAACATATATTCTATATAACATATTCTATATAACCTATATTCTATATACCATATAAATATATTCTATATAACATATAAATATATTCTATATAACATATATTATATATAACATATAGTCTATATAACATATTCTATATAACATATATTCTATATAACATATATTCTTTATAACATATACATATATTCTATATAACATATATTCTTTATAACATATAAATATATTCTATATAACATCTAAATATATTCTATACAACATATATTCTATATAACATATACATATATTCTATATAACATATATTCTATATAACATATTTTTTATAACATATATATATTCTATATAACATATAATCTATATAATATATATTCTATATAATATATATTCTATATAACATATATTCTATATAACATATAAATATATTCTATATAACATATAAATATATTCTATACAACATATATTATATATAACATATATTCTATATAACATATATTCTATATAACATATATTATATATAACATATAGTCTATATAACATATTCTATATAACATATATTCTATATAACATGTATTCTTTATAACATATACATATATTCTATATAACATATATTCTATATAACATATATTCTTTATAACATATAAATATATTCTATATAACATATAAATATATTCTATACAACATACATTCTATATAACATATACATATATTCTATATAACATATATTCTATATAACATATATTTTTTATAACATATATATTCTATATAACATATAATCTATATAATATATATTCTATATAACATATATTCTATATAACATATATTCTATATAACATATATTCTATATAACATATAAATATATTCTATACAACATATATTATATATAACATATGCATATATTCTATATAACATATACATATATTCTATATAACATATACATATATTCTATATAACAATTTCGTCATGTTCTCACGCTATTTCTTATTATTATTTCTCCATTTGTCAGCCTCAGTTTTTTCATTACTTTCATTTTTTTTAGTATTTATCATAATAAATTCCTTAATTCGTTCATGGCTCACTTTGCGCGCGCGCGCACACACACACAAATACACACACACAAATATATATATACATATATATATATATATATATATATATATATATATATATATATATATGTGTGTGTGTATCAGATGTAACAGCAGAATTGTCCCAATTGTGTAACGGCATAATTGTCCAATTCAGCTTTGAACCGTTGTACTTTAGAAATGATTAAATATATCTTACTGGAATTCTCCGAGGTTTTTATAAAACTATTGGACACTACTTTGAGCAATTAGAATGCATAATTACTCTCCATGCTTAACAGAAGAATCCTGATGAATGTCATCGTAAACGAAGATGATCGTAATTAATTCATCATAGGTAAGGATCGGAAACTCGTGAAGTATTGATATAAAGTTCAATTCTTTTTTTCCAGGATCATTTTCCTACTTATTAAAGATGATCTTCGCCTTTCTAACTTTCTGTCCTGGAGTAACAAGCTGACTGACACGTTTCTCCTACGATTTCATTTTCAGGTAAATTTGCATTGCTCTTTGAACTGTTATTGCTGAAACTCCTCTCTCACGTGCCAAACATCTTATGAATTGAGTTGGATCTTTTCTAATTGATCTCACTAATTCTAAGTTAAAATGATGATCCCTTGGCATAAAGACAACACTCAACGATATCAACAACTAACACGGCCCTAGTATACTGGCCGTATTTGAGAATTAAAAATAAGTCAGCAGACTATACAAATGTTACAAAAGCACTATATAAGTCCTTGTAAAGGATAAATGATTAGTCGAAAATGCTTGGGACGGACAATCATTTCTACATTTTCTGCGCTCTTTGAGTCTAAAATAGAAATCTCTTGTTGGTTCACAAGAAAAACATAACGGACATACTTTCTCCACGTTTTTTAATGAAACACACGTACACGTGGGCGCACACACACACACACACACACACACACACACACACACACACACACACACACATATATATATATATATATATATATATATATATATATATATATATATATATATATTTAAAGACATTTTTATATTTAACATTCTTTTTATAGATACAAGTATTTAAGTAAATGCTCTGTTTATAATAAACAGTATTAAATAACATTTACCGGCCTGAGTGTCCGAGAAATTTTCATCGAAAATATTCGTCCTCCGACAGGATTCGAACCTGTATCCTATACGAAACCGTCATATAGCCTGACGTGCCTTAACCGATTCGGGCACTGAGGATCGTTCGGTTGGCAAGGTCTAAATTACTTCTTATAAACTTCAATCTTCCATATGTATTATACAAAAAAAAATCCCAAATTACCTCATGTGGGTATAGTCTATTTCAGACCAGCACTGACATATGCCAGTCTTCCTCAGCCCTAGAATGAATCTCCGAGACAGTCATCAGTGTTAGATCGTTAATTGATGAAAATCGCCTGAGGATACCGTAAGGTTGAAACCAGGTTAAAAGCTCTATACGTTATTTTTACTTCTATTTTTTCACACGTTTATTGAGCACTTTTTAATACTACTGTTTCCTGGTCTGTTTGAACTTTGACTATTATCCTTTTATGTATTATATATATATATATATATATATATATATATATATATATATATAGCATGATGAGAAGCCACGTATACTTTCTTGATATGTATATAATATGGAGAAAACAACTGAAAAGTTGCAAATTAAAAAAAAAATTGCATGATTTTTTTGTGAAAGTATTTATTTATATTTTTATATATATATATATTTGATATTTCAGATCTGCCCCGACCTTTCGTCAGAAATAAATTAAATAACTGAAAACAAACTTCTGAATACAGTTATTTAATTTATTTCTGGCGAAAGATCGATGCAGATCTGAAATATCAAATATATATATATATAAATATATAAATAAATACTTTCACAAAAAACATTCCATTTTTTTTAATTTGTAACTTTTCAGTTGTCTTCTCCATATTATATATATATATATATATATATATATATATATATATATATATATATTAACTGGATGACCACTTAAATACGTTTATCGACTAATTAAAACGTTGATGTATTATGTAATAATGCCCATTTTTTTAATCATTTCACTACAAACAAGGCAATAAAGCCACTAAGAACCACGGCCCTACTGAGTGTGAAAGAAACATTATTAAAGAGAGAGAACAATAAAAGAAAAGGAATCAAGAAGGCAATAGATAACGATAGACCTTACATGGAAATTTTTGAAGATCAAATTTTACTGAAAATCAACCAGCCGGAAGAGTGTTAACAAAGAAATATATCTAGCCAATTCAATTGAAAAAAAAACAAACAAACGATAAGACCTCGTTTCCAATCTACTACGGAGGAGTGTTTTAACAGAGGAGGGTAAGTGCGACGCTGAGATCCGAAGACGTATTGAGATAGCCAAAGACGCATTCCAAAAGCTAGGTATTACGAGACAGGAGGATTTCTTTGGTAAAAAGAAAAGGCTACTGAACAGCTATGTGATATCTGTCATTCTTTACGGCAGTGAATGTTGGACGGTCTCCTCAAAGATGAAGAAGAGACTCAAGGCAACAGAAGTATGGTTCTACAGAAAGATGATAGTGATATTGTAGACCAAACATATTGGTATGGTCAAAAACGCATTCCAAAAGCTAGGCATAGTATTACAAGAGTAGAGGATTTCTTTGGTAACAAATAAAAGAGTAGTAAGCATCTCTCTGACATCTGTCCTCCTTGACGGCAGTGAATGTTGGACGGTCTCCTCAAAGATGAAGAAGAGACTCGAGGCAACAGAAGTATGGTTCTACAGAAGGATACTTAGGGTATTACAGACCAAACATGTTGGGATGGTCAAGAACGCATTCCAAAAGCTAGGTAAAGTATTACAAGAGAGGCGGATGTCTTTGATAACAAATAAAAGACTACTGAGCATCTCCGTAACATCTGTCCTCCTTTACGGCAGTGGATGTTGGAGGTTCTCCTCAAAGATGAAGAAGAGACTGAAGACAATAGAAGTATGGTTCTACAGAAGAATGCTAAAGATACCATGGGCGTAACATGTGAGCAACGATGAGGAAGAGTCAGCTGAATTTTCTGGGACACGTAACGAGAAAGAAGGCTTAGAGAATCTGATAATCATAGGGCGGATAAAGAGAAAGAGAGCCAAGTGAAATTAACGCGTGACATAGCTAACAGGCTTTAGCAAGTGAATGACAGAACAGTGTTTGGGAGAAGTAAGAAAAGGAAAAACATATTAGGAACTACAAGAGATATTGTGAAGGGTAGAGCCATGATCGCCTACATCGTGAAGAGCGACAGTACATAAGAGAAGAAATACGGTACCATAGGGCAAAGCCCATCAGAATATTTATCAAGAAATCAATATTATTAAAGACACAGCGAAGCTACGTTACGACGGTGAGAAGGGGATTGAAGCCGAGATGCCAGATCACGCCCAATAACATTGCAGATTCTTTTTTAGAGTTTAACAAGAATCTCTAAATATAACAGGAGCAACAGAAGGGGCAATATTCGATGCATATATATCAAATTCATTTAATTCCTTACAAGTTACTGTTTCTGTATCGTATAGAAAAATTTTAAAAAATCAAATGATATAGACTTCTAGTCTCCGAACAAGATTGGTGCATTTCTAAGTTAGGGCAATTGAATTTTATTTTAAATGTTTTCCAACACCGTTCAGGTCTAAAATCACAAGATTCCTCTAAAGTTAGAGTCCTGTCATGTCTTTTCTCTGGGTCGCTCTCTTATATTTATGCATATCTACTTTATCTGTGATACTCATCCTTTTTATTTCTGCACGTTTTTCGTTGAGTCACTCCTCTTTAGCCTACTTGTGTTTTTTTCCTCTCTTTTTTTTTTTTTTTTTGCAGTGTCCTATATTCTGTGCCGTACCTCCGTTTCAACATGTCGAGAATTTGGTCTGTCCGCTATTCCTTTCTTCCTTGTCAAATTTTCTTCGGGATAATCCCGATTGCTGACAACTCTTATATTCAGGGTTTCGCTGATCAAACAAACATGAAAAAACGAATCCAGCATTCATATGACTAACGTGAATCACGTTCTTTCGTAACGTGAATCACGTTCTTTCGTAACGTGAATCACGTTCTTTCGTAACGTGAATCACGTTCTTTCATAACGTGAATCACGTTCTTTCATGACGTGAATCATGTTTTTTCATAACGTGAATCACGTTCTTTCATAACGTGAATCACATTCTTTCTCGCCAACATGGATTTCGTTGAAATAAAATCCATTTGTCTGATGACGCAGTTTTATCAGCGAAACATGTCAAAATAAGAGATTTCAGTTTGTCTATTATATAATTAGCACATGTTTTTAAATTGATTTTTTCTTATTTAATTTAATATCCGAAACGTAAATAATTTATAAAGATTTAATAGTTTTAAAAAAAAAGGGTGGTTAGTGGGTGGATAGTAATCCATCAACCATAAGGACTTTATCGAGACTAAAGAATGAGGACTTGCCTGCGAGGTTCTACTTTATGACCGCAGTGTAGATACCATTTGATTCTTTGTTATTTTTGCGATTCTCACACTCAATATATATATATATATATATATATATATATATATATAAATAATTTTCCTTTATGATTCCTTTACGGTATGTATATATTTCTGTTCCTCTCTCCTTAGATAGTTCAGTTTTCCCAATGACTAACACCTGGTCTACATTTGGTGGTAATTCAAAGGAGATCGCCTGTATACGTGCGAAGTAACAATGCCTGAGGTTGGAGATGGGGTCGTTTAAAAAGAAAAGCCTGGAATTCATATGGGTAACACGATCCTAGTCAGGAGACCTTCCAAACAACAGTTACTGATATTCTTTTTTTTTCTCTCTCAATGTCTTTAGTCTTCAAGAGTGAATAACGGGTTTCTTTTGAGTATCGTCAACTTTTCCTTCCATTCGTGCTTCATCTTCGTGCCACTTCTTCGGGCCTCATCTTTATATATATATATATATATATATATATATATATATATATATATATATATCTTCTTCGGGCCTCATTTTATATATATATATATATATATATATATATATATATATATATATATACACGCACCTCCAAAAGTATTGTGAATGGCAATGACAATGCATTAGTTGTCGTTGTTGACTGAAGACATTTGCTTTTAAGATCAAAAAATGAATATGAGACAAGAGTTTAGAATATCAGATTTTATTTTCTGGTATTTACATTTAGATGTGTTAAACAGCTTAGGACATACGACCTTTTGTTTGAACCGACCCATTTTTAAAGTGAGCAAAACTATTGGAGCACATGACTGACAGGTGTTTCTTGTTGCCCAGGTGTTGCCTTTTAGACTGATTGTTTTAAACTTTAAATGAAGACTCTTGGTTCTAGCCTTGGGTTTCACATTAAAGAATGTATTTCTTGTTTAAGCCTGGAATTCATGTGGGTAACACGATCCTAATCAGGAGACCTTCCAAACCAGTTACTGAGATTCTTTTTTGTCTATTCAATGTCTTTTGTCTTCAAGAGTGAATAACATTTTCTTTTTGAGTATCGTCAACGTTTCCTTCCAATTCGTGCTTCTTTTTATTGCCTCTTCTTCGGGCCTCATCTTTGTGCAATCTTTAACACGTCTTTATACAGGCTCGGCTCATCAGGTTTGGGCCTTAAAATTAGCATTCGAGCAATCCGTTTCCCAACATGTCTGTTCATTCTCTTTCAATAATGGGGCAATTTTGAGTCATTCGTTTTTTCCGTCGTTTTGTTTCCGAACTGCTTTTTATTTCTCTTTCCATTTATACATACATACACACACACACACACACACACACACACACACACACACATATATATATATATATATATATATATATATATATATATAGGATTATTCCAATAAGCAATAAATACTATTCTTAAAAGAGTGCTCAATACAGAGTAGAGCAAATATAATCATTTATTCGAAAATTACAACATAAAAATGTTATAAAATCACTATAAAAATAGTCATTTTGTTTCAACATTTCTGCTGTCTTATCAAGTGGTCAACACCATCACTTGATAAGACATCATTATTGGTAGTAGGTTGATGGATTTTTTTGTTTATTCTTTTAACCTAAATATTACTAGGTAGGTGACAAAGGTTCCAGATTATTGTAATGGCTATTATGTAGAAATAATTGTGCGTCAGAATACGGTTATTTGTCACTCTAGTATTGTTTGATAACTTATTATTTATTATTGGTTACTTTCGGTATTTTGCATTAATTCATTAATTCTTCGTTGTTGATTATTAATATAAATTAATTTTATAATTTATTAATTTGTTTATTATTTAATACTTTTTCTTTTACTTCTTTTATTGTTATATTATTTTTTTTCTTTTGTAGGTTGGTCATCTTATTTAAAATATTGCTTTGTCTAAGTATGTTAGATTATCTGCGTTTTATATAGTGTATATATTTTCATTTTTCTTGTATTTTAAAATGTATTCTTTTTTTAGTTTGTGTCTGCATTCTGAGATACGTTGTCAGTATCTACTAAATAATATTTTCTGTTGTATTAAATTCTTCTCCCCGGAATGGATCCTCCAAATTTACAAATCAACCATCCGCCCTTGCATGGAGCATTGCTGCCATATATGGTCTGGAGTCCCTTCTATTTGCCTCAAGGTTCTTGATAAGATCCAGAGACGGGTATGCAACGTAATTGGCCCTGATCTGTCATCTCGTCTGCAGTCGGTCTTTCACAGACGCACCGTCGCCTCTCTCTGTCTCTTTTATAAATACTTCCATGGTAATTGCTCTGATGAGCTGCTATCGCTGGTTGCCAGGCTCCATGTATTCAAGAGTCCTACGAGGCTGGCATCCCGCTCCTACCTTTGACTGTTGAAACTGTTAAAAGTAGATGTCTCTTCTACTCCAATAGCTTCATATCTCGCACCTCACGCCTATGGAACTCCCTTCCTCATTCCTGTTTCCCTGATGACTATGATCTCCAACTATTCAAGTGTAACGTCAATCGACATCTCCAGTTGCTTTGATCTATCCTCTATCCTTCTCCACATCCTTTCCTCTAACACTCCTATCTGCTCTCGCTCCAAATCCTCTGTAACCCCTTACATGCTAGTGGCTTCCATCCTTGCCTGGTGTGAAAAACTTTTAAAAAAAAGAAAAGCAGATTACAAATATTTTCTCCTCCAGACAAAGTTTACAGTTTGTATTTATTGTTGTAAGATGATACAATTTCCCTTATTTTAAATTATATTTTTGGTGTATTTTGGTTTTTGTTTTCAATTTCGCATATGTTTAGAAAGGGTTGTACTGTTCCCGTATTGGTAAAGGATATTTTGCGTGGTTGCTTTCTCTGTTTACAGGATCACTCACTGCTATGATACCTCTTGATTTTTGCAATCGCTTAGTATATCATATTGTTTTGCAAGCATTTAAAATTTAAGGGACACTCGTGCTTTGCTCTGCAGCTACAGGTGGTTTTAGTTTGTCCGGGTCATTGTTTTAATTATTTTTTCTATTGTGCTTTTTGATTATGTCATGTTCTAGGTGCAAATATAAAACACTTTTACACTTTTTTCGTTGAATATCTTGTGAAGAGTGCTTGATGGGAGGAATTGTTTTAGGATAAGTTTAATGAATATTTTTCGTACGACAGTTTTTAGGTTTTTCTTCTAAGATGGATAAAACCATTTTCAGTGATTGTTTTTGTACTATATGTATATAGCTGTGTATGTGAACTTATTTCATGCCTTTGTTTCCTTTTCTTGGCCTTTTCCTGTTATTTATCTACTCTCTCTCTCTTTCTCTCTCTCTCCCTCTCTCTCGCTCGCTCGCTCGCTCGCTCGCTGTTACTAATCACTTAGCTTCCTTTCTTTCTCCACATGTAAATTCTTTTTTTTTTTACCTTTCATGGGAAAATTTCCAGTGATGGAAGTGGAAGATGTGCTCTGTTAACGCCATTTCGGAATAAAATATTTTAGTAGCATCGTGATTTCCCACCTGATGAAACGTTAAAAAAATTTTAACCTTGAAACAAGATGTACAGTTTTGTAGTGGGCATGTGCATGTTCTAATGCAGCGCTGCATAATAAATAAATATTTATTGCTCTACTTTTGTATTGAGCCCTGTTTTAAATTAATGTCTTGAACGCTGAAATTTTCGTTCTGTTACATGTGTATATATATATATATATAAATATATATACACACACACACACATATATATATATATATATATATATATATATATATATATATACACATTAAGCAAATTACTCCCCAAGCAAGGCGGGAAGCCACTAGCACGCAAGGGTTTACAGAGAGTTGGAACGAGAGCAAATAGGAGTGATAGAGGAAAAGATGAAGAGAAGTTTAGGGGATAGAACAGGGCATCTGGAGATGTCGATTGACATTACATTCGAACAGTTGGAGATTATAGCTATCAGGGAACAAGAAATGGGGAGGGAGTTCCACAGACGAGAAGTGCCAGACATGAAGCTATTGGAGTAGAAGAGACGGCTACATTTAACAGTTTCGACAGTGAAAGGGTGAGAGCGAGATGCCAGCCTAGTTGAATGCTTAAATTCGTGAAGTCTGGGAACCAGCGAAAGCAGCTCATCGGAGCAGTTACCGTGAAAGTATTTGTAAATAACAGAGGGAGGCAACGACACGTCTTTGAAGGGAGAGGCTGCAGACGAGATGCCAGATCTGGGCCAATTACATTGCATATCCGCCTTTGGATTTTATTGAGGACCTTGAAACAAACAGAAGTGGCTCCAGACTATATATGGCAGCAATACTCAATGTAAGGGCGAATGGTTGATTTGTAGCTTTGAAAGATTGACTCCGGCGAGAAAAATTTCCTGGCGCGGCACAGGGAGCCGACTTTCCTTGCGGTGGACGAAGCTATTGACTCAATGTATTCGTTTCATCTCAGGTCAGCAAACACTGTGAGACCGAGCAGTCGCAAAGAGGTGCTCTCGTAAAGTTGAGCGTCAGACATTTTAAGGGGGGGGCAGGGATGGTTCTTTGTGGTGAGTAATAGAGAGCAGTTCTGTTTTTGAGGCGTTAAAGTTAACCAGCCAATTCCTGTCCCAGTCCACAGCCGATTGGAGGTCCTTTTCGAGACAAACAGCAAGGTTAGTTTTGTCGGCGACACTAGATTTGTTTTTGAGGCAGGAGTAAATAGTAGTGTCGTCCGCATAGATGCCTACTTGGGAACCTATGACATCAAGAAGATAGTTAATGAAGATAAGGAACAGAGTAGGGCCTAGGATAGAGCCTTGGCGGACACCTGCATTCGTGGGATAGGAGTTGGAGGAGAATCCATTGGGAACGACCTTCAATGCACGGTTTGACAGGAATGATTGTATTAAGTCGAACAATCGACATGAAATTCTATAACCCTGAAGCTTTCGAAGGCGGCCGGCATGCCAAACCCTATCAAATGCTTTGGAGATATCTAGAGCCGCGGCACGAGCTTCTCCGTTAATATGAAGTGTTTGGAAAACAATTTCAGTTATGGCCATAAACGCATCAGCTGTAGAACGAGCAAAGCGGAAACGATATTGCCTGTATATATATATATATATATATGTATATATATATATATATATATATATATATATATATATATATATATATATATATATATATATATATATAATAGTGAACATACAAGTCAACACTTAGAGGCGACAGTCTGTTTCATGCTAGAGGCAATCGGCAGGCCTGACGATAGCATCTAGCATGAAACATACTGTCGCCTCTAAATGTTGACTTCTATGTTCACTTTTATATTTACACACGCTCTATCTCTGATATTGAGCACTTTATCCCATAAATATAGCACACTTTAAGACTATATTTCTTCATATATATATATAAAACATTTGAATAAATTAAAATAAAATGCTTAACCGTAGTATATTGTCTGTCATTTTTAACGTAACATGCATATATATATATATATATATATATATATATATATATATATATATATATATATATATATATATATATATATGATATAATATGTGGATTAACCACTTGAAAAGTGGACATATTTACACGTAACGGCGGAGTTACAGTTAAGAAATTTGTGTATATATATATATATATATATATATATATATATATATATATATATATATATATATGTATGTATGTATAGGGGAGAGTTTGTGAAGGTGACTCAAAAGGGGTCATAATACAGCGTATTTCATAAGTTTTTTTGAGAAATAAGAAAATCTAAAAGACAATCATTTTATCTGTCAGATGTATGTGAATGCCCTCTCCATGTTTTGTCACGCGAAGTTTCGCTGTAAAAGAAACAGTGGAAAATGGAAATTGGAAACCATTCTAATCAGCCGCTTCTTTCAATCCAGTCTGCCGAAATATTGCTGTTTAACAATCTGACAAGCTTTGTGGCAATAATGTGAAGGGCGCCATCTTATTTAACACGGAATCTTTTACGGATTTGTAAGCAAGGCTTTGCATTTTTCAGGAGAAATGCCTATCGGTATTTATGCTATCAAAACAAAAAAGGAATCTTTATAAAAGTCTTGTTCATTATAAATAATTTATGACCGGATATTTACCTTACGCATACACAGACACACACACACACACACACACACACACACACACACATACACACACATATATATATGGAGATTGGTGGGGAGAGAGAAAAAAACTTTTCTTGAAGCTGTCACGCAGTGTTATTTCTTTGTTTACATTGTTTATATCTGCAATGGCTCTATCCTCGTTATGAAGCTTATATATATATATATATATATATATATATATATATATATATATATATATATATGTATGTATATATATATATATATATGTATATATATATGTATATATATATATATATGTATGTATATATATATATATATATATATATATATATATATGACGAAAAATATGAAAAAGACAAAACAAAATCCGAATATGCAAGTTTACTGTTTTAATGTTGTTTTACTGTCGACGTCAAACGTTTCGGTCTAGTAGACCATCTTCAGGACATGGTTATTAGAAACATACTTAGGATTAGACGATATTTAAGTCAACATGAAAAGACGATAGACACAAGACTAATCAGAAACAGAACAAATGAAAATCTAAAGTCAGCGTTCCTTTTTTGGGGATTCGGTCACGTTGGCGCCACATTGGGGTCACGCGGGCGATGCTGCGAAAACGTCCGAAACGTCTGACGTCGACAGTAAAACAACATTAAAACAGTAAACTTGCATATTCGGATTTTGTTTTGTCTTTTCCATATTTTTCATGATACCGTCGGATCTACATGCACATATTTGCTTACATATATATATATATATATATATATATATATATATATATATATATATATATATATATATATATATATATATATATAAGCTATTATATTTATTATCATTGCTTTATTTAACTATTTAGTTCATTTCACATTAACTGATAAACTCCTACAACAACAAAAATTTCTCAAACTGCCATATTTGAGTTTTACCACTTTAACAAAATATTGCAATAACATTCATACAGATTGTTATTTTACGATGTAAGTGGGTACAAACAAAAAGATTTGAAATTAACAACTTTTACATTTCACTGTCTTCCCTTCTTTCTTTCTTTCGTTCATTTTCTCACTGAAACCAAGTAGCGACTTTTACCCTCTTTTCCCGCGATCAAAACAGGATAGGGCATTATTTATGGGGAACCGGCCGGGCGTAACGGTCGTACGAACTAACGAACGGGTGGACAAGCTCAATTATTATCATATATATTTCGTGGATTTATAACTTTGCAAAATTCAAACAAAATTCTCACTTAATTAATTTGAACAAGAACCCTAGGGTCGCCGCATCGCACACTCCAAAACATATTCAACTGTCAATAAATAGCATAATTTAAAAAATCATCATTCGGTCTACACATATTTTGTCTTAGTGTTTACCTGTGTGTGGGAAAATTGCGTCCTGACGATGACAATTTGAAATTGTCGAAAGTGCTTGGCATGTGTCTTCCATCTGACAACAACTTTAATATAAGGATCTTATTATTCAAGGAACTGAGAGTAAGTTAATGTCTCATTAAATCTTGTTAGCGAAGTGATTTCGCAATTAATCAGATTAACATTGCTATTTAATTCTTTACATAAATTGTTTCTTTATTATATAAAAATAATATATATATATATAAATGTGTGTGTGTGTTTATGTGTGTAAAAGTTATGATATAACTATAAATATATCTATGAAAGAACATTATGAATAAAGACAAAAAAAAACTTATCTAAGCCGATGCGTTTCGTTCTCTGATGAACTTTATCAAGGCAAATGTAAGAATTTTATTTTTCAACAACCAATTTTAAACAAAAGTTGTTAATTTAAAAAAAAAAATTTAAGAAACGCTCATAAATATTTATCAGGTTTACTGAAAAAAAGTAGGTAACTTATGAAGCATGTTAAATGGCTTCATTTAGTGATTAATATACAAATAATCCTTTTAATTGCGTCCTGAAGATGACAATTGGAAATTATCGAAAGTACTTGCTCTGTGTCTTCCATCTGATCTTATATTCTTTTAATTTTTTAACATTTTAAAATGTATGTTGGCCTGAGAAAAGAATGATTCGTCCAGAAAAGGAGAGATTTGAGAGTTGTCTGAACTATAACAATTTGGGCATGTCCCCTAGTTGATAACATACTATGCATCACTGTTCATAAGCGGAGATAGTAAGTGGGGTGAGGGTCAACATAGACGGAGGAGTATTTCCTTTAAACGTGAGGATGAGGCAAATAAGAAATACAGAGACGATGGTGATATGATTACCCGTTGACGTCTCCACTATTTTGCATTGTCGTTGAATTTCCTTCCTATTAAACGGGTTGCAACCCATGGTTAGAGAACCTAGTCTAACCAAGGAGTAGGGAGAAGTGATGATCTCATGATTCTCCCACGAACATTTCCGCGAAAGCAAATGAAAGAGACTAGGCTGGAATTTGAGCTCCACTCGCCATTTTTTCCGTGCATATAACCATAACGCTACCCAAGTATAAACTTTCCTACCCTCTCTCTCTCTGTCTCTCTCTCTCTCACACACACACACACACACACACACACACACGTGCGCGCAGACACACACATATAAATATATATTGGCATCCAAAGACAGACTGTTTCGCTATATCACAGCTCTTCAGTGTGACTAGACGTCCGGTTGAATTGGCGTCAGTCGGAGATTCTACCACTAAGCCGTCTGAGCACGGCAGGGATGAATGTGAATTTTAGCGTAATTATTTTTCGATACACACACACACGAGAGGACTCGATTCGCTTTTGCCGAAGAGTCTTGCTATAATAGCCGTAATAGTTCACTGTTTACAAACCCACACTTCTCCCCCAGAGAGCTCAACCAACATTAATTTTTTAGGAGCCTATAATTTATCCACCGCACCTCGTATATATATATATATATATATATATATATATATATATATATATATATATATATATATGTATACACACACACACACACACACACACATATATATATATATATATATATATATATATATATACGAGGTACGATGAATAAATTGTCGTCTGAATTAAGCAAAAATGAAAATAATACTGACATTTAATTTTAACAGATATCAAATATATTTACCAAAATTACTCAAACATATATCGAAATTCGGAATCCTGTTGCTAGATATAGGATAGACACGTTCTTGACACAAGGCAGCACTGCCTCCACAAGGCACTTGATGTAGACCTCCGTGTTGAGTCTGAGGACGATCAAAAGTGAGATTTCTGAGCTGTCGTACCTTCGTAATCACCATTAGATTCATCCAACTCTTTCCGAATCATTTGCATTGTCTTCACATTGACACCCAAACACTCTGAAATGTTAATATTGGATCTTCCGGCGCGAATGCCAAGCAGTGCAGCATGTTGTTTCTCAAATTTCTGGCGGAGTGAATTTTGTCATGGCTCTCTTTTTCTCACAGACGGTGCGCAACTGATCCTGATATACAGTGACAAAATCACAAACAACGCGCATGCGCGAAATTAAAATAAAATATGGCGACATTTTTCAGTAATCTTACATTTTTTTTTTCTTTGGTGGGTGTAAGGGAGTGCAAGAATGATAGAAAAACTAAGTAAATATTTTACATCGCAACACGGAAATTTCTGTTTCGGGACTTTAAATCTGATCCATTATCAAGCGATATTAGATAACTTTTGATGAAAATGATTTACATTTAAAAACAGAATGGTATTTATTAAAGAGTTAAGGTGGGGGAACCATGACTGAAAAATTTCATGGGTATGTCCTGTTTGACCAATCAAAAGACAGGTCAAAGCTAAAGCAGAAAAGTGAAAAATATAGGTTAGATGTTAGGGTGCGTGTGTTATTAATACTTGTCTAGATGAAATGTCATTTTTAGACGTGTCATCATAACATCGGGTTAAGAAATATAATTTTAAGATACAATCAAATAATCACACACACACACACACACACACACACACATATATATATATATATATATATATATAATGTTTTCATTTTTCAAAACACGGTCAAGATATTGTGTTCATGTTCGTAGTTGATATTATTAAGTGAGCGCTTTCGGTTAATATATATATATATATATATATATATAACAATATGTTAACTTTAGGATATTTTGAAAATTAATTTTGCATATACTTTACAACTATCTTTAAGGGGCCATTAGTATGATTAAATCATTTTTTATATATATTATTTTAATGCAATACCTATTATATCCAATGGGCCATAACATATGCCAATATTAAAATTAAAAATCAAGGTATTAAATAAATATTATATACACCATTATATATAATGAAATAATGGATATATTACTGTAATACATAAATTATTTTATGAACAATTCAGTTAACCCTATTTTAAAGTAAACATTATACAATGCCGACATATAACAGTTATTTCATTCCGCTGATTTAATACATCGTTATTTTTATTTTTTATTAAACTTAATAATATGCAGCTCTTCATGTAGACACAGGTAACATGGGTCATTTAAAGACTTACAAATTCTCGTT
The DNA here is from genome assembly GCA_964036315.1 of Acanthosepion esculentum. NCBI lineage: Eukaryota > Metazoa > Mollusca > Cephalopoda > Sepiida > Sepiidae > Acanthosepion > Acanthosepion esculentum. The sequence continues at coordinate 10,449,371 of OZ038508.1, read as the reverse complement.
CATATATATATATATATATATATATATATATATATGAAGAAATATAGTCTTAAAGTGTGCTATATTTATGGGGTAAAGTGCTCAATATCAGAGACAGAGTGTGTGTAAATATAAAAGTGTGGCCTGACGATTGCATCTAGCATGAAACAGACTGTCGGCTCTAAGTGTTGACTTCTATGTTCACTTTTATATATATATATATATATATATATATATATATATATATATATATATATATTGTGTTCATATGTTATTTTATAGATACAAATATTTAAATGGTCTGTTTGTAATAAACAGTATTAACTAATTTATTTTGACTTAGCTGACCAGACGCTTCTCTGTAACTGAATGATATAGCACGTCAGTCTAAATGACGGTTCCGTCGAGGTTCGATTTCTGTCGGAGACACACATTTTCAGGCCGGTAAATGTAGTTAATACTGTTTATTCTAAACCTGAGCGTTTGCTTAAATATTTGTTTCCATAATAATAACGTATAAATAGAAAATATATTCAAATAATTGTCCCGTTTACAGTCAGTTCATTCCGCTGAAATTTAAACTTCGGAAACAGAAGTTTCCGTGTCTGTGATGTAAAATATTTTTTTAATATATATATATATATATATATATATATATATATATATATATATATATATATATATATATATATATATAAAAATATATATATATGTCTGTTTCGTTAAAGAAGACTGACTAGGTACTTATCCACGTGTAAATAAAACACTGAAAATAATAGAAGCCCGAATAATAAAAGAGGAAAAGCCAGCGCTCAGTAACATTAACTATGAAAATGTGCTGAAAGTCTTTTGAAAATAAATCATTTCTATAACTTTAGACACGTACATAAAATCCCATACATTCAGTATAAACAAAAAAAATTGTCCTTGATAATGGCTAAAAGAATAGACGTAAAATCTCGGACATCCAGAACTTTTGGACAATTTTTCCGCACTTTGTGTCCAGAAAAGAAAAATTAAATCGAAATATTAATGTCAGTCGTCTTTAGCCAAATATATATGAGTGGGGTTGCTGACCAAATATATATATATATATATATATATATATATATATATACAGAGAGAGAGAGTCATCCATATACAAGCATGTTTCGCTGAATCACAGCTCATCAATGTGGCTACACATCCAATCGCTTCAAGCCGGTATCGAAACCTGACCGATTTGGCATCAGTCAGAGATTCTACCCCTAAGCTATCAGCGCAGGACAGAGAAAGGGAATTTTTAACGTATTATATACGTAATGTATACAGACGCCAGTAGACAATGGCGCTCAATTCATAACTGAAGAGCAATGCGTCAGTAGCAGGGGTAGCCACTTTCTGGGCCTTCGGTCTTTTACCTTCAGCATCCTATGTACGTAAACGTTATAAGAATTAAAAATATATATATATATAAATATTTTATCTTTATTCGACACCTTAATTCGGTGAAATCTTTCTTCGTATACGCAAACTATCGCCATAGTTTGCTTACATCTATCATGCGCATATTTTTTTTCTTTTATTTTCTTTTAAAATCACCATCCTTTATGATCCCTTCATATAAAGTCACTCTTAAAAAAACATTAGGGAAGCCGAACTATGCAATATTTAGAATACGTCACAGTACGTGTGCTAAGAAAAGAAAAGAAAATCATATAAGCAACGTACCTTAGCCACCTTGAGTTTTAATTACGGTTTAATAAGACGATATCAGTTCCAACTGTGACGAATAACGAAATTAAAGTTAAACCTGTAATAAAGAATGATGTTTTAAACCTTTCATTCTGTTCGATATTTAAATTTAACTTTAAATGATTTATTTACTTATTTTTTTAATGGTGTGTAACTGCTGTAGTTACTGCACGTTACTCCAGGTTGTTTATGATTCGCAGAGATCGAAAGACGGACGGACGGACACACGTACACTGAGCTTTATTCATATAAATTTAGAGACAGATAAAAATGGAATGAGATATACGAATAAACTGAGATAGATATGGTGATTTCCTAAGCGCACCCTAGATGTGACAAAGGGCCAAAAGTATGAGGCACACAGTGAAGATCTAACTCACTACTCGGTCGTAATTGTTCTAGCGAGACATGTTCGCTAACCATTACATGACGTCGAGTAGCCAAAATGCAAGTGACGCTGATTATTTAAGCGTAATTTAGATGTGGTACAGGGGCGAATGTATGAGGCACGCAGTGAGGATCGGACTCACTCTATTCAGTCGTAACTGATCGCGCGAGATAAGGTTCATAACTATCACACCACTTTTTCTAAGTGTAGCTTAGATGTCGCACATGGCTGAAAGTAGGGAGCACTCAGTGAGGATCGAACTCACTATACAATCGTAAATGATCGAGAGAAACTTGCGAACCATTACACCACGTGGAAGTGCCATAAGCCTGAGACAGAAAGAAAGAAAGCAAGAAAGAAAGCAAGAAAGAAAGCAAGAAAGAAAGCAAGAAAGAAAATAAGAAAATAAGAAAGAAAGAAAGAAAGAAAGAGACAGCAACAGATTTTAATAGTTGGGTATATAGCTAGATATGAAAGACTATCTTTCATATCTATCTACATATCCAACTAGATAGATAGATAGATAGATAGATAGATAGATAGATAGATAGATAGATAGATATGAAACAGACTGAGATAGATAAGAAACAGACTGAGATAGACAGATAGATAGATAGATAGATAGATAGATACGCAGACAGATAAACAGACTGATATATATATATATATATATATATATATATAGAGAGAGAGAGAGAGAGAGAGAGAGAGAGAGAGGAGGGGGAGATAGATAGATAGATAGATAGATAGATAGATATGAAACAGACTGAGATAGATAAGAAACAGACTGAGATAGACAGATAGATAGATAGATAGATAGATACGCAGACAGATAAACAGACTGATATATATATATATATATATATATATATATATATATATATATATATATAGAGAGAGAGAGAGAGAGAGAGAGGAGGGGGAGATAGATAGATAGATAGATAGATAGATAGATAGATAGATAGATAGATAGATAGATAGATATAAAAGGCATGAAAGACTGAGATTGATAAAGCCTAATACAGAGTAAGAGATATATATTTCACAGACAACAGGGCAGACAGATATATCTGTTTATCTAAATTTCCTTTTATTTTTTTTATTCTCACCCATTTTTTCCCTTACATTTCATGTAAATTTGAAACTGTGTCGCCAGCTCTTAATACTTGTGACAAGTGCATTGATGTTTACACCTGCCGGGGAATAAAGTTTTTATTTATTTATTAGATCAAGTGTTCCGACCAAAATTGTTGAATAGAGGAACAGTTGAACAGGAATCTGCATGGGTGGTCTATAAAAACGCAAAATGAAAAGAATCGAAACGAACCATTCTTATTCGGCGGGGAGATTTGTTTTTATTTTTATTTTTTTTATTTTATTTTTATTTTTTATTTTTTTGCGTTGAAAATATCTCCTAAATAAAGAAACAATTTCCATACGAAATATCACGGGATTTTTTTTTTAATTCTCACCTATATTTTGGAAGTAATTTCAGATTTTGACAGGTGTCCCTTTTTTTTTTTTGGTTTTCATTCCTTTGTTCATTTTCCATTTTAAGGTATTTCTTTTTACATTGCTTCATTCTTGCTTTTGTTCAACAACCGAACTATTCAGTTCTTGGGGTCTGCAATGGTCAGTATTCAATCATTATTAAATGACAGCCGTCAGAACGTTTATTTACAAAAATAGACCTCTTCACTGAGCAGTCTAGAACATTACAATATTATTATTGTTTTCTTTTCCTCCACAAACTGGTCATGTGCCAGACTTAAATTGGCCCAAATCATTATATATTTTTTTAAAAAGTGAGACATTTTTTTTGTGAGAAATCTTATTGCGACAAAAAGTAAAAAGCATTTTATGATTAAAATTTGCTCTCATCAAATTATCTTCCTTCAGCTTTGATTACTGCAACACCAATGTTTAGCATTCATTGCAAACGTTTCTCCAAGTATAAGTTTGATAATTGATTCCATTCTTTCATCAATGACTCTAAGAACTCTTTTGCATTTTCTTTCCATTCTTCTCTTACGTTCATACCAGGCTAAATCTGCGGGTGGTTTCATACTTTTGAAGAGTAGTGTATATATATATATATATATATATATATATATATATATATATATATATATATTATTATTATTATTATAAAAGGCATGAACACTGAAAATTTCATGAGGTTATATTTATTTTGCTAGAGTCATAAAAAGAGACACAATTCATCAAAACTTCAAATCTAAAAGGAAAGTAAAAATATTTCTCCGGGTAAATAACAAAATTTATGTGAAAGTGTATACATGGAAACTGAGGGAAAAAGGTGGAAATATATGTATATATATATATATATATATATATATATATATATATATATATATATATGTATGTATGCGTGTGTATGTGTGTTTGCAGGTATGCGGAAAAATAGGAAAGAACACGTTAGGTAAATAATCCGGAGTTCTTTAGTATTTTTGTTTTTATTTTTTAAAAGACAGTCCTCCATACAGAAGTAAAGCTTATATTATAATATTTTTTTAAAAATATGATTCTGTCGCTACATAAGATTTCACATGTTTCAAAAATGAGAGCCGAAACCCTCAATATAATTATTGAAATTAAGTGGAATTAAGGTATCGAGTCCCGTTTCATCCTCAAGCGAAGATTTGTGTGTGTGACTGTGTTGTTAAAGACAACTGACAAGTCACTTCGATTAAGCTTTTTATTTAATTTTTCTTGTGTTCCTACAAGAGTTTTCTTTTCTGGACACAAAACGACGATTGCACTAGCATGAAACAGACTGTCGCCTCTAAGTGTTGACTTCTATGTTCACTTTTATATTTACACACGCTCTATCTCTGATATTGAGCACTTTATCCCATAAATATAGCACACTTTAAGACTATATTTCTTCATATATATATATATATATATATATATATATATATATATATTCTCTAATCAGCCTCTTGATATTAAGATGAAATCCATCAAGGAAGTCGTCGTACTTGTTTCTATCCAAGTACATTCGATCTCCTCCAAGATCATCCTCAGCGGTAATTTACAAAGACAGACTTAGTGTAACTGTGATAAAACCTGCTTTTCGATATTATGGTTATTTATACACACACACAAACACACACATATGTATCTGTATATATATATATATATATATATATATACACACACACACACACATATATATATATATGTATATGTATATGTATATATATATATATTTGTGTATATATATATATATATTTGTGTATATATATATATATATATATATTTGTGTATATATATATATATATATATTTGTGTATATATATATATATATTTGTGTATATATATATATATATATATATATTTGTGTATATATATATATATATATATTTGTGTATATATATATATATATTTGTGTATATATATATATATATTTGTGTATATATATATATATATATATATTTGTGTATATATATATATATATATATTTGTGTATATATATATATATATATATATTTGTGTATATATATATATATATATTTGTGTATATATATATATATATATATATATATATTTGTGTATATATATATATATATTTGTGTATATATATATATATATATATATATATTTGTGTATATATATATATATATATATATTTGTGTATATATATATATATATATTTGTGTATATATATATATATATATTTGTGTATATATATATATATATATATATATATTTGTGTGTATATATATATATATATATATATATTTGTGTATATATATATATATATATATATATATATATTTGTGTATATATATATATATATATATATTTGTGTATATATATATATATATATATATTTGTGTATATATATATATATATATATATTTGTGTATATATATATATATATATATATTTGTGTATATATATATATATTTGTGTATATATATATATATATATATATTTGTGTATATATATATATATATATATAAATATATATATATATATATATATATATATATATATATATATATAAATATATATGGATATTATAAAATGGACAAGGGCTGACAATTATTTTAAAGCATTTTTATGTTTATACATTCTTTTTATAAATACAAATATTTAAGTAACTTCTCTGTTTTATAATAAACAGTATTAATAACATTTACCAGCCTGAATGTCCGAGAAATTTTCATAGAAAATATTCGTCCTCTGACAGGAATATGAACCTGTATCCTATACGGAACCACCATTTCGCGTGATGTGCCTTAACCGATCGAGCCACATTATGCTCTCGAAGTCCCTTCGGTATAGCTCTCTAGAAAAACGGTTAATTTAATAAAATCAGTGGCTGCTGCTGCTGCTATGAAAGCACAAATATATATATATATATATATATATATATTATGTTTGTGGAGTACATATATTTGAGTTACTATCCCTCTTTCTTTGAGAAGATTTTCCGAAAGAGTGAAATTAAGGCGGTTGTTATTAATTACATTGTTTCAGAAAATAAAAAAGGCAATTAAATCATATGTACCCACTAAAAATAAGAAATACTTTCAGATAAAAAAAAATATGTAAATACATAACATCCTGACTCCAGGGTTTCTTCTTGGACAGACCTGTTCGTCCACTCTTTAAGAGGGTATCAGTAATTTACTGGTTATATTTTTAAAATTTTATCTTTTTATACACATTTAGGAAACAGAAAAAGATTAAAAAAAAAAATATAGTATTGTATGTAAATGAGAAACTGTTATAAAACCAGATCCCCAGAGCGAATGCCAGTCGAGCTACTATCTGTTGATATGACTACCTCTATTCTCGAGATAACTTTCCTTTATAACAGAAAGATAAACGTAAATCAAAAAAGAAAATGTAATGAAGAAAAATTCTGAAATTAAAAGATAAATAGTTTTCCAAAATGAAGGAGAAAAGTAAGAATTTTAAAATCAATAAGATTGTTTTCAAATAAAAAGAAAAGAAACTAATAAATTTGAAAAAAAAAAAAAAAAATTTTTTTTTTGGAATGAAAGAAAAAATTTGGAAACAATCTTGACTCCAAAGCAAAAAATTATTAATGGAAAAACGAAACAAACTATTGTAATAATAAAAGGAACAAACGTTCTTGACATCAAAGAAAAAACAAAGTTTTTGAAAAGAACGAAAAATTTTAAATCTTAAAAAACGAAAGAAAATTTTAAAAAAGCATATCAGAATTAATGAAATGAAAATAATAAAAAAATCAAGAAATAAAAAAGTACGCAGGTGTAGGCTTTAAGAAATCCTTTTTCAACTGAGTATACAAGATTCGTGTATCCTTTTATACTCCCAGTAAACAGAAATAGCTATATCAAAGAGGAGAGTAAGAAAACAAGGGGAGATTACCCTTGATTATTCATAGACATTTTAGCTAAAAAAGAAAAAAGAAAAAAATGTTAAAAATGAATGTGCAGTAATTAAAAAAGTAAACGAAAGTTTCAAGAATTGAAAATTCTTAAAGAGCGCAAGAAACAAACAAAGACTTCGGAAGTAATGGAACAAGATAAGAAGGAATTTTAAAAGTCGTAAAACAAAAATAAAAATGGTAAAACGCTAGAACGAAGGCTAAAGAGAAAAAAAAGCAAAATAGATAACTTAATAATTTAGAACAGGAAAGAAAGGCATGAAAGGAAAGACGATTATAGAGAACGAAAGAAGAAAAGAAACTCAAAGAAAGAAAGAAATGGTAAAAAATATAAAGAATATACTAAAAAGGAAAGAGGAATAGACAGGAAAGAAAGAAAACAGGAAAAAGAATATTTTAAGAATTTGAAACTCTAAAGAAAGAAATTAGAATTAATGGGAAAGGAAAAAGGATTAAAAGAACTAAAATAAAAAAAATTAATGGGAAAAAAGAATAAAAATCGTTAGAAAATTAAAGAATGAAAAATGAATGAATTAAAATAATTTTAAAATAAAGAAAAAGACAATAATTAAAAAACTATAAATCTCTAAAAAGGAATATATAAGCTATAAAAATAAAGAGAGAACAAAAATTAAACAACCAAAAAAGAAGAAACGATAAATATGGTGTGAGATGAGATATAGTCCGATAATGTAAATAATAAAGCCTCCCTCAGAACACCCCGCCAGAAAAAATAAAAATGAGTTTAAGATTTTGAAAAAAGACACGACTGAAATCAGAAAAAAAAAACTAAATTACAAAAAAAAAATCACTGACAAAAAAAAACTATAATTCGTAAAGAAAAAACAACTTGTAAATTTTCTCCGATATCCGATTGAAAATGTAAATGTTAGGGAGCGATAAACGGAGAATTTCTCGCGATAAGGAAGGACATTTGACAATTCCAGATTTCTTCGACGACCAAAGTGCACTTATTTAACTTCAACCGGAGACCGAATTTTACCCGACCAATAAAAAGGCAAAAAAGTTCCTCTCAACTCTTACCATTCCAAGTTTTGTCTCTGCTGCTGCCAACAAAACCGGGTCAAGTAAATAAAAACCTTAAAACGGTTTCAAATTCTTGTTTCAGAATTGAATCCTACCAACATTCTTAGACAATATATGAACCCGAATTTCCTGGTATACAATTCCATCATCTAGCACTTATCTACGAAGCTAAGTCAAAAGTTATCAACACTATTGCTATAACATATCTTTACTTTGGTCACATTGTCTTCTGCTCATGCGTGCTTATAGTTGGTACAGTTATGGTTACGTGATTAAAGTTTGAGCTTGATCATGTCTGTTTTCTTGCGGCTGTTACAGTGTAAACATGGCCGCTTCGCTAGCAGTGCGTGTATCCTATTTAGCATGTGTGTAAATGGCTTTCAAAATAGCAACGATGACGAATGAAAATGGGCAAAAATCAAGACAGGATGGTGTGAAGAGCCATAATTGTTCATGTCCTGAAAGACATGGCATATAAAAGAATTTCTTAGGTAATACCGAAAATTAAATGTCTTTCCTTTCTATTCCCTTACAGCGCTAAACAGAATTTGGAAGATGGTATTGCGAGAGACTTTCAAGATAGGGAGGATTTTGAAAGTCAGCTTTCGAAAATCTGATTTACGTGTGTTCGAACCCTGACCTCAGCTCTCGGTATGAAATACATAACTATCTCAATTTCGCGACAAAGGCTGATAGAAAATTCTTATCTTAACTTCGCCTGGCACAAGGTCAATTTAATGGAGTATCAAGTAGGGATTTATTATGATAGCATAGAAAGAGATAACGTTTTTTCAGGCAACGAAGTCTACATATTTAATCTTATTAACGTGTTACAATCGTCTGAGCAGATCTTTTTTTTTCTAGGATTTTTGATATTTATTTTTAATTAAATTATTATTTTTATTTTATCGTATTTTATTGTTGAAGGGATTTTCATAATTATTTCCATGCCTACATTAATAAAAGCTGTTCGTCCCTTTCAGGGAGGGGGCAAATGTGAGAAAAATCGATTTATAATGGAGTGTTACATACGTACGTATAAGTAGAGTCAAGTGGTGCAAATGTTTCAGTGTGACCAAACTCAACTATACTGGTATTAAGCAGAAGTTTTTCCTTTGGCTTGAAATCTTTTGGAACCAGGTTCGCGTTATTAGTACCATGCCTGGCCTGAATAGGATCCTTGTCGAATGATGGATATTATGCTAACCTTCGTAATCGATATTATTTTTCCTTCCCTGTTGAAACTGCGACATCGACTGACATATCTTCTTTACATACTTTCCGATGACTGGATCTGATCTTCTGGCAGGGACTCAAGGATTCTTTTACATTTCTAATCTTATTTAACTGCATTCCTGCTGGTACAGTTACATTCGTATCTAACAAGTCTTCTTTTCTTTATTTAGAACGACAACATTTAGTCTCCTAACCTAACAACGTTATCTTAGTAATGCATTATAAAAATACGACACTATTTTTTGATATATAAAATTATTATTTATTCACTAGTGAACTCTTTTAAGATAACGTCGACCGAATCGAGGATATGTTTTTTATTCAGTCTTCGAATGAACGTTCGATCATCTCGCGATGATGCGAGAGACAACATCCGCCCTCACTATTAGGGCGTTTATAAAATTTTCTGTCATCTGGTGGTCTTGTGTGTGGATATTCTAAGTCGACTGGGTTGACTTCCTTTTTTTATTTTGGCGCAAACACTCAGATATTTGGAGACCTGATCCTGCACCTGTAATCTATGCGGCACCATTCTCAGGTTAATGATTATCAAACGCTGTGACGCGGCACACTATTGTATATATATTGTCAAGGCATGTATATATATATATATATATATATATATATATATATATATATATATATATATATATATATGGGGGGGAGTAGTAACGGCACAGCGTTAGTATTTCAATAAAAGAATAAGTATTAAACTTATCCCACATGAGCTAAAAAGGATTTATCAGTTTTATTGCAATTTTCTACATCTTATTTAAGTCAGGCTTCTCAACACTAAATAACGTAAAACTTAAGAAGCGCGAAAAACTACGCTCTACTAAAGAAGAAATGAGTGTCTGCTTATCGCACATTTGACCAAACATTGAAGAAACCGCGAAAAATCACCAGGCACAGGTTTCACACTAAATAAGCTGCACAAATAGTTGAATAGAAACATTGAAATAAATTTGTGTGTGTATTTTTTAAATCTATGGTTTTATTTCATAACATTTAAATGGATACCCTTTAAAAATTTAGCTAAGTGTGCCGTGATATTTTAATTTGCTCCTAGGTATACCGTTGCTTAAAAAGGTTGAGAAACCCTGCTCTACGAGGAAACGTTAGACTTAAGACTTATTCGAATATGTTATTTTGTTTTGTTTTCACGGCGGGGATGAATGTGAATTTAAGCATATTTATTCTTAGATAAACTCTCCAGTGACTGAGAGAACTTGATTCGTTTTATCCTATATATATATATATATATATATATATATATATATATATATATATATATGCGTGTATGTGTTTGTGTGTGTGCGGAAGTAGTAATGGTAAAACGTTAATATTTGAATAAATGAATAATTATTAAACTTTTTTCAAATAATTCTTTTCAGTATCCTTCGATTATATTATTTTAAATACTTTGTTTTAATATTAATATTTTTATAGTTAGCCATCCGAGAGCGCTTGACGGAAATATGAACTATTTTTTCCGTCACTGAGCACAGAAAAGTATGACTGGATTCGAAATCCCTTTATAAATATTCCTTCTAATATATTGGACTTCAGTTATATGAAGAAGAAAAACTGGACACCATTTCCACGGCTGAAAATAAAACATTCGACGGCATATACTAACCTATTTGGGATTTCAATACAAAAGGAATATCCCACATTAGATAAAAAAAGTCTTTATCAGTTTTATGGCAATTTTCTACTTGTAATTATGTGAATCAGGATTCTCAACCCCAGATAACATAAAAAATAAGAAGCGAGAAAGTCTACGCTCGACTGAAGAAGAAATGAGGGTCTGATTATCGCACATTTGACCAAACATTGAAGAAATCGTGAAAAAACATCAGGCACATGTTTCACACTAAATAAGCTTCATAAATATTTGAATATTAACATTGAAATAAAGTAAGTATATATTTTCGTGCGTATATTTAAAAAATATATTGTTTTATTCCATAACAGTTAAATGTATAGCCTTTAAAAAATTTGCTAAGTGTGTCGTGATATTTTCATTCGCTCCTAAATGTGGTGGTGCTTAGAAATGTTGAGAAACATTGTTCTATGTCAATTTTCCGATTCACGTAGCCCTTCTGCTGTTCTGGTGCGACAAGTAGAAAGCTTACTTTAGTATATGTTAGTGTGAGCCAAATATATATTGGAGTCACAAAATATCAACACCAAAACAATTAAGATCGGTCCGAAAAAGGGTGGGGAAAGATATCTGTATTCTTATCTTTTAATGACCCCTGTATGTTCTTAGATCTATTCCATTATTTTGTATTGTGTGTGTTTTTGTTAGTATGCGTATGTACATGGGTATTCTCTGTCCATACATATATACTGTCTTATTTTAAGGAATTAGTATACACATATATACATACACACACACACACATGTATATACGTACATATATACATACATATATATATACACACAGTTCCTATATTGTGTAGGGGTCATGTGTGCGCTTGTGAGTAATCTATTTGTTGTTCCCAATATGTGTATATATATTCGTGCTCCACAGATACCCGCGTATGAGTGTGTGCACATGTATGTGAATGGCTTGACCACTGTATTTGGCCATTATGTGTTTTTGTGTGTGTGTGTGTGTGGGGTGGTTATGATCTATTTAGTGGTGGTTTAAATTTGTTTATGAAGTTTTTTCTTGTATTTGTAGGGAAGAATAATTGTCTATTTGATATATTAGTATAATTTTAAACTCACCCTGGTTACAGTTGTAGTGATACAAAGACTTTTCTGTTTTCAGGTAATTTGATGTTGCTTTTGTGGTGGGAAACTCTGTTGTGTAGTTGTTGGCTGATACCTATATATGACTTCTTGCATATATATATATATATATATATATATATATATATATATATATATATATATATATATATATATACGAGGGTCATTCAATAAATAGGGTGAGTTTTTCGGTATAAGAACTTCTAATACAGATAGAAGCTTTCTTTTCTTTTCTTTTGTTTTACTTCTTTTTCACATGGATTTAATTTCTTTTGCAGATTAAAAAAACATTCAGAGTTTTGGCGATTAACAAAGATGGCCGACCAAGAAGCATGCTCCAGGATTGAACAGCGGTCAATTATCAAGTTTGTGGTTGCTGAAGGGTGCAAACCAGTTGAATTTCATAGGAGAATGTCAACTGTGTATGATGCCACATGTTTCAGCCAAAAAAATGTCTACTAGTGGGCTAAATTGTTTAAAGAAGGACAGAGCAGTGTTGAGGATGAAGACAGGCCTGGGAGGCCTACAGAAGTGAGGTCTCCTGAGGTGATCGAATCAGTCAATGACCTCATTCAGTCTGACAGAAGGGTGACAGTGGATGACATTGCAAGGACTTTCCTATCAATTGGGACAGCACACAAGGTCAGCTGCCGGTGGGTGCCAAAGATGCTTACTGCAGAGCACAAACAGCACAGCAGCCCAAACGGTGTAGACCATCAACGAGCTGGGCTGGGAACTGCTCCCTCATCCCCCTTACAGCCCAGAACTTGCCACTTTTGACTTTCACCTGTTTGGTCCCTTGAAAGCGTTCACGAGAGGGACGAAGTTTAAAAGTGACGATGAAGTCAAAAGTGTTGTGAGCGACTGGCTGAGACATCAGTCCAAAGATTTTTACGCTGAGGGAATACGGAAACTTGTGCACAGATTGGAAAAGTGTGTGACAGTGCTGGGAGACTACGCTGTAAAATTAAAAAAAAGGTAAGCTTCTATATGTATTAGAAGTCCTTATACCGAAACATTCACCTTATTTATTGAATGACCCTCGTATATATATATATATATATATATATATATATATATATATATATATATATATAGAGAGAGAGAGAGAGAGAGAGAGAGAGAGAGAGAGAGATAGATAGATAGATAGATAGATACCAGCGCCGTACTGTACGCTTACAAGTGTATCCTTCACCCTCATACTCAACTTAATGTTGGAAGCAGTTTGAGAATCATAATGACGAAGGCATGGACTCATACAAAAATCTCTTCTGTTTTCTTTTTCAAGATGAGAGCTATATAAATTTAAATTCTGAAACAGAATTATATAGAATTAATAAAGAGGACATTTGACATGAATAATATATTTTGCGCAAATATTATAATATTTAAGAATACAAACGGTTAATTCTAAATTTGGAATTTTCTGAATAACCTATCATTTTTTTTATTTTCAAGTTTTATTTTTATTTACAAGTGTAAAGTGAATATTGAAGGTCGTTTCCCGTGCCCTGACTGGAAGGAACAAACACTAGGGCGTGTCGCAGCGGTTAGGCTTTAAGCTTATTTTTTTATTATCTTGATCTTTGTAAAAGAGAGAAAAAAATCTATTTTATTTTCGAAACTCAAGACTAATGTCACCTTCGTTGCAAACCTTTTTAAGAGGCGTAGAATTTTATTTTTCCCCACATCATTCCAGTGATGGAGAAAAGAAGAAGAAAAAAGGACATACTTAGAAAAATAAATAGTAGAATTTTGAATACTAAATTTCGCAAAATACAAGCCTCGATAGCCACTCAAGGAAGTGCAGTAATGATGAATGAACTGTGTGATATGAATGGAAGAGGAGGCGATAAAAG
>OZ038508.1:10407455-10427455 GCA_964036315.1 Acanthosepion esculentum | reverse complement strand
GCATCTCGGCGTGGTGTAATTGTTAACAAGCTTGTTTCGCTAGATTAGTTACGACTGAAAAGTGAGTTCGATCCTCACTAGGTGCCCCGTGCTTTCGGCCTTGTGCCACATATAAGCTACGCTTAGAAAATAACCATTAATTTTGGGCACCTCGAGAGGTGTAACGGTTAGAAATTCACCTAAAATAACTATATATATATATATATATATATATATATATATATATATATATATATATATATATATATATATATATATATATATATATATATATATATATATATATATATATATATATATATATATATATATATATATATATATATATATATATATGTGTGTGTGTGTGTGGCCGGGTGGATAGAACATTCGCTTTCCGGCTAGGAGAGACAGGTTCGAATTTCACCATTTGTGAGGAAGATGTCTTCCGTGTGTTATTGGCCAGAGGAATTGATACCAACGTGCGGCACTTCGAAGCAAGTGAAATGTAATTCTAGAAATTCGAGAAGCAAATGAAATGTGATTCTAAAAAAGCATGCTACGAATACCATGGGCACATAAGGAGGAAAGAGGGCTTGGAAAATTTGATACTCATGGGTCAAGTAAAAGGGTCAGGGGAAAACAGCGCATAACTTACTTAGCGAGCTTTTGTAAATCGCTGGCTGAACAAGGTTAGGAGAAAGAAAAAACACAGAATTTATTAAGCACTACAAAGTACAGGAAATTATGGAGAGCCATGACCGCCAACGTCCTGGAGTGACACGGAACATAGAAAAATTTCTGAAAAGGGACGTGAGGTCTGGTGACGTCTTTTTGGTAGATGATAGCATTCCTATTTGCCAATTCTGGGAGCTTTTCATCAATTTCGACCTTCAATCTGTCCAAGGGAAAAGGCTAATTTTCTGACTTCGTCAGCTGATCTCGTGGAATGTGGGGATTTCCGAGAAATTGATATTATTTCCTAATCTAATTACGTGACCAATATTTATAAATATGGCGACAAAGATGAGGACAATAGTCCGAATAATGTAAATAGTGTACATAATACCTCATTACACAAATATAGACAGATACTGAAGGTCCGAAACGTTGTAATAAATATGGCGACAAAGATGAGGACAATAGTCTTAATAATGTAAATAATGTACATAATACATCATCTCAGAAATATAGACAGATAGTGAAAGGCCGAAACGTTGTAATAAATATGGCGACAAAGATGAGGACAATACTCCGAATAATGTAAATAATGTACATAATACCTCATCTCAGTAATATAGACAGATAGTGAAAGGCCGAAACGTTGTAATAAATATGGCGACAAAGATGAGGACAATAGTCCGAATAATGTAAATAGTGTACATAATACCTCATCTCAGAAATATAGACAGATAGTGAAAGGCCGAAACGTTGTAATAAATATGGCGACAAAGATGAGGACAATAGTCCGAATAATGTAAATAGTGTACATAATACCTCATCTCAGAAATATAGACAGATACTGAAGGTCCGAAACGTTGTAATAAATATGGCGACAAAGATGAGGACAATAGTCCGAATAATGTAAATAGTGTACATAATACCTCATCTCAGAAATATAGTCGGATACTGGTCCTACACTGTTTCTGATTTCCCTCAACGATTTTCCTGACATCATCAGTTCCCAAGTAGTCATCTATGCAGACGACACTACTATTTACTCCTGTGTCTATTGTAAATCCGGCATTGCTGACAAAACTAACTCCAATCTGAAGGATTTCCAATCTGTGTTTGACTGATGCAGGAAATGGTTTGTAAACTTTAATGCCTCCAAAACGAAACGAAACGATCTCATTTACGTACCATAGAGAACCCTCCTCCCCCTGTCTATCATCAGAATGGCTGATGCCCAACTCCACGAGAGCGCCTCTCTGCGCCTGCTTGGTCTCACGAATTCCACACTGACCTGAGGTGAAGCAACTACATTGAATCAATAGCTTTATCGACCGCAATGAAAGCTGGTTCTGTGTCGCGTCAGAAGGTTCTTCTCGCCTGAGTCCATCCTTGAAATATACAAATCAACCATTCGTCTTTGCATTGAATACTGCTGCCATATATAGTCTGGTGCCTCTGCTGTTATTATAAAGGTCCGAGGCAAAATCCAGAGACGGATATGTAATTTGATAGGTCCTGATCTGACATCTCGTCTACAGTCACTTTCTCACAAACGTGCTTTGGCTTCCCTCTGTTTTTTCTACACGTATTTACATGGCATCTGCTCTGACGGGCTACTTTCACTGGTACCCCAACTGCATGAATTTAAGCGTGCTACTAGGTTGGCATCTCGTTCCCACCCTTTCACTGTCGAAGCAGTTAAATGTAGCCGTCTCTTCTACTCCAATGGCTTCTTACCTCGTATCTACGGTCAGTGGATCACTTGCTTCGCTGATAGCTATAATCTTCAAATATTCAAATGTAATGTCAATCGACATCTTCTGATGCCTTGACCTTGATCCCTGTCCTTCTCTTTATCCTTTTCCCAAACACTCTTTTTTACTCTTACTCTCACTCTCTGTAACCACTTGCGAGCTAATGGCACTTCGGTTTTGCTTGGGGTTTTTTCTTCTTTTCAGTTATGGAAATTCAATTCACCGGAAAAGAAAAAGGCGTTTTATGTGTTAGATTGCGAGCGAATGCAGTCGAGTAAGACTTCGCAGAGTGCATTTGTGTGAGATTTCGCTAGAAATGCACCAACTGCAATCCTGTTACGCAATACATGGTACAACGTGTTTGGCAGGAGTTGGACTACCGACGTGACGTGTGCCGTGTCACAAGCGGTACGCATATTGAAATCAAGAAATCCGCTCCCCTTTGAACATTTTATTTAAATCTTATTTTGCTCAGCCCATTGAGTTTCATTTGCATAGGCTATGTAGTTACTCAGATATTTACAACTTAAATCATATCAAATTTTTGGAAACAATGCCCTTCCAATCCTACCAAATACACAGTATCGCCTTTGTCTTTTACAGTGATTAACGGTGGTTTATTCCGTTTTCACCAGGACTTTTTTCGCTCCACATTGTTATAAACAATCCATTTTTCATCACCTGCGACCATTCAGTTTTTTATTTGTTTTGTTTTTGTTTTGTTTTTTTGGGGCGTTTATGCAGAGAATCGCACATGAAAGTCTAGTCCATACATTCTTTCTGTTTAATCACGAGATGACAAAACGAAATAGTAATTCACCTATCGAAAGGTTTCCAAATGCATTACAACGGTCATATGACATATGTGGAGGATATCTGCGATGTCCCGTGCTGCATGACCTAGATTATTGTTAATCATCCTTTCTATTTGGAGATCATCGACAGCACGCTCATATCATATATGGAGTATCTCCGCGATGTCCCGTGCCGTTTCACCTTAGAATATTGATAATCATCCTTTTGGTATGGTCATTAACAACGACTGCATGCTCATATGTGATATGTTGAGTATCACCTGCCGTGTGAGCTAGATTATTGGTAATCAACCGTTATAGTTAGAAGTAATTTTACTGCCCTTAATATCCATCAGAGTATCTATTCTGCCATCCAGCTACACAAGCTCGTTAGAAAGGTTAGTCGTTACTTTCCTCTGACAACCTTGACATCACGATATTCTTGGATTGTCAAATTCAAGTCTTCTTTCCTCAATATGTGCCCCAGAAATGCAAAAATAAGGGAGTGGCTTCTGTTTCTCCTCCACAGTTTGGAATTCGCAGCTGTTCTTCTCTGAGACTGGTTGACAATAACAGTTAAAGACTACCTTACTATTTGACCCATAGCTGAGGGAAGAAAAAAGAATCCACTTCATTAACAAGGAGATTTTATGAAAGTGAGCTCTCCAGTAATTACCTGACTCCTCACGCTATCCTCTAACTTTACAATGAGCTAATTCAGACCGTAAATGGAGAACTGTTGCCATATTTGAGCGGTAGATGCCCTATCATCACTTCCCAGTTTTGGTAGAGTTCAAAACGTCTCCCAGTCCTAATGGGTGATGAATTATTTTCCACATTCCAACCTCTCTCTCACCTGCGGTATGGGGCGAGACACTCACTGCTCTATCGCTACTTCCATGGAAGGTGCTCGGGTGAACTATATTCCTTGGTTACGCCAGGTCTAACCTTTATGGCTAGGAGCCCCATGCCACTTACATGGTCGCGAACCACCCACATTCCCTTCCTTATTCCATCGGCGGGAAGTAAGTTCCACTCGAACAGCTTCATCCCGCGAACCATTTCTCTGTGGAACAGACTTTCCAAAAGGATTTTTCCTCAATCACTAAAATTTTAACCTGTTCATGTCTAGAGTTAACCGCTATCTTCCCCTCCTATCCATATAAACTACCCCTTAATGTAACTCTCTACCTTGAGTGGCTTCCAGGCCTTGAACAGGATGAACCTTAATGTGTAAAAAAAATCAAATAAAAATCTATTGCAGCCACCATTTTGAAAATCACGGTTTTCCATTTTTCGCCCGTAACACTTCTTTCTTTATTCGTTTCTTTCTTTCTTTCTTTCTTTAAAAAACAGTTAAGCCCAAAATTTGAAACCGTTATCAGCGTTGATTGGTGTTTCACTACCAGTGCATACCCGCTTCCCCTTAAAAAGTTTAGCTTACCCAATATAATACTAATCCTCCATCTTCTTTTCTGGTTCTGTTAACCCCACTGAGACCAAGAGGGCACTGTAGAATCCCAGCTTCCATCGACTGATTTTGGAAGAAGGTCGATATTCTCCGCTTGGGTTGCTGATGGAACATAATGTTTGTTCTCTCATTTAGTTTCATTCAGCCTTTTGTCGTTCAGTGTTAAGTTTAGTAAATACCAGATTTTAAGCCCTCTAATTGTTTTGACCCGTTGGCCTAACTACTGAACTACTCTTGAAAGTGCAAGATGTCGGTAGAAAGAGCAAATTTATAGAGAAACTGAAGAATAGTTTACGGAACTTAAAATCAAACGAAAGAGAATGAAAAAGGTCACAACGGTCGATAAGTGAAAAAAGAAAACTTTACTAAAATCATGGAATTACATTGAGGAACGTATCAAAAGTCGGTAGGCGAATGAGGAGGTCGGTGTTAGGCTAAGATCACACAAAAAAAAGAAAGAAAGAAAAAGTTTCCCTTCCGCTACAAACAAAGAACGAAAGCGTATGGACGTAATACGAACAAAAAGATCATTCTTCAATTGGACAGCCAGCCATTACGGACCGAAAACTATGGCCATGTACAGCAGCAGCAGCAGTAGGAATAGCAGCAGCAGCAGCAGCATTAGCAATAACAACAGCAACAAGAACAAACAAAGAATAGCAAGCAGATGAAAACGAACAAAAGGCATCTTTAAAGATCAGTTTTGAGAATTACTTCACAGAGACAATCCTTTCCAAAAGAAAACTACGGTATCTCACTTACTCCGTAGCTTTCTCTCCTTCTCTCTTTCTCTCAGACTCTCTTTCTCCCTCACACACACACACACTCTCTCTGTCTCTGTCTCTCTCTGTCTCTGTCTCGCTCTCTCTGTCTCGCTCTCTCTCTGTCTCTCTCTCTCTCCATATATATACGGGGTGTATCTAAGATTAGTGATTTCTTTATGTGTCTTCTGTCAGCATTCACACAGGAGTACCATAGATCATAGTACTTGATGTCAGGATTGAACCAGCGATTCGCTAATTCTCTTTTGAGCTGTAGCAGTTGTTCTGCTGACACTTGTCCACAACTGCACACAGTTGATTGGTAACTTTTCAATTTTTCTTCAATTCAGCAAATGAAACGAATGTTTCTCCGAAGCAGAGTTCCATGGCTATGCTTAATGAATATTGCTTATATATATATATATATATATATATATATATATATATATATATATATATATATATATATATATATATATATATATATATATATATATGATAACTATATATATATATTAACTATATATATATATATAAAAGCAAAAATTACCTCAACATAGAGATAGTCTATTTCAAACCGCGTACAGAATCTCTGTCGAGGTAATTTTTGTTTTGTTTTTTTGTTTTTTTTTGTTTTTTGCATGGCTGATGCTAACCTTCCGGAGAGCAACAGACTACACCTTCTTGGTCTCACGTTTTCTACTGGCATGAAGTAGAGCAACTATATCGAATCAAATGCTTCGTCTACTACAAAAAATGTTGGTTCAGTATGTCGTGCCAGAAAGATATTCTCGTCAGAACCAATCTTGCATATTAATAAATCTACCATTCATCCACGCATTGTATACTGTTGTCATAACTAGTCTGGTGCTCCTCCTGTATATGTCGAGATTCTCGATAAGTTCCAGAGAAGGATCTCTAATGTGATCGATCATGACAGGGCAACTCTACATCAGTCACTTTCCCACCAACATGACGTGGCTTCCCTTTGTCTTTTCTACAAATATTTTCATGGCGACTAAGCTAACGAAGTTTTTTCTTTGGTGTCCCGAATACATGAATTTAAGCGTGTAACTAAATTGGCAACTAGGTCCCACAATTTTAATCTTGAAATAGCTGAATTTAACCTAATACTCTTGAAATACGTTCTAGTTCAACAGTTTTGTTTCTCGCACTTCCCACCTGTGGAACTCACTTCCGATTTCTTGCTTCCCTGATAACTACAATCTTCAAAAATTTAAATGCAACGTCAATCGTATCCATATGTCTTCTTGAACCCTGTTCATTTTTCGTCGTTTCCTCAATCCTATAACTGACAGTCTTTTTTTACTTTCACTTTCACTTTCATTTTCACATTCGCTTACTGTTACTCTTTGTCTAGTGGTGTCATTACTGCGTTGCTTGGAGTGAAATAATTTTCAAATAATCAAACCTGGAGCTACCCAGTTTTCATCATTCATCTTTCCATACCACAAACACATTCCCACAGACAAAACGTTGCAAGCTTCTCGTTGCTCTATCACTGTTTCAATGGGAAATGTTGACATCAGCTACATTCCTTAGTTCCACCAACACTAGACTACACAACTAAAAGGCCCGCCGCGTCGCTTACGCTGAGGCAAAGTAGTTTCATTCTATTCATATTTCATTAGTGAGAAGTAAGTTACACTCGAACAGCTTCTTACCACGAACTGTTATATGAAACCAACTCCAAAGAAGATGCGTTCCCGACCAATATAATATTGAGCCGTTCTAATTTAGAATTAAGCATTGCCTATCTTACATAGATTCAGGAATTGCAACCCTTACCTCAGATTTTTGTTGCTAACACAATACACTCCTTTTAGGGCGAGTGGTTCCTGGGCCTTGAACAGAATGAATATTAGTATCAAATATACATATACACATATAAGTACATACATAAATACGTATACATTTATATGCATATATGCACATGTACTATATATATATATATATATATATATATATATATATATACAGCATAATGAGAGGCCACGTATACTTTCTTGATAAATACTTTCATGTATAAATATTTCAATAGTTAAAATATTTCTTCAAAAAATTTCTTTAGATATGGTAAAAAATCCTTTTTAAACAATAACCAAAACACCAGTTGTCCGTTAAAGAATCAAACACAATCGCGTTCCACACCACGTGTCGTCCGAGTCTAAAAACAAACACACAAACACAGTAATTTAAGTACAACACACATACGAAGAAAAAAAGAAACATACTGAATTCTAAAATTAGACACATATAAACTAGGGGTAAACAAACACGTGGATATTTTAAATCTACATAAATATTTCAACAGTTAAAAATATTTCTTAAAATATTTCTTGAGTTATGGTCAAAAAACCTTTTAAACAACATTTAAGACACTATCATCAGTCTTCCGCCAAAAATTCAAACAAAGTCGCATTGCACATCACGTGACATGCACGCTTCACGACAAACGCTGTAAACAAACGCTGTAAACAAACACACAAACACAGTATCTCATTTGATTTCTGAGGAAAGACCTAGGTGGTCTGAAATATTAAATAAATAAATATATACAAAAACACAGAAATAAATACTTTCATAAAAAAACACCCAATTTTGTTTCATTTATTTTATCTAGATATTATATATATATATATATATATATATATAAAAGTGAACATTGAAGTCAACACTCAGAGGCGACAGGCTGTTTCATGCTAGACGCAATCACCAAGCCCGGTGGCCTGACTATTGCGTCTATCATGAAACAGCCTGTCGCCTCTGAGTGTTGACTTCAATGTTCACTTTTATATTTATATTTACATACGCTCTATCTAAGATCGGTGAAGTAGTTTTTTCTTCCTATAGGAGACATTTAGACACACATGCACACAGACGTTCATCTTTATTATTATAGATATATAGATGTGTGTATATCTGAAAAAACATACGTATACACACATATACTTGCATGTACGTATCTATTACTTTTTTTTCTTAGGTGGTATAAAAACAGTGCTCAATGTTATTTAAAAAAATATATTTTGAAAAACTTTGCATGATGAAAAAGTGAGTAATCTCCCTTGATACATGGCGCGTTTTCGTAAATTCTATTTTTTTTTTTAATAATATTTTTTTAACTCCCCGTCTTTTGGCCCATAAGTTTATAATCATTATATTATTAACAATTAATTTAATTATTATAGATAACAGTAATATGAGGGACAAGTTTTAAGACACAATTTTAAATCAACTCTAGGAAAACGCGAATTTCAAAGTTTTTTATGGTAAAAATTTAACGATAGCTAGGAAAAAGTAAATGTGTACGGCACTTTAAAAAGCAAAAAAAAAAAAGAACAAGCGGTGGTTCGTCCCAGGACTTATCAAGTTTATTTTTCTGGGATATATATATAAGCGTGTGAATTAAATTAATATAACGAATGGAAGGAAAAAAATGAATTTCAAGAAAACTAGAGTTCAGTAGTTGTGGACACGACTACATAGGAAGGGCGTCCCAGCGTTTGGATCGGAGAATAAAACTACACTTACAAACCCCCCCCCCCCCCAGGATTTTGAATCCGGATGCCAGGAAAAGCCAACTAACCAAGACTTCTGGCACTTCTATTGCAGAGCATGGAATAAATAGCAGGAATTGTGTTTGATTTTAGTGCGGACCGATTCTCTATTTTATCTAGGTCCAACTCCTCATATCACCTCAAGGTTCTAGAGTCCTTGTATATCAGATCGCGTGGACCTTCTCTTTGTAAACAGAAGGAATGCTTACTGGGCCTGAATGTTATTGGACACTAGCTTTCTTGAAATTCATTTTTCCCCTTCTATTCGTTATATTAATTTAATTTACAAGCTTATATATTTTTATATCCCAGAAAAATAAACTTGATAAGGCTGGGAAGAACCATCGCTTGTTCTTCTTTAGCTTTTTTTAAAAATGCCATATAAATTATGCTTTTTCCTAGCTATTGTTAAATTTTGTACCATAAAAAACTTACATATATATATATATATATATATATATATATATATATGTATGTATGTATGTATTTGTTGTATCATACCTACGGACGACAATGGGTATGTCTCTATTCACAGAAATATAGTAATAATTACTGTATGTTGATCTGCATTGGGAGATTCGTCTCCAGCTGTGCTGGTCAAACTCTCTGCTCCCGGGCAGAGAGGATCCCCAGACGAGGCTATGTCGAAGGGCAGAGTCTCATCTCGGGAAACTGGTCAAATATGTGTATCTGTTAAAAAGAAAATTCAAGTAATAATAATAATAATAATAATAAAATTATATATATATATATATATATATATATATATATATATATATATATATATATATATATATATATATATATATTCTATTGCATGGCATGTAATAAATAGCAGGAATTGTGTTTTTGATTTTAGTGTGGACCGTTTTTCGATTTTATCTAGGTCCCACTCCTAATATGACCTCAAGGTTCTAGAGTCCTTGTATATGAGATCCCGTGAGCCTTCCCTCTGTAAACAGAGGGAATTCTTACTGGGTCTGAATGTTATTGGACTCAAGCTTTCTTGAAATTCAGTTTTTTCCTTCCTTCCATTCGTTATATTAATTTAATTTACAAGCTTATATATTTTTATATCACAGAAAAATAAACTTGATAAGTCCTGGGACGAACCAGCGCTGGTTCTTCTTTAGCTTTTTAAAATGCCATATAAATTTTGCTTATTCCTAGCTATCAATATATATATATATATATATATGAAGAAATATACTCTTATGGTGTGCTATATTTATGGGATAAAGTGCTCAATAGCAGAGATAGAGCATGTGTAAATATAAAAGTGAACATTGAAGTCAACACTTAGAGGCGACAGGCTGTTTCATGCTAGACGCAATCTTAAGGCCACAGAAAACATCCTGTCGCCTCTAAGTGTTGACTTCAATGTTCACTTTTATATTTATATTTATATATATATATATATTTATAATTATCATTATATAGATATATACATTTGATTAAAAATAATGTAAAAACTATATATATAAATATATATATATATATATATATATACATATATATATATATATATATATATATATATAGTTTACACGTTACTTTTAATAAATTGTATCTATTAAAAATAATGTATAAACAGAAAATATATTAAAATAATTGTCCAACTGTATCCATTTCATATGTTATCAATGATTACGTTAAGGTACGTTTCGTGTGTAGATATTATCGTTTGGGAAAGATCGTCGAAGATTTGTTGTTGAAAAACAGTAATTTGGAATTTTCTAACCAGACATAGCTGAGTGGTATAGCACGTCAGATCAACGGACGGTTCTGTATAGGACACAGGTTCGAATCCTGGCGGAGAACGTATATTTTCTACGAAATTTCTCGAACATTCAGGCGGTAAATGTAATTAATTCTGTTTATTTAAAAACAGTACATTTACTTAAATAAATTGTATACATTAAAATAACGTATAAACAGGAAATATATTAAATAATTGTCGGGCTTTATCCATTTCACAAGTCGAAGCTCTGTCTTCCTGAATAATGCATTTAAATGCAAATATTTCCTGACTCTTGAAATACATGTAACTGCTAAGTTTCGTATTCTAACTTAAAGAAACCAATTTCTAATAAATTTAGGGAATTTTTGTTCATTAAGCCAAAGAATTTATTACTTAAACGTTATATTAGTGAATAGACGCATTTTTGTTATTAAAAGTATATTTATTTCTTTATTTTCCTCTACCCCGGAATATTCGAGAAATCTCGTGGGTGCGCGCGAGTGCGTGCGAGTGTGTGTGTGTCTGGGAATACCTAGCTAGCTAGCTAGCTAGCTAGATAGATAGATATTAAACAGACTGAGATAGATAGATAGATAGATAGATAGATAGATAGATAGATAGATAGATAGATAGGTAGATAGATAGATATTAAACAGACTGAGATAGATAGATAGATAGATAGATAGATAGATAGATAGATAGATAGATAGATAGATATTAAACAGACTGAGATAGATAGATAGATAGATAGATAGATAGATAGATAGATAGATAGATAGATAGATAGATAGATATTAAACAGACTTAGATAGATAGATAGATAGATAGATAGATAGATATTAAACAGACTGAGATAGATAGATAGATATTAAAGAGACTGATATATATATATATATATATATATATATATAGATAGATAGATAGATAGATAGATAGATAGATAGATAGATAGATAGATAGATATTAAACAGACTGAGATAGATAGATAAATAGATAGATAGATAGATAGATAGATAGATAGATATTAAACAGAATGAGCTAGATAGATAGATAGATAGATAGATATTAAACAGAATGAGATAGATAGATAGATAGATAGATAGATAGATAGATAGATAGATAGATAGATAGATATTAAACAGACTGAGATAGATAGATGGATAGATAGATAGATAGATAGATAGATAGATAGATATTAAACAGACTGAGATAGATAGATAGATAGATAGATAGATAGATAGATAGATAGATAGATAGATAGATAGATAGATAGATAGATATTAAACAGACTAAGATAGATAGATTTTTAATGCGTAATATTTAAATAATGAGAAGGAACAGCCAGCTTCGTCCTGTTGTCGCCATGGTGAGACTTCGCAAGTTTTACTTTTACCATTTATGTTTAGTTTTTGTTGCTGTTGTTGTTGATGCTGTCTTTGCTTTTGGATATCATCTTTATTCTTCGGCTTCACTTCACGGTGATCCGATGGAACGAAATGCGTTTCACGCACACTGATGCTGCTGCGCCTTTTGCTGGGGCTTCACACTGCCATTTTTTCCCGCCACCTCGGGGCAAAGAAGGATTCGCAGTTTCCTGTTCCTTCATTTTAAGAACGGTTTCCTGGAAGTACCTAGCGAGGAGAATCTAAAGTGGAGACGAAAAAGGCGGAAGTGTGTATGGCAGTGATAGGTCGGAGGTTTAGATTTCTAGAAAAAAGGAGGGGCTAAAGGAATATTGTCGAATAAGAGCAAAAGTATAAGTAAATGAAAACTAAACTGAAAATAAGGAAAATGATATCGAAATGAAAAGGAAACGAGGAAAGATTGAAAGAAAGATAAAGAGAAATAGAAAAAAAGGAATACAATGGATAGAAACAGAGAGAAAAAAGGAAGAAAGAGAAAAAGGAAAAAGAAAGAGAAAAAGAAAGAAAGACAGAGATAACAAAAAGAAAGAAAATAGAAATAAAGAGAACAAAGAGAACAAAGAAAGAAAGAAAGAAAGAGAAAAAGAAAAAAGAAAGAGTAAAAGAAAGACATAGATAACAAAAAAGAAAGGAGGTAGAAAAAAAGAGAAAAATGAAAGAAAGAAAAAAAGAAAGAAAAAGAAAGTAAAAGCAAAAGAAAGAAAGACAGAGATAACAAAAAAGAAAGAAGATAGAAACAGAGAGAACAAAGAAAGAAAGAATGAAAGAAAGAAAGAGAAAAAAAGAAAGAGTAAAGGAAAGACATAGATAACAAAAAAGAAAGGAGGTAGAAAAAAGAGAAAAATGAAAGAAAGAAAGAAAGAAAAAGAAAGTAAAAGCAAAAGAAAGAAAAACAGAGATAACAAAAAGAGAGAAGATAGAAACAGAGAGAACAAAGAAAGAAAGAAAGAGAAAAAGAAAGAAAGACAGAGATAACAAAAAAGAAAGAAGATAGAAACAGAGAGAACAAAGAAAGAAAGAATGAAAGAAAGAAAGTGAAAAAAAAGAAAGAGTAAAGGAAAGACATAGATAACAAAAAAGAAAGGAGGTAGAAAAAAGAGAAAAATGAAAGAAAGAAAGAAAGAATAAGAAAAAGAAAGTAAAAGAGAGAAGATAGAAACAGAGAGAACAAAGAAAGAAAGAAAGAGAAAAAGAAAAAAGAAAGAGTAAAAGAAAGACAAAGATAACAAAAAGAGAGAAGATAGAAACAGAGAGAACAAAGAAAGAAAGAAAGAAAGAAACAAGAAAGAGTAAAAGAAAGACATAGATAACAAAATAGAAAGGAGATAGAAAGAAAGAGAAAAATGAAAGAAAGAAAGAAAAAGAAAGAAAGACAGAGAGAACAAAAAAGAAAGAAGATAGAAGCAGAGAGAACAAAGAAAGAAAGAAAGAAAGAAAGAAAGACAAAAATGAAAGAAAGAAAGAGAAAAAGAAAAAAAGAAAATGTAAAAGAAAGACACAGATAACTCAAAAGAAAGGAGATAGAAACAAAGAGAAAAAAGAAATGATGAAAGAAAGAAAGAAGGAGAGAAAGAAAGAAAGAAAGAGAGAAAGAAGGAGAGAAAGAAAGAAAGAAAGAAAGAGATAATAAAAAAAGATAGAAACTGAGAAAGAAGGCAATAAACAATGAAATTAAAGAGAGGCGTAGCAAAAAAAAAAGAAAGATAGCGACAGTGAAAAAAACGAAATAGGAAAATAGAAAGAGAAAATAGTAAGAAAGAAATAACGAAAAGGAAGACGTCAAAGACTGACATAGTAAAGAAAAGAAAGAAGAGAGAAAAATAAAGACCAAAGAAAGAAAGAAAGAAAGAAAGAAAATGGGATGATGAAAGAGTATCAAAATTAAAGAAAGAAAAGTAAGGATTCGAAAAAAGTTGAAGCAGAAGACGAAAAAAATCAGACAATTTGGGGATATCAAGAACAAATTTAAATAGAATTTAATTCTTAAACATTCGTTGTTTGCTAATTTTCCTTACTTATTCCTATTATTATTATTATTATTATTATTATTATTATTATTATAAATAATAATATTAATAATAATAATAATAATAATATTAATAATAATAATAATAATAATAATAACGCTTTCAGTTTTCATGATTCGCTGTTCCATAGAATTTTTACGATTTTTTTTTTTTACCTAAGACCTGAGGTTTCAGGAAAGAATGCAAGTTTTTCTTACAAACTCATCGAGTACATTGCATTGAGAGAGTCTCTTTTTCCTGGGTATGTGAGCGATACTCCTGTTCACAATCTATTGTAACTGAGATAGTGAGGGGTTTCCCAGGATTTAATTGCGTATTTGGGCAACAATCCTTCTTTTATACAAGATCCATTAAAAACGACTTACAAGGTACAGCGCTGAAGTTTGTGTTATTTTTGTTGTTGTTGTTTTGTTTTTTTTTATTTATATTTTCTTCTGGTCTTATAATTTTCTTCTTTTCTGGACATAAATTATGTAGAAACTTTCCGAATGTTCTGCAGGTTCAAACGCTTCAGCAAATTGTAGCCGTATTCATTGTTGATGTTATTCTGTAATGGATTTTTCTTATTTATTAATAAAGCTTCCATTATTTTGGTCTTTTTTACATGTAGATGAGGCTATTATATCTGCATAATTTATTCTCATGTAAATACACATGGAAACGTACTAAACACCATCTGCAACATACTCATTAATAATACAGCTATAATAGCCTCATCCATACGTAAAAGAGGCTAAATATAATATAGTAGCAGATGTTGTATTATTAACCCTTTGAGCCCTGCGTTCCTGAACAACCTGGCTTCCTGATCCATTCTACCTGAGCTTCTGAGTCAAAATTCGCAAATAATTGGTATGTAATGTTTCACCGTAGATATAAAAATAGTTACAAGTTTTTAACCACCGTTTAACCGGTAGCTGTGCATTAAGACATTTTTTCTCTACCACTGTTCAACCGGTGGCTGGGCATGAAATCGTTTTCTCTACCAACGGTAAAGCGGTGATCAGGGCTCAAATGGATAACTCATTGATTGTCGACATTTTTATAGGGTGTTCCAATAACTTGGACCGATTTTAAATGTGAATTAATTTTAAGCGTCTAATGATTTTTTTTCTTTTCTTTCAGATTTAACAACTTTAACACGTTGTTTGATTGTTAATCTTTCCATATTTGAAATTTCCAAAGACTTAAGTTGTTAAATCTGAAAAAACAAAAGATCATTAGACGCTTAAACTTAATTCACATTTAAAATCAGTCCAAGTTATTGGAACATCTTGTATTAACCGGTGGCTTAAACTGCGGATTAAGTCTCTTAGATGTTCCAGTAATCGTCTCAAGTATTCTCAATATTGTCATTAATGTAGTGCTTTCTTTCTTCGGTCTATCATTCTATAGTTTATTTCTTTTCTTTGTTCTTTGTTCTTTCTTCAAAAATTTTACCACTTTCTTTTCGATTTTCTTTCTTTCATACTCGCTTCATTCTTTTAGTCTAACAACCTACACAATCTCTTCTCATTTTTTATTTCTTAAATTATAACAATCTAAATTGTCTCGTTTCATATTTCTTTCTTTTTTCTTCCTTTCTTTCTTTCTTTCTTTCTTCAGTCTATTATTCTATCAATTTATAGTCTCTTTTCATCCGTTTTTCTTTTTTCTTTCCTTCTTTCTTCTATTCTAGCAATCTACGTTGTCTCTTTTGATCTTTTGTCCTTTCTTTCCTTTTCTTTATTCCTTTCGTTGTTCTTTTTTCTTTCTTCAAACATTTATTCTACCACTTTCTTTTCGATTTTCTTTCATACTCGCTTCATTCAACCTACACAATCTCTTCTCATTTTTATTTCTTTTATTATAACAATCTAAATAGTCTCGTTTCATATGTCTTTCTTTCTTTCTTTCTGTTCCCTTTCTTTCCTTCTTTCTTTAGTTCTTTCTTTCTTTCTTTCTTTCGTTCTTTCTTTCTTTCTTTCTTTCTTTCATTCTTTCTTTCTTTCGTTCGTTCTTTCTTTCATTCTCATATTCTCCAATGTCTTCTTACATTAACCCAATTTCCTTTTTACCTTTCATTTATTTCTTCTTTAATTATTCATTTATGACAATTTTTTAAGTTCATTTCTGTCAGTTTATCATTCCTTATTTTCATTCCTACATTCCTGCCTTTTTTCTTCCCCCTTTCTTCTTCCTTCTTTCTTCTTCCCTCTTTATTCTTTCTTTCCTTTCTTCCTCCACCCTCTTCTTCTTTTCTTTCATTCTCTCTCCATCCCTTTCTTCTTTCCTTCCTTTCTTCCTCCACCCTTTTCTTCTTTTCTTTCATTCTCTCTCCACCCCTTTCTTCTTTCCTACCTTTCTTCCTCCATCCCTTTCTTCTTCCTTTCTTTCCCCTTTTCTTATGTATTCAATATTTCTCTTATTTCTATGAATTTTATAATTCCACACTCACTTCTTTTTCCTTCCGCTCTGTTTTTTTTTTACTTCATTTAATCTATCTATCTATCTATCTATCTATCTATCTATCTATCTATCTATCTATCTATCTATCTATTTATCCCATTCCTATTCATATCAATCAATCTATCGATCGATCTATCTTAACTATCTCAGATAGAGGCATCTATGTCATTCTGTTAATATATATATATACATATATATATTCGATATATCCATTTCACAGTCAGTTCATCTCTCTC
This sequence comes from Acanthosepion esculentum, assembly GCA_964036315.1. Lineage (NCBI taxonomy): Eukaryota > Metazoa > Mollusca > Cephalopoda > Sepiida > Sepiidae > Acanthosepion > Acanthosepion esculentum. The sequence continues at coordinate 10,410,564 of OZ038508.1, read as the reverse complement.
CATCTCTCTCTTTCTCTCTCTCTATATATATACATATATGAGTGTGTGTATGTTGTATATATATATATATATATATATATATATATATATATATATATATATATATATATATACATATATATAGATAGATAGATAGATAGATAGATAGATAGATACAAAGATAGACATACATATATATATATATATATATATATATATATATATATATATATATATATATATATATATATATATATATATATATAATTATATATATATATATATATATATATATACCAGATGGATAATATCTCAGTCTTTTTATATCTATCTTTCTGGGACTGTTATCATATATATATATATATATATATATATATATATATATATATATATATATATATATATATATATATATATATATATATATATATAGTGAGCTATCAATTGAGCTATCTGTCTGCTTGCTGGTCTCCTACGTATATTTCTCTCTGCCCTCTCAGCCATCACTATATATCTGCAAACACCTTCACATCCGCATGGCTGACCAAATAACTAATAAAACAATCCTTCTTCATTCAATATCCTTGTTCGTTTCAACCCTTGATTTAATTTAATTTCATTTCTTTTTCATCACGACTTCATTTTGCTTTTCTCATCTAATTTTATTTCTGTATGCGATCAAATTTGTTTGGATTTAATGTCAACTCATTATTAGCAACAGCAGAAATTTCATATAATATTAAAAAGAGACTTGAATCTGCACCCTTGGTATGCGTCATCGGAGGCAAATCAAAAGAAGGGGGAAAAAAAAGAAACGGAAAATGTACATCGTGAGGCGGGGATATTTTATTTCGAAAACGAGGCTCCGGAATCAGACAAACACATAAAAATCAAGGGCGAGTAATTCAGGAAAACCTCGTCGATCCTACAGCCTGTCATTTCCTGACCTGCAGCAAAAGCCAATAATAAACTGTTTCTTCTCTTTCCGTGACGATATGAAAAAAGAAAAATTAAATAATAAAAGGAAAAAAGAAAGAAAAAAAAGAAACGAAGAAAGAAAGAAACGGAATATTTTATTAGAATGAAATTTAAACATGAACATATTTTTAAAGATATAAATGAAACATCTATACAAATCAAAATCCGTTCGTTGACTTCTTTATGTGTTTTTGTGTGTTTTCTTGTATTTTTTATTTTTTATGTTTTGCTATTTCACTTGTAATTCTCGAAAGAAAATCTAAATTGGCTGTGTGAATACATTGAAGTTTTTTTTTCCAACTATATCAGAAAAGCTCCTCCAGTTTTAGGAGATAATTTGATTGTGATCATTTTTTCATGACGTTCTGGTCAGTGTGTTCTTCAACTCTCCTCAAGTGTATAGAGCATCCAGAATGAATAGTTTCCTACTCAAGATGATTCTAAATCTGAATTTTAACGTTTCCTGCAGGCAATGCACTTCTTTTCCTTTCAGGGATAGGCTGAGAAAAAAAGACATTTTTTTTCATCGGAATTGCCTCCAAGCATGGCAATAAAGCCACTAAGACACAAGGAGTTACAAGGTGTAGAAGAATTAGGAACAGAAACATAAATGATGAGCGGGAAGAGGAAGAGTAATCAGGTGGACAGTTGATAGTGACTGACATAGAATTTAAATTTTTGAAGATTAAAGTTCCACAAGCAAGAAGTGCGAGAGAAGAAACTGTTAGCATAGAACTTACGGCTATATCTAGCCAGCTCAACTTTAACTTAATGAAATCTCGATACCAGTCTAGTGCTGCGTTTAAATTCCAAAAATCTTGATACCATATTCCAAATAAATTTTAAATTAATACACATGCATAAACCTGCGCACTTACAACATATGCAAACAAATACACACATACACACTTATATGTCTACATATATATATGCATATATGTGTGTGTACTCGTGTTTGAATTTTGATCGTAATTTATAAAAGAAGAGTGTTAAATTCAATAGATATAAAATATCTATATTTTTGGATAAAACACACATACACACACACACACACATACATACATATATATATATATACATAGTGGTTATGAATGCCATGAGATTAATTATTTAAAGAATGATAATAAAAACCAGACAAGAAATAGAAATAGAAAAATCACTTGGTACACTCGTCACATTCACCCAAATGGTTAGTAGTAACTTACGACATAAATTCCCTGCTTTAATTTATAAAAAGTTTCCTACAAATAATACACTTAGCGATATTTTTAATAAAAATACCATAAAATTAAGTTACAGTTGTACTGAAAATTTCGAAAAAAATATAAAAAACATAATAATAAAATTCTACGTAATAATGGTCCAGAAATCACAATAAACAATAGTAAAGAAACATTATGTAACTTTAGAAATCCTGAAAATAGTCATTTGAATAATAAATGTCTGACGGAATCTGTAGTTTACTAATGCACTATCTCCTCTATTGAGATTCCTAATATTGAAACATTTTCTGTCTATATTTATGAGATGGAGTATTATGTACATTATTTACATTATTTGGACTATTGTCCCCATCTTCGTCGTCATATTTATTACAACGTTTCGGTCGTTATACTCTCCGGCCTTCTTCAGGTGGTTGGAATGTCGAACTGAAGCCTTTATTTCGCCATGTGTCCTCAAGGAAACATGGCACAGTGGATAAAGACGTTGGTTAGATCCAGTGAAAGGACCCAAAGATTATGAGTTCAATACCCGGTTAAGTCAGTGGAGAACATTCAGAGGGAAAAATGAACAGGAGATAACTGATAACTGACATCCATTAAACATGACACATGGAACTAGAACAATCTACCCTAGTGAGCGAAATAAAGGGTTCAGTTCGACATTCCAACCACCTGAAGAAGGCCGGAGCGTTGTAATAAACATGGCGACAAAGATGAGGACAATAGTCCGAATAATGTAAATAATGTTGAAAAAATTTATATTGGATCTACTAAAAATGAAATTAAATTGATATGAAGCCAACGTCTGAATACCTTCATTAATATTAAGTAACGCAGCTAAAAGTCCCTGTCCAAATATTTTTGGCCTATAAAAGAAACAAATAAAACACCCGCAGTAAAATGGAAACTGATAAAAAAAAAAAACAAGA
>OZ038508.1:10394955-10404955 GCA_964036315.1 Acanthosepion esculentum | reverse complement strand
AATTTAGGTTCAAACTTACATATAAAATTAAAAATTAGTAATTTTAATTTCAGTTTAAATTTTGACTATCGAAGAACACTGGTAGTAAAAAAAAGTGTCAAGTGGGGTAAGCCAATTAAAAACAATAACAGTGAGGTAATGATAAAATAAGAATAATAATACAATAGATACACACTGATAAAATATTAATAATAATAATAATAATAATGGATATAATATTAATGATAGTTAATAGTAATAATAATAATATGATAACATTAATAATATAATAATAACGTAATATTAACAATATTAATATTAATAGTATAGTAAAATAGTAACATTAATATCAGTATGTGTGACGTCCGAATGTGAGAAAACTATATAAATCTGGGTCAGCATGTTTGAGAAGTTATTTATTTCTATGTATGCATTAATTCACTTTTTTGTTTAACAAATTAAAGTTATTTATATATTTTTGAATTATTACTTTTCTGAAATACATAAATTGCATTAATTGACTTTACCGCTGAATGATATGTTTTTTCCCCGGTGACAGTTGGGTTTCTATCACTGATTTTTATTTTCCAGAAAACGTTAGAGATAACAGTCCTGTTACTGTATTTAATATTGCCTGATGTCATTTGGTGATTGCAGAAACATAATTTCCAATGGTTTTCAGTTGAACTAAAACAGAATTTGTTCTCGCCATCGAGTTTAGTTCTATAAATTGTACTTTATTTCATTCATTTGCCGTTCAGCGGAAAGGTATTTCTTTTTTGGCAATTTCAGTCTTTAATTGTGGGGTTATATTTATTTTGTAGATTGTGATTATTTAGTATAATATTGTTGTGCTGTGATATATTTTTGTCAATGATTTTAGTGCAACTGTAGCTAACTTTTACATTGTTTTTATTTAAATTTTTTAGCGTTGACTGAAATGCTTATGGATTAAATTAAAAAAAGATCTTCCGATGTTTGTGCTGGAATTGCTGCTAAATGGTGCGTTAAACCATATTCTATAGCGTTTACGGTGTTTCGCCTTGTTAATCTCATCTTTCTTAATTTCTAAGAATTCTAGCTTTACTTTCTTCTAGGGCTTCTACATATTCTTGTCAAAAATGTCCTTATTACTAGAGTTTATGGAGTTCCTAAATTGGACCAATTCATGGAAATTGTTTAGAATTTTAGGTTGGTGTTTAGATTATTCGTTGACGGATATATGATCGTATAAATCTTTAGCCTCCCTCTGTCTTTTTTACAAATACTTTCACGGTAACTGATCCGAGAAGCTGCTTTCGCTGTTTCCCAAACTTCATGACTTTAAGCGTTCTACTCGGTAGGCATCTCGCTCACACACTTTCACTGTCGAAACTGTTAAATGTAGCCGTCTCTTCTACTCCAATAGCTTCATGTCTCGCACCTCTCACCTGTCGAACTCCTTCCCCTCTTCCTGTTTCCCTAATAGCTATAATCTCCAACTATTCAAATGTAATGTCAATCGACGTCTCCAGATGCCCTGATCTATCCCCTATCTTTCTCTTCATCCTTTCCTCTATCACTCCAATTTGCTGTAGCTCCAACTCTCTGAGACCTCTTGCGTGCTCGTGGCTTCTCGCCTTGCTTGGAGTGAAATGCTTACATATATATATATATATATATATATATATATATATATATATATATATATATATATATATTTGTGTATTTAGGCAGCAATCCTTCTTTCATGCACATTTCATTAAAAACGACTGACAAGGTGCTTTTATTTTGTTTTTTATACAATTTCTCATGTTTTTCTTTTCGGATGATAAATTATATAAAAACTATCCGAATATTCTTTTTATTCGAGCGCTTTCGAAAATACATTTACCCATTTTACACCAAAACTCTTTTCATGTTTACATGTAAAATCTAGGACTATCCTCCATTAATATTATTATCGATTCAAGTACGAAGCAGCTTTGAGGCATTAGAAAAATGTTTGAACCAAGGACACATGATTAGGGCGCTCACTAAAATTAGAACTCTTTCAACTCGGGTTTAATGCGCGTGGCTCGCTTGTTAACAACACCCGTACAGCAAACGCCATTTATTTTATCAACTAGAATTATATATTAGCTAAAATCTTGGACACAGTATCAGTTTCCCTTCGTAGTTTCTGTCTACATAGAAACGCCAAAGATTGGCAGGCGTAGGATTCCCAATTTATATGACCAAAGTATTGTTTCCGATATCAGCAAAACAGTGGTTTTCTTTGTTTCATCCCCAGAACGAAGACGTCACATGGAGTGTTCATAAAAATCCTGTCCTTATATAAACACCGAACTAATGTTTGTAGGATTTTCGGGTTTTATCTGAACCTACGCAAAGCTGGTAGATATCAATATTCAGAAATATAAAACAGTTTTATCGCTTCTAAAACAAACGTGATATTCGTCCGGTGAGCACCATGTCCTCTCGATCAACTTTCGTTCTACGCAGGAATGAAGGCCATCCGGTGATTTTAAATTAAAAGTACTTTTGCGCTTGCATTAACGTTGATTGCAGTCGCGAATTTGAGAACCAAATCCTTTCGTTTCTATTCAGATTCTTTTGGTTTTCTTTTTCTATTAAAAAGCGTAACAAATAAATAATAACAGACAATTAATACATTTGAACCAATTCTGATTAGCTGGTTGCTGCCGGAGTATTTAAAGACAATTTCTCCTTCGGTTTTTCTCTTATTATACGGCATTCAAAGATCGTGTGTTCCGGTTACAGGAATGCATTTGGCAAAAGTTAAACTAAGTCGAAATATCAGAAAAAAGAAATTTGATGTCGAACGTTCGGCCATTCGGTGCTCTCTAACTTTGTTATATAAACACAAATCTTACACACACACACACACACACACATATATATACATGCATACATACATATATATATATATATATATATATATATATATATATATATATATATATATATATATATATATATATATATATATATATTATGAAATGTAAAAAGTCCGACAATTATTTTAAGACATTTTTATGTTTATACCTTTTTTTTATAGACACAAATATTTAAGTAAATGCTCTGTTTATAATAAAAAATTTCTTGAAATAATTGTCGGACTTTGTCCATTTCATCATATATATATATATATATATATATATATATATATATATATATGTATTGATCAGGGCTACATTTTCTCAAGATATCTATATATCTATCTATCTATCTATTTCTCTCTCTCTCTCTCTCTCTCTCTCTCTCTCTCTATATATATATATATATATATATATATATATATATATATATATTATGAAACTACAATTATAAATGTACAATATAAAAATGTCTTAAAATAATTGTCGGACTTTGTCCATTTCATAATGTGCGACGTCATTTGTTTACATTCGGATACGCATTGAGCAGATATGAATGTACGTGAGAAAATCATAGAAAATTGTAGTTTAAAACAGTAAAATTGACCTTGTTAACCGAAACGCTCCTCTGTGGCTCAATCGGTAAAAGCACGTCAAGCTGTATGACGGTTCCGTATAGGATACAGGTTCGATTCCTGTCGGAGGACGCATATTTTCTATGAGAATTTCTCGGACATTCAGGCCGGTAAATGTTGTCAATACTGTATATTATAAACAGAGCATTTACTTAAATATTTGTATCTATAAAAAAGAATGTATAAAATGTCTTTATATATATATATCGACCAGTTTTATTACCCTTCACGCAGAATTCTTTCACTGTCAGTTCAAGAAAGACATTTGGGTCACTAACACACTAAAAAGAGAACATCTAATATCGAGAATATTTATCATCGAAAAACATAAGAAAAATTAATTCCGTTTAAATAATATGTGGAAATCTCCACGCTTTGCCTGATGAAGGTCGCGAGACCGGAAACACGTGTAGCAAAATTATGGAAAATAAAGAATAATATTTTTTTTTTAAATTCACATTACAACCAAAAACATTTGCGGGTTCTCTCTTGTTTTTATTATACAAACTTTTCTGTCGTTGGAACTACTATACCTTTTCCCTTTATATCCATATACCTATATATATATATATATATATATATATATATATATATATAGTACTCTTATCGGAGTTTTTTTCTTTGGGCTTTGGACTTGCATGCTAGACGATTATTTTCGGCTAACATACATGATCTTGTTTCTTTCTTTTTTTATACTTTTTTTCCATTTAGTATTGGTTTGATTATTTGCAAATTAAGACACCGAAGGTTTTCCGAACGAGTATAATTTCTTATACTTATAAGACTTCTACTACTACAACAACTACTACTACTACTACTACTACTAATAATAATAATAATAATAATATATATATATATATATATATATATATATATATATATATATATATATATCGTAAACTGGGGCCTAAAAATATTTTGACATCAAGTTTTCAAGACTAGAAAAATTTTTACAGTTTTGTGTCACTGATAGCCTAACAATATATATTGACGCATAAACATACATATATTATTTATTATTTAATATTGTATATATTTAACCACTTTAAAAAGCAGTTAATCAAAAGACAATTGGTTGTTTAATGCCGGTAACATATTTATTGTTATCCTCACTTAAAATCCCAGAGGTAATATTTTTTATTTCATGAGAGCTCTAAAAAAAAAAAGCAGCTCTCAATCTAGAAACAAATCTTCTTTGATTTTTTGATTTGTTTGTAGCAATTTTAAGTGTTTGACATTCTTTATTAATATATATATATATATATATATATATACATATATATATATATATATATATATATATATGTATATATATATATATATATACATATATATATATATATATATATACATATATATATATATATATATATATATACATATATATATATATATATATATATATATGTATATATATATATATATATATATATACATATATATATATATATATATACATATATATATATATATATATATATACATATATATATATATATATATATATACATATATATATATATATATATATATACATATATATATATATATATATATATATACATATATATATATATATATATATATATATATATATATATATATATATATATTGATATATATATATATATATATATATATTATGAAATGGACAAAGTCCGAAATATTATTTAAAGATATTTTTATGTTTAAGATTCTTTTTATAGATACAAGTATTTAATTAAATGTTCTGTTTATAATAAACAGTATTAAATAATATTTACCGGCCTGAATGCCCGAGAAATTTTCATTTTCGGAGGACGAATATTTTCTATGCCGGTAAATGTTATTTAATACTGATTATTATAAACAGAACATTAACTTAATTACTTGTATCTATAAAAAGAATGTTAAACATAAAAATGTCTTTAAATAATTGTCGGATTTTGTCCATTTCATAATGTGTGACGTCATTTATTTACATTTGATACTCCATGAGCAGTTATGAATGTACGTGAGAGATTCAGGGAAGACTGAAGTTTATAAGCACTAAATTCGACGTTCTTACCGAGCAATCCTCAGTGGCCGAATCGGTTAAGGCACGTCAGACTATATGATGGTTCCGTATAGGATACAGGTTCGAATCCTGTCGGAGGACAAATATTTTCTATGAAAATTTCCCGGACTTTCAGGACGGTAAATGTTTTTAATACTGTTAATTATAAACAGAGGAAAGACTTAAATACTTGTATCTATAAAAAGAATGTTAAACATAAACATAAACATGTCTTTTTTTATTTTTATATATATATATTTTTTGTTAATAATAGATTTCCAAATTTTTGTCCAAATTTTTATCCATTTTTTGTTCCTTCACTTTTTTCTTTTCATTTCATTTTATTTAATATTTATTATATATTCAATTTTTCCCACCTCACTTTTTTCATCATATCATATTCCAACCACACCACATCTATCTACATTTGACAACTTGGGCTGACATTTTTTTGCTACAACTTGCTACACCGGAGACGTCTTTCTCCCTCCCCAACCTATAACTTTCTTCATCCATGTTTACAATCTCACTTCCCCCACAACACACACCAGTAATAATAGACCTGCCTAACGCTTTTACACCGATCAAAATTTTAAATTTAAGTTTATTTTCATAAAATATTTCGCACGTCGAGGAATCAGACAGAGATCGTTTTTTTGCTTACAATACGATTTCCACCAGAATATACACCATCTACAAAAACATCTCTCATCGAGTTTCTCTATTCATCCTCGGTTAGATGATGAAGGACACAAGAGTGTCCGAAAATTACGAACTTAAAACCTTTCTCTCCGTGCCTGTCAGATGGTTAATAGTTATTTAAGTGTTTTAAGATAACTAATTTTTCAGCAACACATAAATTACATCTATTGCCTTCTCATTGTAAGATGTGGCTCTTGCTACAATATCCTAACTGATAAAAGGTGAATTACCATTATTCTTTAATTGCCAAAAATATTTAGAGAGCAGTAATGTTTTTTGCATTTCATATTGGCTAAAGTTATTCGATGATGGTGGAAACAATATTACCAAAGATTTTCAGTGGATCCAAAACAAAATTGAACGTCGTTACCAGAATGTATGCAAGCTCGGTATACAATATTATCAATCATGCATCGACCGTTTAAGGGACAGATCACTTTTTTTTTGGCAGTTGCATTTATTTAAAAAAAATTAACGTTATCTTTATTGGAAATATATTTATTTAATATAATCTTGTTTTGTTGGGATATAGATTTATTGATGTAGCGCAGCTATTTTTACAGCGAGGTTCGCCGTTTACAAGGCCCGGGGCCACTCGAGGTAGAGGGTTACTTTTGGGGGCTATGAATGAAGACACCGATTAACACTAACCTTGAACATGTTAAAATGGTAGTGACTGGGGAACAATTATGTTGGAAGTCGGATATGCAGAGCAGTGGTTAGCGGAAAGAAGCTGCTTGAGTGGAACTTACTTCTCACCGATGGAATTCGAAGGAAATTTGGGTGATTTGCTGTGTAAGTTGCATGGCGTGTTCTTTCTATGAAGGTTTGCCTCGGCGGTACCAGGGAATGTAGTTCGTCCATTGAAACAGCGGAAGAGTAGCGAGAGTCTTGCCACATTCCGCCCGTCGGAGAGAGGTAGAAGGGTGGAAAAAATTGTCAGCTACAAGGACTTGGAGACGCCTTTGAACTTCATCGAGACTGAAGAGTGAGGATTTGGCAGTTCCAACCCAAATATGACAACCGTATTCCATTCTCGGACTGATCTGTCGCTTGTAAGGGTAGAAAATAGCATGCGGAGTCAGATAATTACTGGAGCAATACAGAGAGCCGACAAATTTTCCCTCCATCTTTTGCGATTGATCGAGTTCCACTTGAGATCAGGTTTGAGATTAAGGCCCAATATTATCTCATGGCACGGAGCCTCCCCGAGGGGAAATCCATTCATCAAGCCTGGCAGTAGTTTGTGGTCCGATCAGCGATGATTGAATGTAACTAGCTTGGTTTTCCAGGCATTGAATGTAACCAGTCAGTTTTACCCCGCTTGGACGTTCGTGCTATATCGGATGAAAGGTCAACAAAGAAAGGCAGTAAGGCCATTGTGGCACAAGGGTTCACTGGACATGGAAGACTTAGAAACGGAAACATTGGTAAGGAGCAAGAACAGTAGAAGAGTAATCAGGAGGACAGAACATAGCGATTGACATTGCATTTAAATTTTTGTAGATTAAAGTTGCTTGGAAACCATGGAGCCGGAAAGGAGTTCCACAAGCGAGAAGTGCGAGAAAAGAAACTATTAACATAGAATTTATTGTAACATCTAGCCATCCCGACTGTAAATTGATAAAACCTCGTCGCCAGTTTAGTACAGCGCTTAAAATCAAAGACTACACACTAGATCGAAGAGCGATATTTATTCCGCTTATATACAGAAATGTGGTACAACGCTAAAATGGTGAATGGGGAAAAGGACGGTCTTCTTCTCACTTAACATAAATCTTAGCTAGCAACAAACACTGGCCCAAACATACCACAATATTCCTTACACCAAAACAAATGCATTCTTACTTACATTCACCACAATACCTCATTGTCTCTATGAAAGTCTTAACTAGTCCCCCAGAGCGAAGAGCTCATCCAAACAATTACCATGAAAATATTTATAGAAAAGGCTCAAGGAAGCAACATTACATCGGTGGGAAAAATCACTGAAGCCGAAACGTCAGATTAGAACCAATAATATTGCTGATTCTTGGGATTTTATCAAGGAACTCTGTTTTGTTATATACACAGACATTCGTCCGTTTTTCAATTAATTTGAATTCAAACACTAGTTACCATGTGATATGGCAAAACTTTACATATTTCCCCCTCTTATTTTATTTTGCTAAAGCAAATGGATATTTGTCTTTCTTTTTTTTTAAATGTTGCCCATATTTAATTCTGTGGCAAAGGAGTATTTTTTTCCAACCGTTTATTTCTTAAGAAAATATTTAAGAATGAAAGAATTCCTTGGTTGTCCTGACGGAGACAAGACATGATGTACAAATGCTAATCAGTCTGCACACGAATGCGGTAAGCAATCGATCGAATTCATGCTTGATTTCGATTAGGTTTTTATTCTCTTCGTGTCATATCTTTTTTAAAGTTCAAACTCAAATACAAAGCTCGTGACACCAGTGTCGATTACTAAAACCTAATAAGAAAGGCTCATAGTACTGTCATCATCGTCGTCACTAACGGTGTCTGTTGTAAAGACCGCGGCTATTGTTTTCTTTATAGCTAGAGTATTGCCTTATCGTTTTCCGGTAATAATTTTATAATGCCATATAAGTCGCAGTTTTTATTTTTTTTTAAATTCAAAATTGAATAGATAAAGAAATCTACCGATTATTGAGCACACGGTTCTGGAGGAAGATACTTTATTTGATTGTTTGATTGATTCGTTTTTTTACGTCTTATCAACCCTTTGCAGGTTATTTAAAGCCAGAAAATGCTTTTAGATTGTAAGAAATTTTTTAGAGATTATAATATTTAATGATATAAGTCTTACTAATTAACCCATAGGTGGGGAAGAAAAGGTGGATTCATATCTTTCCCAGAGGTATTTGCCCGTAAGTGGTATTCGAACTCGGCTCTCCAATTAATATTTCCGAGCCATCATCCATTACATCATCCTCTGCGTCTTTTATATTGTCGAATAAGATAATATTTGTAATGATATTAATATTTGATGTTGATGCTGTACAAGTAATATATATATATATATATATATATATATATATATATATATATATATATATATATATATATATATATATATATATATATATATATAATTAAGGGGGATTGGAATAATCATTATAGTAATTCATCAAGTGTAGAAGAATCCTCAACAGAATGGAGAAAACACTGTTGGACAGCCGTTTCGTTCTATTTTAGGACCCATCGGCAGTGCGCATCCACTACCAAAAATCGAATTATATATTATTATAAATTAACTGATTTAAAAATAAGAATAAAAAATCGCTTGAAGATGAAAGAGAACTAATTTAATAAAATTGAATTTGAAGTTTTTGTTTTTTGTTTTTGAAACATGGTCATTCCTGTGTAGCGATTAAACCATATTTTTAAATTTTTAAATCAGTTAATTTATAATCTTAATGCTCTGTAATTTTACATTGATCACTATTTTGTAAAAATAAAAATATCAATAAGAACACCAGATTACATATCTGTTATGGGAACTTACCTATAACGTTAATGGACTCTTCCTTACTCTATAAATACTGCGCCTCTCTGAGAGAGGGAGAGGAACGATTCCAGTCGCAGTCTCTGACTGTGCGCGACTCTTGTCGAACTCTCTGCTTTGGCAGAGGGGAACCCGGACGAGGCTTTGCCGCAGGGCAAAGTGTCGTCCGGGGAGGTAGACAGTCCCTGAACCCGTTTATACGGGTTCTAAATGGGCATATTTTTGGCCGAGCCTACGG
>OZ038508.1:10382455-10387455 GCA_964036315.1 Acanthosepion esculentum | reverse complement strand
AATAAAATATGTAAAAAGAGGAAAGTGACTCTGAAACTACTTTCTTAACGGATTTAAAAAGGAAGCCAAAAGAAAGGTCGTGAGAGAATAAAGCGTGGGTGTCACGATCAAATTCAAACGGAAAAAGAAATGGTCCTGTGAAAAACGAGCATTTTGATTTATTTGTCCCAGTGTGATTGTTATCGGTTTCGGCCATATCCACAAGCAAGGGCAACCTGTATTGCGATTGGGGTTGCCACGTAAATAATTGAAACTAAATCGTACCTGAGTCGGTGGGTAAATAAACAAGAGATGCAAAAACGAAGAAAATAATGTAATAAATATATAAATAGAACGAAAGTAATGTGCAGAAAAAATAGAAGTACAAACCCTTTCCAAGATAACAGCAGTTGGAAAGATTAAATGGAAAATCAAATACGAGGAAGGAAGGGTGTGCACGCGGAAAAAAAAGAGCGGAAAAAACGATTTTCATTCCTTTCGTTATTACGGTTATGATAAAATAATAATTCTAAAATGTTGTTTGTCCATTTATCTGTGTCTTGCCAGGCATGTGCGTCCTGGGCATGACGATAAACTACGTCCAGCAGTAAGGCCTCTGATCAGGAGGTTTCGAGGAGCGTGGAACCATCTCTGAATTGCTGATGTGGCAATACCTGTTAGGGTCCCAGCTATGAGCAAATAGTTAACCCTGAAACTGGGGTAAAAACACTATGAAAGTGTGAAATAGGTTTTAATACCAGAAATATTTTGTAAAAAAATTATTACCAGCAATACATTTCTGAAGGAAAAATATTACCAGAAATAGATTTTTGATAAAACAAAATATTACCAGCAATAAAAATTGTCGGACATACATAACTCATTGAGGTTGATATACCGTAAAACAAACCAAACCAAACCAAACTTACCGGGCATGTCTCAAGAGGTTCATGCCTGCTTGTTTTTCATAATTATCGTTTTTATTTCTATTTTTCTTTCTCAATTATGATCCCAGATGTTTTTACGTTTTCTGTCATATATATCTACATTTATTAAAATCTATCGATCTTCAGCGATCATTTCCTGTCTATCTATCTATCATGTATTTATTTATTACTAGCAGCATGGCCTGGTGTTGCCCGAGCTTGATTCAAAAATCGTACGACTCATACAGCAATCGCTATCACTTGACTTAAAACATTTTTGCCCTTCCTTGCCTTTAAAGAAGTGCCGTTTGCCGTGCTGATGTTGCTACATGCCTTACTTCTTGCCTATCTCACACTGCGAATTTTTTCTAAGCTCTATACTAAACATTAAATCTGTTACGAAAAAAGAACTAAACAAAATGAACACAAAACGATCAGCTTTAAAAAAGGAGTCGTAACTGGAAAAACCGAATGAAAAAAGAATGTTAACAACAAATACTTTATCACACCCAACCCAGTTCTGCGGAATCAGAATCAACGTTGAGTTTAAGCAAGCGAATAAGCCAATTGGAGTAAAGTGCCATTTAGATTTAAATTTTTCCCACTTGTGACGAATGCAGCTATCGATTTTTTGCATGCTAGCATGCTAGTTAACATTCGTGTCAGTCAGCTGTTGGCTTTCACGCTGGCCAATAGAATATTCCTGCCTATTCGTGGCAGCCAGCTATAGGCTCTCACTCTGGCCAGTAGAAAATGGCCTCAAACTACATGAAAACTGCTGTAGAAGCATGAAAAATCGATTCTTTCCACTATCAATGGGAGTTGGGAAATGCAAAGTCGGTCTTGGCCTTATCACTAACTTGGAGCCTGTGCATGTAAGTTTTGGTGCAAATCCGTCGAAAATGGCGGTCGTGCATTCGTTACACACACACACACACACTCACACACACACACATACACACACACACTTACACACACACACATACACACACACACACAATCTGCTTTTTATAGATAGAGATAATTTTATCATACAGAGGCATGTTGTAGGCCAGTTGTTTTCTTTCTTTTTTTCTCAAACAAATGGAAAAAAGGAAGTGACGTTTCACATCCGGCTTTCCTACAAGCAGGATTGTTCATAACCATTTTCGACCCTCATCCGTCGATGTGCAGTTGAAATGCACTGAAAAGAAGTTGCATCTTTGTAGTGAGTAAAATGGTTTTGTCTATATGATAAAATTATAATAAATAAATAATTGTCGCTCTACTATCGGTATCGAGCCCTCTTTTGGATTAATGCTGTGAACGTTGGAATTTATATATTACTTTCGTTCTCATCGCATCGGATATATATCTATCTATCTATCTATCTATCTATCTCAGTCGGTTCACATCTATCTATCTATCTATCTATCTATCTATCTATCTATCTATCTCAGTCGGTTCATTAACTATCTATCTATCTATCTATCTATCTATTTATCTATCTATCTATCTTCAGGTGTCTCTTCATAATTATCTTTCAGATGTCTGTTCATAAACCTGCCCCCTCTCTCTCTCTCTATCTCTCACTCTCTCTCTCTCTCTCTCTCTCTATATATATATATTACTGTTTTTCAGATCTATCTATTTATCTTAGACTATTTATATCTATCTATCTAGCTAAGTAACTTCTTACCCACCTACTTACCTGTCTATCTATCTATATATCTTCAGCTGTTTATTTTTCATATGAATCTCTAGAAACCTCTTCATATCTATTTATCTTCAGATGTCTGTTCATATCTATCTATCTATCTATCTATCTATCTATCTATCTATCTATCTATCTATCTATCTATTAGGTTGGTGCAAAAATAATGTCGTTTTCTCACATGAAGTTGAACGTCAAAAAACGACATTATTTTTCCACCGACCTAATATCACTTATATATATAACATTCTTTTCAGCAGTATCTATTTATCTTAGCCTATTTATATCTATTTATCTACATATCTTCGTTCCTACCTACATAACTACCTACCTATATATATATAAATATATATATATATATATAAATATATATATATATACACACACACACATATATATATATATATATATACATATATACATATATATATATATACATATATATAAATATATATATACACACACACAGATATATATATATACATATATATACATATATATATATATATATATATATATATATATATATATAAATATATATATATACACACACACATATATATATATATATACATATATATACCTATATATATATATAAATATATATATACACACACACACATATATTTATATATATATACATATATATATATATATATACATATATATATATATATATGTATATATATATACATATATATATATATATACATATATATATATATATATATATATATATATATATATATATATATATATATACAGTGTTGTTCGATAAAAGTGACTTACCTGATTTTTTTTTTTTTAATAAATGTTCTCATTTCCGATGAAACAAAATTTAAGCTAAATTCAAAGGATAAGCGATCTAAAATTCGAAGAAGAAGCTTTGAAAGCTCTTTGAATTTAGCAGTAAGTACTGTCAAGCATCCGTTCAGTATAATGTTCTGGGGATGCTTTTCTTTTCATGGAACTGGTTTCTCAAAAACCTATTGAAAAGACCCTCGGGAGCGAGCAGTACAAGAGAATTTTAGAGTCTTGTCTGTTCCCTTCTACTGAAAGGGTTCAAACCGACCCCACCAAGCTCGTTTTTATGCAGGATAATGCTCCCTGTCACAAAATTGATGAAGGAATACTTTTATGAGAAGCAGATGAATGTTATGACATGGCCGTCCCAATCTCCTGACCTCAGCCCCATAGAAAACTTATGGAGCATTATAAAGTACAGGCTCTCGAAAAAGCAGTTGAGCAACAAAGAGGATTTGATTGTGAACTTCATATCCGAATGGAATTCAATGCTTGGAGATGAGATTTGCAGAACCGAATCAAGTCAATGCCAAAAAGGGTTGAAAAGTTTATTCAAAATAAAGGAGAACCCATAGATTATTAAATATTTCGAACTATATTACCTATTATAAATAAATTATACCTCTATTATTCTTTATTTAAAGCGGTTCGGTTATTTTTCTATTGATTACTAGTTGCAGGAAATAAGTGAGTCACTTTTTTTGCACAAAGTTTTTCCCTAAATCTCATTTATATCCAAAATTATAATTATCAATAGAATACCTTAGGGTGAGTAAACTTTTTTACTCGGTCGTCGGGGAGGGGTCTTTATATTAGTTAGATTAAAAATCAGTTTGACCCCAAAAACAATAGGCGAAAATTAAGTAAAAAAAATCAGGTGAGTTATTTTTTCGAACAGCACTGTATATATATATATATATATATATATATATATATATATATATATATATATATATATATATATATTAATATATTAATCTGTTACATTGGAACTGCCTGAGTTGCGGTCACTTACATGTCCGAATGTAACATTTCATAATAAATATTTATTGCTCTACTTCGTGTATTGAGCCCTTTTTAAAACTAATGTTATGAACGTTTGAATTTATATTCTTTTCGTTCTTTTATATTTGGTTATATATATATATATATATATATATATATATATATATATATATATATATATATATATATATATATATATATGATGAAATATGATGATGATCATACAGTCGGATCTACATCCACACATTTGCTTACATATATATATATATATATATATATATACACGTTTCGTTTAATTGACTATTAAGGTACTGAGATTAAGCTTTTTCGTCAGTTTTTATTTCATTCTTATATGTTACATCTTTTCTGAACATAAAGTTTGTAAAACTGTTCAAATGTTCTATATACCCGAGCGCTTTCGGCTATTCTATTAACAATTATCATGTTTTTTTTCACTTTTAATTGAATATGTAGATTTTATATATGTGTATCTACAATGATGGGAATATTATTTTGCAAGGACAGCGTTTTTGTTGCTTACTTTAGAAAATGTAATCTAATTTGCTTATCTATAAGGTCGGTTGGAAAACCAT
>OZ038508.1:10362455-10372455 GCA_964036315.1 Acanthosepion esculentum | reverse complement strand
TGTGGAGAAGGATAGTGGATAGATCAAGGCAATGGGTTAGAGAAGATTTGGAGCGAGAGCAGATAGGAGTGAAAGAGGAAAGGATGTGGAGAAGGATAGTGGATAGATCAGGGCATCTGGAGACGTCGATTGACATTACATTTGGATAGTTGGAGATCATAGCTATCAGGGAAACAGGAAGAGGGGAGGGAGTTCCACAGGCTAGAGGTGCGAGACATGAAGCTATTGGAGTAGAAGAGACGGTTACATTTAACAGTTTCAACAGTGAAAGGGTGTGAGCGAGATACCTCGCCCATTTGAGCGCTTAAATTCACGAAGTTTGGGAACCAGCGAAAGCAGCTCCTCGGAGAGGGTCCCCATGAAAGTATTTGTAAAAAATACCAACAGTACTTTTTTGAGAAAAAAAAAATATTACCAACAATAAAAATCTTGTCGGCCTTAGGGTTTGATATGTCGTAACAAACCAAACAAAAACCAATGTAACTGAAATGAACCTCTGTGTCGGATGGGCTAATTTTCCTTTTGAGCTGGCAGGCATTCACAACAACTATTTAATACCAAAAAAGATCTGACCAAAGGATGGTTATTTCCCTGATACTGTTATTACTTCATACACTTTTTACTTCCTCGGCAATGTTTATTTACAAGCTTATAAAAATATGGGAGCGAAGTAAAATGCGATAGCTATTATCTATCTCTTATAAATATTTATTATTTACCATTTTGTATACAAATACTTTCACGGTAATTGCTCCGATGGGTTGCTTTCGCTAGTTCCTAGGCCTCATGAATTTAAACGTCCTACGAGGCTGGCATCCCGTTCCCACCCCTTCACCGTTGAAACGGTTAGATGTAGACGTCTCTTCTACTTCAATAGCTTCATGTCTCGCACATCTCGCCTGTGGAACTCCCTTCCTTATTCCTGTTTCCCTGGCAAATATAATCTCCAACTATTTAAGTGTAACGTCAATCGACATCTCCAGTTGCCTTGATCTATCCACTTCCCTTCTCCACATCCTTTCACCTTTCATTCCTATCTGCTCTCGCTCCAAATCCTCTGTAACCCCCTTGCCTTGATTGATCCACTATCTTTCTCCACATCCTCTCCTTTACCACTCCTATCTGCTCTTCCTCCAAACCTTCTGTAACCCCTTGCGTGCTAGTGGCTTCCCGCCTTGCTTGGGGTGATATACTTAAAAAAATAAATGAATGTAGAAACTAACGTTTTTATCCAAAAAGTTATAAAAAAAAATTACAATATTATAAAACTACAATGTAGGTTATAATCCTGTTAAGAATGACAGCAAAAAAAATCTCCCGCCCCAATTTTAAAGAAAAAACATACAGATGCATGCTGGGATTTCTTTCAAGCGAATAAAATAGGACACTTCTCGGTATCATCCGACTTAGCGCTATTCATTCTTGCCTTGAAGTCAGAACGATGTGATCGTCTGTATCCCCTTTTGTGTGTTAACACTATTCTTAGTTTGTGAACTTTTTTAACATATTACTGTTCTTTTGCCTTATTACTGTTCCTTTGTATGATTACTGGTCTTTGTCTTATTACTGTTCCTTTGACTTATTACCGTTCCTTTGTCTTATTACTGTTCCTTTGACTTATTACCGTTCCTTTGTCTTATTACTGTTCTTTTGCCTTGCATATAATGTTTGCTTAATATTAATTTTGTCCAGTTCTTTTCTTTCTTTTGTCATTGCAAACTTTGTCAATTCTGTTTGTTGCGCCTTTCCGCCAATTCCATTTAGCCCTGATATTCTATATAAGTAAACCAACCGCAATGCAATATTTATTATTTGTCATTTTATAAATAACTATAAAAACTGTTTTAGGGGACTTAATGTGGCGAGAGCAAGTGGAAGAAAAACCCGAAAAAATTCATTTTTACAAAATTTATAATTTATGTCTTTATGTGCTTATTTCAATTTACTTTTTCACAAACATTTTCATAAATCTATGACTAAAAATCATGACTTTTATATGCACTTGTTTATAAAATGGTAAATAATAAATAATTCATTATAGTTTCTTCCCATATCTTGTAAATACAAAAGTATTCTTCCAAATGAGCAAGCTTATCAATAAATAGTATTTAACATCTTTGACAATTCACAACAAAGAAATCTTGATTGTACCACCGATTATGATGACGCTTTCTTTTCCGTCATACGTAGTGCTCGCTCAGTTCACCATCTTCGAGTCCTTGAGTCTGTTTATATTAAGTCTCATCAGCCGATCTTATGTAAACAAAAAGAACATTTTCTTCGTTCTTTAAGTTTGAACATGGGATTGTGAGTGATTTTTTTTTCTTTTTACACTCTTTTGGAAGTTCGCATTTTTTAGTCGTTGATTTATTTATATTAAAATGTATTTTAATCATGTTCCAATTTTCTCTCCTCATTCTTTATTTATTCATGTTTCACCGATTGTTTCTTTCTTCGCCAACGAAGATCTTTTGAAAAAGTGTTGGCCAAAAGGGCCCTAAAGGTAAAATATTGACGTCCACTTTATTTAAATCTATGTTCTTTTCCTGTGAATAGAAGTCTTTTTTTTTAATAAAGAGAATCTATAGATTCACTTTCATATGTTCGAATTTTGTTAAAATTATAAACATCAATTTTCAAAGCAAGAAACGTTGCTGCGGGAGTCAAAAGTGTATACAGTAATAGACACGGCAAGGAAATAACCGTCCTTTTGACATACCATTCATTTTTGCGGGTACAAAGGTTAAACATTGCCAAAAGAACTAGGTTTTAATTTATATATCATTAAACTGTTTTCTTTATACGTTATATAAGAAATTCAGATGAGTCAAGTTTTAATGAGCCATTGTTTCAAAAGCATTGATTATATTCTGCATCCGAGAAAGTCCAACAAACATTTCCGTTTTAATGTAGCCAAAACAATAAAGATGAAGATACCAGTTCGTATGTTCCAAACCTTTTTCTACAGAATGCGAAATCCTGTAAACCTTCGCTGCTAAGGCCATTCAACAAGAAAGGTAAGACTTGCAGAACACTCGCAAAAGAACTAGTGTAATCTTGGACTTACTAAAGTAATTTAAACGCAGTGTTTTAAACAAGGAATAAAGAAGCACGAAGAAACAAAGAAAAGAGTGTTGAAATTCTATGTAATAACAATCCAATAATATGACAACGAATGGTAAACAATTTCCTCAGAGAAGAAGAGAAGTGAGGCAACAAGAGACGTGGTTTGAGAAAAGCATGTTGAGAATACCATGGACGAAACATGAGAACCACAAGGAAGTTCTAAAGAAAAAAGGTAACAAAATGACACCTTTACTTGGAATCAAAAACAAACAGTTATGTAATAAATAATGATGTAAAACCTCTTGGAGAATTCGAGCTTCAACAGAATGCAAGATGACAGACGGAAATAGCGAGTACCAACAAGATTTTGTAAATGAATGGCAGAAAAAGGCAATTGAAAAGATAATCAGGAGATAAATACACTATTTACATTATTCGGACTATTGTTCTCATCTTTGCTGCCATATTTATCACAACGTTTCGGCCGTTGTAGGCTCAGGCCTTCATCAGGTGGTTGAAACGTCGAACTGAACCCTTCAACGCCAGAGTAGACTGTTCTAGTTCTACGTGCCATGAATAATGGATGTCAGCTCTCAGTTATTTCCTGTTAATTCACCTCTCCAAGTTCTCCACCGCCTTAACCAGGTATTGAACTCACAAATCTTTGGGTCCTGTCACTGGATTTAACCAACGCCTTTATCCACTGTGCCATGTGTCCTTAAGGCAGTGGAGAACTTGGAGAGGTGAATTAACTGATAACTGACATCCATTAGACATGGCACGTGGAACTAGAACAGTCTACCCCAGCAAGCGAAATAAAGGGTTCAGTTCAACATTCCAACCACCTGAAGAAGGCCGGAGCGTACAACGGCCGAAACGTTGTGATAAATATGGCA
Source organism: Acanthosepion esculentum (assembly GCA_964036315.1). Classification (NCBI taxonomy): domain Eukaryota; kingdom Metazoa; phylum Mollusca; class Cephalopoda; order Sepiida; family Sepiidae; genus Acanthosepion; species Acanthosepion esculentum. The sequence continues at coordinate 10,368,493 of OZ038508.1, read as the reverse complement.
ACAAAGATGAGGACAATAGTCCGAATAATGTAAATAGCGTACATAATACCTCATCTCAGAAATATAGACAGATACAAGAAATAGATATGGCTCAGAAATATAAAGAACAGGAAGCTGTGGATAGACATGATCACGCATGTCCCAAAGAAACATCGTACATAAATGAAGAAAAGGTTTCTTGAATAAAGTTATCAAAGACGTTTTCAATAAAACATTTATGACAAAACATTTATGATAAAACATTTATGATTTTACTTGGAACTCGGCGCACCTTTAAGCTTACAGCATCAGGTATCTCCAAGCGGACATCCATCTACGTACTGACGAGGAGCGACGTTGCTTACCTTCGCTAATCGTACGGGATCAGGTGATTCAACGTAATGTGACTGTAAGCTTTAATATATGTATGTGTGTGTGTGTGTGTGTGTGTGTGTGTGTGTGTGTGTGTGTGTGTGTGTGTGTGTGTGTGTGTGTGTTTCCTTGAATATTTAAGACAAGGACAATTTGATGAATTTTTAATTTAGTTTTTAAATGACTCTTATTTTTTTCCGTTTAGTGGGAGTATATATATTATTGTCATCCACAGACAGACTGTTTCGCTGTATCACAGCTCTTCAGTGTGGCTAGACGTCCGGTTGTCTCTAGCTAGGATCGAAAACCCGACTGAATTGGCGTCTGTCGGAAATTCTACAAACTAAGCCGTCGGCGCACGGCAGGGATAAAGGTGAATTTTAGCGTATTTATTTTTAGATTTAGATAAACACACAGTGACTGACAGTGACTCAATTTTGCCGAAGAGTCATGCTATATTTGCTTTAGCAGTCAGTGAATATACATAATATCTAATATTGATAACACTACTCAGAGTTTCATAGAGTTAATGCAATCTCCAGGCGTGGATTCTACCTGTTATCTATTAACACAAAGGTCAGAATCCACACATTATGTATATTCACTACCATATACTTATAGCTCAGTTCCATAACACTGAGCACTGTATTTATAACACCTTAGCAATAAATATACTTACGTATGTGCAAATATTTGTGTGTGTATGTACATTTTTTATCCTACCCATTCCTTTATATATATATGTGTGTGTGGGTGTGTGTTTCCATGAATATTGAAGACATGGACAATTTGATGAGTTTTTTGGTGTGGGTGCAAAAATTGTCCATTTTCTAAAGCGTTTCAAGGGGTGGGGGCGTAAGTATTATTAATTTCTTCTCATGTTTGTCTGTTTAAGATGTAGATTTTGTGCTCTTTGTGTAGGAGTAGCGTTTATTCCAACCATCGCGAGTTAAGCGATACTGGAATTCGAATAGGCGTTGTTTTATTTTTTTTTTAAATAATAAGGTTAGATTTATACTGGGTGTCAGATGTTTTACGTAAAAGGCATCTTTCAGAGAGATGTTTTCGGTAACGGAACCTTTATAGTACCATAGTGTTATCGACCGGGATATTCCCTATGGATTGTTATAAATTGTGGATGACTAAGTACATTTTTATGGGACGTTGACGCGTCAGGCGTTTATTCAAGGAGGAGGTGGTATGAACACACACACACACACACACACACACACACACACAGACACACACACAAACACACACACACGCACACACAAACACACACAAGTAGCTCAGTTCTTAGAATTAACATCCAGATTACCCGCAGATATTATTTGAGTATAGAAGTAAAATACAACCAGACTTTTTGGAAGGGCGCAGAGAAGTCTGCCGCAAGGCCCCGAAACGAGAAAGTTTTTGATTCTTTATCTTAGACTGTTCGCCACCAAGGAATTATAAGAGTCAGTCTGTATAGTATTCCCTCAAGGGATCCAAGAAACGGTTTCATGCCTTTCCTAAAGTTATTAGCACGGAAGTGAATGAACTCAACTGGAATTCGAACTCAGCTCTTCCCGATTCCTCGGTCCGAGCAGCTATCCATTACTCCGTCGTGTCTACACACACACACACACACACACACACACACACACACACACACACACACACACATATATATATATATATATATATATATATATATATATAAATATAGGTAACTATACTCGTGTCGAAAAACCTTCGAATTCTTGATTTAACAATAGCCAAATCAATCTCGAAGGGAAAAAAAGGTTTTAAAAAAGAAAGAGCCAGGAACATGAAAGTCGGTCGAAAATAATCGCACAGATACAGGTTCAAGTCCCAAAGAAAAAACCCTGATACGAGTAAACAACTACCTAAAGAGCTCGATAAGGTTTCACTTAGGCAGATCGATCTGCCTAAGTGAAACCTTGGTTGGTTTGTCTGGCTCATTAGGTTTGACTATATATATATATATATATATATATATATATATATATATATATGCACATTTCATTAAAAACGACTGACAAAGTGCTTTTATTTAGTTTTTTTATACAATTACTCATGCGATCTTATAATGTTTTTCTTTTTGGATGATAAATTATATAAAAACTGTCCGAATGTTATTTTTATCCGAGCGCTTTCGGCTATACATTTAGCCATTTTTCAAAGATTATATTTTAACTGTTAGAATTAGAAATAGTTTGTTATATGTATGTTTTATAAAATGTTTCATTTTTTTTGTTTCAAAACACGGTCAAGATATTATGTCCATGTTCAAAGTTAATATTATTAAGTGTTGAAAATGTTTCGTGAAAATAAAATATTTCAATTAAAAAATGCAAACAAAACAGGAGATTTTATCAACAAACAACACGCCTACAAAAACGCCTGATAATTATACACCAACCCAAGAGTTTGTCTTCAACTCGATTTCTTTATTTTCATTAGGAAATCTGTTTGTGAATATTTAGCTTCCTATTTTTGCTAAACAGTGTTTTCTTTTGGTGTATTCTTTTTATATAAAACAACTTTACGGATTGAAGCAATTTGTCCGCCACGTTTCTTTTTTTGCCGTTTAATTTAGATTCGCTTCACTGCTCACGTGACTGAATTCCAGTTTGCTTTTCTAACTACATCTCCTGATCAATTCTAAGAAGATAGAATGTACGCTTGGTAGGAAGAGGGTCAGACCAGGATGCGAGCAACGAACTGGAGATATCAAAATCAAATAAGTACGAAAATGTAAATATCTGGAAATTGTCTTAACAGAGGACGGAAAATGTAACACCGAAATCCGAAGGCACATTAGGACAGCGAAAGGTACATTCCAGAAGCTAAGCAAAGTATTAAGAAGCAAGAAAATTTCGATATTTGTCTATATCTCTGAGATGAGTTATTATGATTATTTGCATTTATTTTTTTCATCTTCATTGACATATTCATAAAGTTTCGGCCTTTGTACACTCCGGCCATTTTCAGCTGATCGGAATTTTTCTTCAGTATCTGTCTATATCTCTGAGATTAGGTAATACGATTATTTACATTATTTACATTATTTACATTATTCGGACTGATATCCCCATCTTCATTGCCATATTCACAACGTTTTGGCCGTTGTACGCTCAAGCCTTCTTCAGATGATTGAATTCTGAGATGAGGTATTATGATTACTTGCATTATTTACATTATTCGGACTGTTATCCCCTTCTTCATTGCTATATACACAACCTTTCTGCAATTGTATGAACCGACCCAGTGCATAAAGGCGGTGGTTAGATCCAGTGACTAGACCCAAAGAGTTGTGAGTTGTATACCAGGCCACAGCAGTGGTGAAACAAAAACTTAGAGAGTTCAGTGAAAGGGAAATAACTGAGACATCCGGAAGAGGCATGGCACTTGGAACTAAAACAATCTACCTCGGTGTACGAAATAAAGAGTTCGGTTTGGAAATTCTGATCACCTGAAGAAGGCCGGAGCGTACAACGACCGAAACGTTGTGAATATGGCAATGAAGGTGAGGATAACAGTCCGAATAATGTAAATAATGTAAATAATCATACTACCTCATCTCAGAGATCCAATCACCTGAAGAAGGCCGGAGCGTACAATGGCCGAAACGTTGTGAATATGGCAATTAAGATGATGATAACAGTACGAATAATGTAAATAATGCAAGTAATCATAATACCCCATCTCAGAGATCCAATCACCTGAAGAAGGCCGGAGCGTACAACGGCCGAAACGTTGTGAATATTGCAATGAAGATGAAGATAACAGTCTGAATAATGTAAATAATGCAAGTAATCATAATACCTCATCACAGAGATCCTATCACCTGAAGAAGGCCGGAGCGTACAACGGCCGAAACGTTGTGAATATGGCACTGAAGATGAGGATAATAGTTCGAATAATGTAAAAAATTTAAGGAAGAAGATTTCTTTAGAAATAATGAAAAGAGTCTTTTCATTTCGTTAGAAATAATGAAAAGAGCAGTTACCATGAAAGTATTTGTAAAAAAGACAGAGGGAGGCGACGGCACGTCTGTGGGAGAACGACTGCAGACGAAATGCCAGATCAGGGCCAATTACATTGCAAATCCGTCTCTGGATTTTATCAAGAACCTTGAGACAAACAGAAGGGGCTCCAGACCTGTAATGAAATTGTCGCTAACAGAAGGGGGAGATAACCGATATTTTCAGAAGACATAATGAGAAAAAAAGGCATGGAGAATACAGGTTGGTTCTAAAGATTCGAGTATAGCCGAGATCAAAAAGGCCAACAAAGCCCTGAATAAAGATGATCATCCACCTCCTGAAGGCGCATAAAGTAAATCTCTCCTTTTCATCCACGTACGTTTATAATACACTTTTAAGAAAGATGGCCTCTTTCTTTTCGTAGTTTTTATTCGGAATCAGCGGTTAAGCAAAGTTAGTGAGACGCAAGATGACTAATTAAGACAATTTATACGAAAGCAAGTTTACAATTTTTATTTTTATTCATATTTATTTTGTGTCTGAATTTCTGGGATGAGGAGTTATCTTTATTTACACTATTTATATTCGGACTTTTGTCTTCATTCGCCCTGGGGATGGCGATAAGCTGCATCCAACAGTAAGGGGGTCTCTAATCGGGGGAGGTTTTCAGGAGCGTGAAACCATCTCTTATTTGCTGTTCCCAGATCCATCGAATTTCAAAAACCAATCATTTTAATCATCTTTTCATCCTTCCCTTTTATTCTTGCCTATCGATTTGTTTTTCTTTCGTTGCTTCTTGTTTCTCGTTCGGAAACTTCCTTCATAATCTTTTTTCCACCTTGTTCTCCATTCATTTTCTGTTTCCGATTTCATTCTTTTTTTCTTCACTTTCTTGTCACTCGTTCCTTTTTTTCTTTTTTCGTTACACGCTTCCGTTACCGTTTTTACCTTTTACATGTGTTTTCCTTCACAGTTTTCCAATCCACTTCCTTATAATCTTCTTCTTCTTCTTCTTCTTCTTCTTCTTCTTCTTCTTCTTCTTCTTCTTCTTCTTCTTCTTCTTCTTCTTCTTCTTCTTCTTCTTCTTCTTCTTCTTCTTCTTCTTCTTCTTCTTCTTCTTCTTCTTCTTCTTCTTCTTCTTCTTCTTCTTCTTCTTCTTCTTCTTCTTCTTCTTCTTCTTCTTCTTCTTCTTCTTCTTCTTCTTCTTCTTCTTCTTCTTCTTCTTCTTCTTCTTCTTCTTCTTCTTCTTCTTCTTCTTCTTCTTCTTCTTCTTCTTCTTCTTCTTCTTCTTCTTCTTCTTCTTCTTCTTCTTCTTCTTCTTCTTCTTCTTCTTCTTCTTCTTCTTCTTCTTCTTCTTCTTCTTCTTCTTCTTCTTCTTCTTCTTCTTCTTCTTCTTCTTCTTCTTCTTCTTCTTCTTCTTCTTCTTCTTCTTCTTCTTCTTCTTCTTCTTCTTCTTCTTCTTCTTCTTCTTCTTCTTCTTCTTCTTCTTCTTCTTCTTCTTCTTCTTCTTCTTCTTCTTCTTCTTCTTCTTCTTCTTCTTCTTCTTCTTCTTCTTCTTCTTCTTCTTCTTCTTCTTCTTCTTCTCATTATTATTATTATTATTATTATTCTTTTAAACAGTAAAGAAGACCGATGAAAGAAGCGACAGATATAAAGTGAGAAAAAACACAGCAAAGAAAGCGCCGTCGTACGCGT
>OZ038508.1:10259955-10357455 GCA_964036315.1 Acanthosepion esculentum | reverse complement strand
AGCGAAGAAGAAACGACACAAGTAAAATACAAACGAAACAAACAAAATCAAAACAGAATGAATTATAAAAGAAACTGAACATAAAGAAATGACCTGATAAAAAGAAAATACAAAATTCAAAATGCAAGTCGTTCAGTTTAACATATGACTGGGTCTTATCTAAAAGCCATGAGAAGAATTTTCGAAAAATGTGTGTTTTTTACAGAAACGTCGACGACAAAACGAAAAAAAAAAGCAAATAATCTTTCTTACGAATTAAATATTGCTGAGCTTACTGTTTAGCCATCTTGCCTGGAAGCCATATTTGATACGCCATATTGAACACCTTAGGAGGTGTCAACGACCCGCATCTTGTCGTGTCGTATATTCAGTCTTGTTTTAACACGTTTACGCTTAAATTTAAAAGTACAAGGGGGCATTAATATAACAATGGCCGAAATTGTTGCCTATCTAAAATCATATCTTAACATTCCGTTTAAAAACATTTTTCTCGGCCGTATATCGCAATTGCAGAGAGTTGGCTGAGAATAAGTCACGTGATTGCCTCCAGTAAAGGAAGCTTTTAAGCAAAGTTAGATTTAATTTTTTTTTTTTTAATATCTTAATTTTGTTCTAAATTTCGTTATCAATTTAAATAAAATAATGGTAAAATTTTATAAGAGAAAATTCCGCTGACTGCTTCTCTTTAAAAACATTATAAAGAGCGAAAGTAAAAAGAGGTTTAATAGAACGTAAGCAATTTTTTTTATTTTCTTGCGAACTCAGATTTGACATTAAAAATACTTCTCACTTTTTAAAACATACCCATTGTTCATTGAAAAGTCTAAAAAACAACAACAATCACACTAAACTAAATGTCTATAAAGCAATCGTGGTCACTTCGACGCCGTGCAATGGTTAACAAGCTTGTCTCGGCAGATCAGTTACTACAGAGTAATGGGTTCGATCCGCTCTAGGTACTCCTTACTTTCGGCATTCTGCCACATCTAATCTTCATTTAGTAAATTGCTAGAAAGCATTCGTGCTAGCCACTCTCCACCCTGGCGCAGAATCTGGGGTCGTACATCAGCGGCATAGGCACCAACCCCATTATATCCACTATATTCGATATCGACTACAGCAAATCCCTTGCTGGTTTGGTTAGCGTAAACCTGCAGAAAGGATTAAAAAGGACCATCGTTTGTTGCGGTATTGATTCCTGTTGCACCTTCACTGAATCAATAAGTTGACACAAGTGAGATGGGAAAAGGCAGTGTTGTAAATTTGATGTCCTTCGTGTACACATTGCTACAAACGTAGAGCCTTCTTCTGAGTCTTTCTTTTTGAAAGGTATCTACGAGATAGATAGATAGATAGATAGATAGATATGAACAGAATGAGATAGATAGATAGATAGATAGATAGATATGAACAGAATGAGATAGATATGAACAGAATGAGATAGATAGATAGATAGATAGATAGATATGAACAGAATGAGATAGATAGATAGATAGATATGAACAGAATGAGATAGATAGATAGATAGATAGATAGATAGATAGATATGAACAGAATGAGATAGATAGATAGATAGATAGATAGATAGATAGATATGAACAGAATGAGATAGATAGATATGAACAGAATGAGATAGATAAATAGATAGATATGAACAGAAGGAGATAGATAGATAGATAGATAGATAGATAGATAGATAGATATGAACAGGCTGAGATAGATAAATAGATAGATAAATAGATAGATAGATATGAACTAACTGAGATAGATAGATAGATAAATAGATAGTTAGATAGATAGATAGATAGATAGATAGATAGATAGATAGATATGAACAAAATGAGATAGATAGATATGAACAGAATTAGATAGATAGATAGATAGATAGATAGATATGAACAGGAGGAGATATATAGATAGATAGATAGATAGATAGATAGATAGATAGATAGATAGATAGATAGATAGATAGATAGATAAAAGAAAGATAGATAGATATGAACAGACTGAGATAGATAGATAGATAGATAGATAGATAGATAGATAGATAGATAGATAGATAGATAGATGTACGGGTAGGGTATAGTATATCGAAGCGGGAATGTTGAGTAGTGTACAATCCTCATCATCAATAATAACACACCTGCAAAATCGAAATTACAGACAACCGATATTATCTGCTAGTTCAAATTCCCGTTAAGGAACTGTAATCCTGATCAAACCAAAGTCATAAATAATTATATTGGTCATGCGACTACATGCATATCTTGACGACTCACGTTACACCTACCAGACCACAGCTCAATTAGGAATCATTTAAACACACACAGAAACCTACTAAACTCCATCCTCAACATACTCGTAGAAAATACAAGTATAATAGCCTCATCCACATTTAAAAGTAGATTAAAAATAACCGATGCCCTAATAATAAAAAAGTAAAACCTAACACTCAATAACATTAACCGCGATCAAGGCCAAAATGTGCTGACCGTGTTCGGAAAATAAGTTTTGGACACATACATAAGAACACACACATTCAGTTAAAATAAAAAAAAATAAAAATAGTCCTTGATAATGGATAAGACTATAGCTGGAAGTTATCGGATATGCAGGATGTTGTGACAGTTTCTGTGTCCAGAAAAGAAAACACTTGTAGGAACACAACAAAAATTAAATAAAAAGCTTCATCGCAGTACCTTGTCTGTCGTTTTAACGAAACTTGCATAAAAGAGAGATTGATGACCAATTACACTATGTGATGATGCGCGGTCCTTTAAAAGGGCTGTGGTGAAATAATTTATTACATGGAACCTTAAAGTCGTCTGTTTTTATTTTTATTTAAATTATTAGCTCTGATTTACATTGAGCTCTCTGGATTTTATCCTCCTTGGGTCTACCCATACGGATTACCTAGTTTTTCGTAAACTAAACATATATATATATATATATATATATATATATATATGATCCCATCACGACACAGAAATTATTATGCTTCGAAACTGGTAGGCAGTATTCAGGTTTAATTTCAATATTAACTATCGGGTGTTTGGAATAATTATTCTACGATTCTACTATTCTTTTTTACTCATTTATAGTTTTGAAATGGGGGTTTAGGGTTTTTTTTTATTATCAAGTGGTCACTGTTTTGATAGAAGTAGGATATCAAATTTTTGGAGTCGTGTAATGTTGGGTTGTTTTTTTTTTTAAACTTGAATACTGCTGACCAGTTTAGAAATAGTAATTTTTCTGTCACGATGGAATCATAATTTTTTTTTAAAAAAACAATTATAATCTAGGCTCTATTTCTGTATCGAGCAGTGTTTTTTAAAAATAAAGGCAAAAATATTAAAGAACTTCTGATCATGGATGTAACAGTTCTTTCCTATTATATCAAAACACACACACACACACACACACACACACACACACACACACACACATATATATATATATATGCACATACATATACAGTGTGCGATAGATAAATTGTCGTCAAAATAACGCGAAAATGAAAATAAAACTGACATCTCATTTTAACATATATATTTACCAAAATTACACAAAAATATCTGGAAATACTAAAGAGTAACATTTCGTGAGTTGATATGGTCCTTCAGGAAAGATTGTCTATAAACAGTAATATGGACTTAACTAACCATACGCTTTCTCTGTAGCTGAGTAGTATAGTACGTCAGATCAATCGACGGTTCCGTATAGGGAACAGGTTCGATTCCTGTCTGAGAACGTGCATTTTATTCGAAATTTTTCGAACATTCAGGGCGGTAAATATAATTAATACTGTTTATTTAAAAAAAAACAGAGCATTTAATTATATAAATTGTATCTATTAAAATAACATATAGACAGAAAATATATTAAATATATATATATATATGTACATTAAATGGATATTTTTAATCTGACATTATTTTTACTACTATAAACGTTACTTAGAATCTCAAATATGTGTTTTTTTTACTAAAAGTAACGTTTATATTAACATCAGACGGTGAGAGTCTTTTTCCATGCCTGAAGCATGAACTCAAACATGAAACAGACTGTCGTTACTCGTTGTTGACCTCGTTGTCCGATTTCATATCACTGTTAGCCATAAAGATAGTATAACTTACAAATATAATTTTATCACGTATACATACATATATATATATATATATATACATATATATATATATATATATATATATATATATATATATATATATATATATATATATATATATATATATAAATTATAGAAATTATTAGGAGGATTTGATAATTATAATTAAATAATTCATCGAGTCTGAAACCTCAACAGAATGCAGAAAGCACTGGACGGCCGTTTCGTCCTATATTTGGGACTCATCAGCAGTGCGCATCCACTACCGAGAATTGAAACCTATATAGAGTCTGATTCGCTACCTCTTCGTCACTCGTTGAACAGTTGGTATGACGTTTGCTTGATAACCTAACTGTCAGGGTTTCAATTCTCGGTAGTGGATGCGCACTGCTGATGAGTCCCAAATATAGGAGGTGTCAGACTCGATGAATTACTTAATTATATATATATATATATATATGTGTGTGTGTGTAAAACAAAAGGAAAACTATACTTAGCCCACGGGTTCCTTCCTCTGAGGGATTTTATCAAGGCAATAACTTTGCAGAAAAAGAATGTTTTCTCATACACAAGAACATATATTAAACATAATTTTCTTCCTTGTCAGTGTAACTTAATCGATTGGTGAATATTAACCACGCAGAATATACAGTGAAATTTTCAGATCAAAATTCACGCACACACACACACACACATATATATATATATATATATATGTGTGTGTGTGTCTGACCAAAGGAATTCAGAGTAGCATGAATCCATCCAACTCTTATCTCAAATAACAACTTAAAAGAGATTGTTTGACCAACACAAGGACTGGCCAAAATTCATGTTAAAAAAAAATGAAAACTAGAGACAAAAGTCCATTTTCTCCATCAAGACATTCATTTCTGTAGTTGACTGCTACCAGCAAGGAGAACATTATTTTTCTCCTGATGATGGCCATGTTGGCCGAAACTAGTCGAAGAATCTAAATGAAATAGAAAAAAACGAGGGAATATTAATATACAACCCACTGTGTCTGAAGATTTTAATTTTTTAATATTTTTTATTCTTCAATATATATATATATATATATATATATATATATATATATATATATATATATATATAATGTGTTTAACGTTCTTTTTATAGATACAAGTATTTAAGCAAATTCTCTGTTTTATAATAAACAGTTTTAAATAACATTTACCGGCCTGAATGTCCGAGAAAATTTGCTTAAATACTTGTATCTATAAAAAGAACGTTAAACATATTATAAATGTCTTTAAATAAATTGTCGGACTATGTCCAATTCAAATATATATATATATATATATATATATATATATATATATATATATATGCAAGTTTCATTAAAAACGACAGACAAGGTATTACGGTTAAGTTTTTTATTTAATTTTTCTTGTGTACGAACAAGAGCTTTCTTTGCTGGGCAAAGGGTGTGTAAGAACTGTCCAAATGTTTTATTTTTCCGAGCGCTTTCGGCTATACCTTTAGCCATTATCAAGGATGATTTGATTTTTCAGCTTAATTGAGTGTGTGCATTATGTATATGTCTTAGTGTGTAGTAGTGGTGTTTTAATTACCAAATACGGTTAGCACGCTGTGGCTTTGTTCGTAGTTAATATTGTTGAGGGTAGGCTTTTTCTTTTTTATTATTAAAGCCTCCATTATTTTTAACCTTTTTTTTACAGGTAGAAGCAATTAATATATTTGTGTTTTCTACTAGTATATTTCTAATGGGGTCTGGTAAATATTTGTGTGTCTTTAAATAAATATATATATTTAGGCAACATATCTTCATTCAAACACGTTCCATTTAATAATATAGACATATTGTGTCTACTTATTTTTTTATACTGAACCTTTCCAATTGCCTAATCAGTTTTTTGATATTAAGATGAAATTCAATAAGAAGACGCCATAGTTTTTTTTGTTTTGTTTTTTAACAAAAAACAACAACAAAAACGAGTACTTCCCGGTCAGCTTCTTTATATTGAAACGCTTGCTTTCCGAAAAATTCTATAACTAGAAAGATTAATGTTTTTTTTAAATAACTATAACAAAGCCTGTTTGCGTCTGTTTTAAAAAATCACCCTCACAACAGCTTGTAGATTTTATCGCAGTTACAATAGGATTGCCTTTGTAATTTACCCCTGACGATGATCTTGAAAAAGATCGAAAGTACTTGCGACAAAAAAAACAAACTACGTCGCCTTAATATATATATATATATATATATATATATGTGTGTGTGTGTGTATGTGTGTGTGTGCGTGTGTGTGTGCATGTATATTGTTGCTCTTAGTTTGTATACGCACATGGTTTATGTACATCCCAATAATTTTCGTTTGACGGAATGCTTTGGAACTTTTAGACTTACTGCATATTTTGAATCATTTTCTTTTCCCATCGTCTAGCATGTGTTTTATATTAAGCAACATTTCCCATCGCAAATAACTAGCAGTATCCAACCTGCTACCATTCTGGGTAAATGGGTATATGTATATAACACCTGACACCCGTTTTATCTCTTCTCAAATCACAAAGAGAAAGAAACTCTCTGATAAAATGAAAAAAAAGTTAAAAATAAATGAACTTTAACAGTCATGGTTTAATATTAACGAAACGATTAATAATATTAACGAAACGATTAATAATATTAACGAAACGGTTAATAATAGTAACGAAACAATTATTAATATTAACTAAATATCTGTTTTCATAGACAAGGGATGCAAGTTCAAATTTTGCCAGAGCCTTTTTTTTTTTTTATTATTTCTGACTCATATTGCTTAGAAACAATATTGTATAAAAAGCAATCGAAATTAAGATGAAAGAGATGCCAGTTGGTAATTAGCAATAATTTAGTGCTCCATCTGATCGATTCAAATGACATGATTTTATGTTTCCATAATCACGTGAAATGTTGAGGTCGACTAACACCCAAGGCATTAAAATCAATTCACAAGGGAAAAATTAAGGGTAGATTCATGTCGGCTTCTACACACAGATATTTGGCATGTTATCACTGGATTTTCGCGATTGATTAGCTGCTTATTAGCACAAAGACTGTTCAAATCTTAGCGACAAAAAATACTGATTTCTTTGCAAGCTCAACGGACAGCTCTCAAGTGACTATGGCGTCGCGTCAAAAATTGAAAATGGGAAAATATTTTTTTCTGAATGTGAAAAATGAATTAATTTGAACGTGCAATGGAATCATTGCTAGGAAGCGTTCTTGTTTATTTTTTATTTTTGCAAATCGCAATTACATGGATTTCGAAAATATCGTGACTAAAGACGACAATTTTAAAGTTTTATGGCAAAGCCAAATAAATAAAACGCGGAAGGAAAATATGGAAAAGAGAAAATTAATTAAAGATGCGGCATACTTTAAATGAAAAAAAAAAATGGAAGAAAAGAGAAGACAGACGTGAAAGAATGAAGAGTAGGTGTCGTTCATTATTTTGTTTTTATATTTTCATGTTGAAACTATAGAAATTATTATTAACATATTTCCTTAGTGTCGTGATTCGATGCATGGAGATTTTGATCTTTTGATTGCTTTTTTTTATGTTCGAATTGAATTAACAATTTTAATATGAACAAAATAGAAACTAACGCTGCTAATATGACGAATTATGATTAATATAGTGAAAGAACGTGATAATTTGTTCACTTCTTCATGATGATCACTGTCTTAACAGACTTGGCTGTTATGACATTCGTGATTAGAGATTTGTAATGGCGACGCCGGCATAGAAACAAACGTAAACGAAGGAGAATTATGCTGGTACTAATAAATCTCATAGGGCTTTATCCTCTTTATTTGACAGCATTCACAGCAAAATCTATCATATTCCTTTTATAAATATGTGATTATTATATTTGATTAAATTTATTATAACCTGACAAAATTATTTTTCACGTCGAAGCTTCACGCCATCTTTAAAACATCATGGCCTACAGTTCATGGTCGTTCATTTTGTTATGCCATAGCTCTTCAGGGCGTACACGATCATGATTCTCAACTAATGTCCTTTTCTTTATTATTTGTGTGTTGTCATGCATGCTTGGGAAAGATGGGAAGTGTACAAGCAATAATTTATTGGTTACTTCTACCAACAATAACTTTTTCTGTGATATCAACGAACACTCATTGCCACTTTCGTAATACTCGTTGTAGTAGAGACTTTGTAATCGCAGATGCTGGTGTCAGGCGGCTTTGAATAAAACTCGCACTAATTGTACTTGCTCGATAATACTCGCTTGAACTATAACCACCGAATAGTAATCTGTATGGTGTTCAGTATCGAGAAATAGTATAGAAAATATTATACAGAATATGGATCTGAATAGTAATAGAGGATAGACTAGAAATAAAGATCTGAATAGTAATAGAGGATAGACTAGAAATGCAGATGGAATAGTAATAGAGGATAGCCTAGAAATAAAGATCCGAATAGTAATAGAGGATAGTCTAGAAATAAAGATCCGAATAGTAATAGAGGATAGTCTAGAAATAAAGATCCGAATAGTAATAAAGGATAGTCTAGAAATAAAGATCCGAATAGTAATAGAGGATAGACTAGAAATAGCGATCCGAATAATAATAGAGGATAGAATAGAAAGAGGGATCACTAATTTCCATACATACATTTCCTTTACCATCACGTGATTTACTTATTCAAAATGGGGTCAGCCGTGTTTGCTCTCTGGTGTTCTGTGTTCAAATTATAGTGTCGGCAGCGACACTTTATTTCCTATATAAGAAATTCACGGGATAATTACGGCCGCACCTCTAAAACCTTTGACAATAAGAGTTTGGCAGTTGACCTTTCCTTCAATGTAGCACTAGCTTTCCAAAAGAGACAGATCTGGCCGAAAGTGTGTGTGTGTGTGTGTGTGTGTGGAGGGTACTTTGCTATATTTGGGCGGAAGCTGACCAGTCTTCACTTTCCAGTCTTGATAGACTTCAAAAACCGTCCTTGTTGGAGAATTATTTTCCACCCACCAACGTCTCTTACTGCTCTGTCGCTACTACCATGGAAAGTGCTCGGACGAACTGCATTCCTTGGTTCCGATAGGTTTACCCTTCACGGCTAGGACCCGCCATGTCACTTACATTTTAGTAAACCACCTCCATCCCCCACTCCGGATTCCACCAGAGAGAACTAAATTCTGGGGAACAAACTCCCAAGAGGATGCTTCCCCGATCACTACAATCTTAACCTTTTCAAGTCTAGAGTTAACCAGTTAGCCATTCATTCGCTCATAACACTTCTTTCTATATTTCATTCTTTCTTTCTTTCTTTCTTTCTACTCTGCTCCCTTTACTTTCTTTTCTTTATTTTCTTTTAAAGTTTTCTTTCTTTCTTTCTTTCTTTCTTTCTTTCTTTCTTTCTTTCTTTCTTTCTACTCTGCTCCCTTTACTTTCTTTTCTTTATTTTCTTTTAAAGTTTTCTTTCTTTCTTTCTTTCTTTCTTTCTTTCTTTCTTTCTTTCTTTCTTTCTACTCTGCTCCCTTTACTTTCTTTTCTTTATTTTCTTTTAAAGTTTTCTTTCTTTCTTTCTTTCTTTCTTTCTTTCTTTCTTTCTTTCTTTCTTTCTACTCTGCTCCCTTTACTTTCTTTTCTTTATTTTCTTTTAAAGTTTTCTTTCTTTCTTTCTTTCTTTCTTTCTTTCTTTCTTTCTTTCTACTCTGCTCCCTTTACTTTCTTTTCTTTATTTTCTTTTAAAGTTTTCTTTCTTTCTTTCTTTCTTTCTTTCTTTCTTTCTTTCTTTCTTTCTTTCTTTCTACTCTGCTCCCTTTACTTTCTTTTCTTTATTTTCTTTTAAAGTTTTCTTTCTTTCTTTCTTTCTTTCTTTCTTTCTTTCTACTCTGCTCCCTTTACTTTCTTTTCTTTATTTTCTTTTAAAGTTTTCTTTCTTTCTTTCTTTCTTTCTTTCTTACTTTCTACTCTGCTCCCTTTACTTTCTTTTCTTTCTTTTCTTTTTAACATTCTTTCTTTCTTTCTTTCTTTCTTTCTTTCTTTCTTTCTTTCTACTCTGATCCCTTTACTTACTTTTTTTATTTTCCTTTTAACTTTTCTTTCTTTCTTTCTTTCTTTCTTTCTACTCTGCTCCCTTTACTTTCTTTTTTTATTTTCCTTTTAACTTTTCTTTCTTTCTTTCTTCCTTTCTTTCTTTCTTTTTTTCGTTCTTTCTTTCTACTCTGCTCCCTTTACTTTCTTTTCTTTATTTTCTTTTAACTTTTCTTTCTTTCTTTCTTTCCTTCTTTCTTTCTTCACACGCACACGCATGGATGCAGAGTCTTGCGTGCCATATTTTGTAATGAAAATTACGCTCGTGAGATTTGTACTTTATAAATGCAATTGTTGTTGGTAAAAATGCACTATCGCTACTCCAATGGAAATTGCTTGGACGAACTACATTCTTTGCAGATTCCTCTAGGACTAATCTTCACGGCTAGGATCCACCATGACACTCACATAGTAGCAAACCACTCAATTCCCTTCCTATTCCATTGGTGATGAGTAAGTTCCACTCGAATATCTTCTTCCCATGAATCACAGCTCTGTGGAAGAGACTCCCAAGAGGATGTTCCCCCTGTCACTATAATTTTAACCTGTTCAAGACTAGAGTTAACCACTATCTTCCCCACCTCTCCGTATAAACTAACCCTTAACATAACACTCTACCTTGAGTGGCCCCCAAGCCTTGGACAGGATGAACCTTACTGTAAAAAATATTTCAGATATAATTTATTCTTTAGTCAGGAATATTTGGTGTTTGTTTAACAATGTTGCCCCTGGTCCCTTTTATTTTTTTGTCATATAGGAAGAAAATGAGTAACTACCGACATCAAGGTTCGAACGTGATACTCTGGACTTATGAATATATGTTTTCCGCCAGGTGTATAAATATCGGTGTCAGGCTACTGACTGATGTGATTATTGAGTGATTATTGAGTGGAACTATCCAGTCGAATTAGTGTGAATTAGTGTGTGTAAATTCTAAAGAGCCCAGTCATGGCTGTCAGACAATTCACCCTTTCCATCTCGCCACCTAACTCCCCAGACTGCAACCCCTTGATTATTATGTGTGGAACGCAGTTGAGCGAGAGATCAATAAAACCTTTTGTAACTCTAAAGACGAACTGAAGGCAAAGATTACAGCAACATTCACCAACTTCAACAAGGAGACCGTCCATATATTTAACATCGTAATATATAAAAACACAAACACAATATCATATAGGAAGAAAATAAGTAACTACCGACACCGAGGTTCGAACGTGATACACTGGATTTATGAATATATGTTTTTTGCCAGGTGTATAAATAGCGGTGTCAGACTAATGACTGGAGAGATTATTAAGTGACTATTGAGTGGAACTATCCAGACGAATTAGTATAAATTATTGTGGGTTGATAATTTGGGTTTTGATTTAGGATTTACCTGATGTTAAACCGAGCCGCGCTACTAACAAGGTATTCATTGAAATGGTTAATAATCTTTGGTTGTCTTTTAATTCTTTGTTCTTGTTAAGTATTTATTTGCGGTTGTAATTAAATACTGTTTTATTTTAACATTCAAGTCTTTCGTTATAATTAATCATTAACGGCCACAGTACGACACAAATATTTGATTACTATTTTAGTCAATAGAAGTTTTCAAGATTTTACTCCTTCAACAAATTGTACATACTTCCAATTGCATACAAAGATTTTATCACTGGAGTATTTATTGTTAGAGGACTTGTGGAATTCTTTTCTGCCTTTTTGCTTTCCAGTCAACTTTGATCTTCAAAAATTTAAATGCAATTCCAATCGTTATCTTCTGTCTTCTTAATTACTCTTTTTATTGCTCCCTCTCCTTAATAATGCTTTGCCTTTTTCTAATAATTTTTAACTCCCCGTAAACGTTTACGTCTAAAGCAATTTATTGTATTACTTGAGGTGAATTGATTAAAAAAATGGAAGAACAAGTATAGTATGTACATTGAACAAGAACTTCAAGAACACTATCAGAGAAATTCTAGTATTATCCGGAATAACTTTTGAAGAGCTTCAGAGACCTGCAGCATTTTCGTAAGATAGCACAACACAGGTAACTTTTGAAAGGACTTATAAAATATATTTGCAAAGTTGCTGAAGATAATTTACAGTGTGCCTTCAAGTCGAAATATCTCTTGTGATAATAAGATATGAGGGAGCCTAATTTTTCAGGAATTATTTTTATTTCATGTCGATATTTACTTACAATGGTTGGTTGGATGATTTTGTTTAGTGGCATATCAACACCTCTCATTCAGTTATGATCGTGTATCACGCTTAGGCGATCATGTATCTTTCGATACATGACTGACGAGGCAGATTTTTCCCGCAGTAGGTTGCCATTTCTCTCTGCAGTACGCCAGTTGCCATCCAAGGCTATGGAGCCTATTTACCTTTGGCGGTGGGTGGAGAAGAGGATTTATACCTTTCCGAAGGGGTATTAGCAATGTAATGGATTCGACGGGAATTCGAACTCGGCTCTCCGATTCCTCAATCCGAGCCGCTATCCATTACTACACCGTGCCTCAGTTATTTAATGACGAAATGTAAATAATTTTATAGCTTCAACTAAATATATTTTGAATGCAATTCTATGCCCTCAACTACAGATAAAATGTATTGCCGGACATGATGCTTTAAAATGTATAGTAGGTCATTTTACTATAAATAAGTATCGTTCCTTTTTTTTACATGGTATTTTTAGCATAAAAATATATATTTATACTTTCATAGTGGTTTGTTTTCCAATAGCTGTAACCATAACAGGTGGTACCAACCTGGGTCAGGGTGGACTTGGGAACAACAGAAATTAAGAGGTGGTTCCAAGCACCTCAAAATCTCCTTATAGATAGATAGATAGATATGAATAAACTTAGATATGAATAAACGTAGATCGATAGGTATGAATAAATATAGATAGATAGATAGATAGATTTTAAGGAAGAAAAATCTGAAAAGCACTGCTTAAAACTTATCAAATTCTAAGTTCTCAGATTAAATTTCCTCACAGATGAAGATTTCAAGCAACAGCGATGGGACGCTACAGAAGGATGTTGAGAATTCCATAGGCAGAAAAATTGAACAACGACGAATTTCTAATGAAACTATGAATAAAAAGGACAGTAATACTAAGAATCAGAAACAGACAATGAAAATGATCGATCGATAGATAGTTAGATGGATAGATAGATAGATTGACTGATTGATTGATTTACGGAACAGACATAAATAGATACATAGATAGATAAATTTACGGAATGCACTTAGATAATAATAATAATAATAATAATAATAATAATAATGGTAATAGTAATATTTGTCGTTTTCTTACAATAAAACATTCGAAAAAATTTGATCGAGAAGCCAATACAGCTGTTGATTGAAATTTATAAAATATTTCTCCTAAAACAATTTTTCAGGAAAATAGGTTCATCAAGTCCAGTACCTTTTATCACACTTTTATAAATTGATGGGGGTTTCCTTCCTATTCTTTTGTTCGAAGTAGTGTGGAGTGTCACAATTTTCATTGTTATTCATTTTTCCTCGAGAAACATGAGATATTCAGTTTAGTTACAGCGACTGTTGGAAGTCTTTAAATGATGACGTTTTTGTTAATTGTTCTGTTATTAGTACAGGATTCGATTTCTGGAACCTTCTAATTTCTTCTCATTCTCTTTTACTCCCATTAGCTGCTTGTTCTGCGTGGTTTTATCGCGTTGCGTGGGGTGAACTGATATATGCCAGAAACAAAAATATCAGCGATTGTCACGACCCCTACGACACAAAAATGAACTTGTCATGTCAATGTTTGTTTATTTTTTTCTTTTCTTTTCTTTTTGTCTTTGACTAAACAAAAAAAAGCATCTGCAAAATATTAATGGGAAAGAATCGATTAAAACGGGAAGAAATTCAGGGGATTTAATCTGTTGATGTTGGTGTCAATGTCTGTCCTCGCTTGGCTTTTCGTCAGATAAAAGGGAGCGAAGATTATGAAGACGGTCGGGGATTAAAACGAAGGAGCGTGGGGAGATTTCGGGTAGGTGTGTGATAATATGGCTATTAAGATAGATAGATAGATAGATAGATATGAACAAACTGAGATAGATAGATAGATAGATAGATAGATAGATGCGAAAATACGGAAATCGATATGAACATACATACATACATACATACATACATACATACATACATACATACATACAGGGCACCTCGAGGCGGTGTAATGGTTAGCAAGCTTGTTTCGCTAGAACAATTACGACTGAATAGTGAGTTCGATCCTCACTGGGTGCCCCATACTTTCGGCCTTGTGCCACATCTAAGATACGCTTAGAAAATAATCTTGGGCAGAGGGCACCTCGAGGCGGTGTAATGGTTAGCAAGCTTGTCTCGCTAGAACAATTACGACTGAGTAGTGAGTTCGATCCTCACTGGGTGCCCCATACTTTCGGCCTTGTGCCACATCTAAGCTATGCTTGGAAAATCACTACATACATACATAGATATGAAAATGAAGGAATTAATTGTTCAGAAAAAATCAGTGTCTTATTGTGAAGAATTCTTCTCGTCTTACATTTGACTTTCTCTGATTCTTTGATAGATTCAAAATATATTCCGGTGTATAAAACGCACCCGACTTTATAGAATTCTAGCGTGTTTTACTGGATGAATATAATAGTTGTTAGATTTTCGGTAGAAAATCTGTGTTTATAATATTTGCTCTATAAAGCGCTGGTTGAATTTTCACAAGGAGCAAACATATTTTAATTTATTCGGAGGAAGATGAAAATTAGGGACATCGCTCGAGTTTTATCGGAAGGGATGAATAAGTACTGTGAAAATGATGAGAGAAAATAAGTAAAGACGAAATAAGATAAACAGAATGGACATTTTAAGAAAAAAAAAGAAATAAATAAAGAAAGGAAAAGAAAGAAAAAGGAAGAAAGATTTTTGAGAATGAAAATAAACGAAGGAAAGATTAATCAGAATATAAATAGACGAAAGAAAGAAACAAACAAACAAACAAACAAAGCGGAAGAGAGGCTGGATGTCTTAGAAATGTTATCTTCAGTAGACAAGAAGAAATAAGAGAGAATAATGTTAAATAAGAAAGAAAGAAAAAAGACACAAAGAAAAAAGAAAGAAAGTTAAGAGAGGAAAGGGGGAAAGAAAAAGTGACACAGAATACAAAATAAAATAGGAAATAAAGAACGAAAACAAAAAAGAGAGAAAGCGAGGAAAAACAGAGTTTAAAATCGAATTAAATCCTCCACCCGGAATAAATTTAAAAAAAAACTACAAAATAAACAAAGAATGAAAAATGTTAGACAAATTGTAATACCAGTAAATCTCGGTGCCATATATTTTGGTCTCAAATCGTTCGCTGTTTTGTGTGACTCCACAGATGGCCTCAAACACACTTTGTACATTACAGCCACTGCTTAAGTATTACGTTTGACCGATCGAATTACAAGCTAAGCTTTCTTAGCCTGTTTAACTATGAGTCTGAAGAAGAATTTCAACAGATGGATGCAGCCATGCCTTGGGCCAGCATTGTTTGAAACCTCAACAGATATTTGATAGTGTGCAGCCATTGGTTTACGAAATTTATCGTCCAAAGTCTGTCGAAGGACTTTGAGAACATACCGAAATCTTTTAGACATACATGTCGTCCGATGAAGACAATAGTCTTTTTTAAAGACGCCAACAAATAGTTCAATAAAGTCTGGTAACGTTTCTTCGTATTGAAAACATGCTATTTGTAGTTTTTTTTTTAAGTGGATATTCAAATAATCCAGGTCTTTTCTATGAGCAAACCGCCTGCATGCAGATTGAAAATGAATTCTGTAAATACACTTGAATAGAAAGTGGCGTAAGACGAGGATATGTCTTCTTAACAAACTTATTCAATTTTTACAGCGGGACGTTCTTGAGAGAAATAGCAGTCCTAACTGAATTTATTTTTGAATCTAAATTACATAAAATATACATGTGGCACAGTGTTTTTAACAGACACGGAAAGAACACTGCAAGGACTCTTTGAGAAAGTAGTTAAGGAAAATGAGAAGACTGTAATCCTACAAGATTCTACCAGAAAAATATAGGCAGACAGAAAGAAAAATCGATTGACAACGTCACTTAGTGGACTGGAAGATCCTTCGCAGAGCCTAAGACATTGGCACACAACTTATACATATGCCGGGAGCTGGTCATGTGCCCAAATGCTCAGCGACCCTGTGATCATATCTAGTTATAGAACTGATAATGATGGGCTTTATTGTACATTTTATGGAGAAGTTTCTCTGAATGATCAAGAGATTTTTTCTTGAAATTTCGGAAAGGCCTGATGACATAGTATACGATAAAAATAGTCGAGAACAACGTCAAAAATTGTATATTGGCAATATAAAATACCTAAATAAACCTTTAAAAATTATTTACATCAATTTGGTTATGTTAGTCGCTTTGAAGTGTAGCTTTCAAACAAAATTTTTTGAAATAAAGTACTATGAAAGACAAAACGTGATTGCTTTACTACAATGTATCTCAAATACCGTTCTTCATCAAAAGGCATATATGGTGTTATTAGAAAAAAAGTCTTCAATATGAACACGTTCGGAAGATTGATTCGAACAAGTACTGTTCGAAGATTTAAGTACTTCCAAAGATTGAAGTCTTCTTCTTTTATGTGCCGTGTCCTTTCAGGGCGAAGGCGATCATGGACCCCCACTTCTCCCTGCTTCTTTTCATGCTTAATAAGATTTTTTTTGCTATATCTCCCAAACCCTGTTCTACCATTCATTTTCTCAAGCTCATCAAATATGTTACGCGTCTCAGTCCCTCTATCCTTCAAACAGTACTGTGAGTATCAGATTTTCCAAGCCCTTTTCCTCATTATATGATGCAGATCTTCACCTGCCTTTTCCTGATATTATGTATGTTTCCTTTTTGTTTCCATTTTCTTCAAAGCCTCGTCGTTGCTCTCCTTTTCGGTCTATGGTGTCCTCGGCATCTTTCTGTAGCACCACATTGCTGTTGCTTCAAGTCACTTCTCCATCTTTCAGGATATTGTCCAGCATTTGTTGTCAAACAAGAGAACATAAAGTTCGCATTTTGGACCAATCAAGTGAAGCCAGCAATTAATGAAACATGCCTGCTATTAAGAGGAACGTTGTAAGAGAAAGCAGAATAATGCGAAACTGTAGGATTATTTGATAACCAATCAAAATCGAGGTTAGTTGGGTTTTCATTTTCGAGAATAATATTACTTCAGATTAACTGGAAATGCTTCATCCACCCACCATAATTCAGCGGAATATTATACCCCATTCTGACTGACATTTATTAACAAAATTATCTTAATTTAAAACAATTCTATCTATATTTCTGAGATGAGGCATTTTAACTCTTTACATTTTTCGGACTGTTGTCATCATCTTGTCATATTCAAGACGTTTCGGCCGTTGTACGATCCGACCTTTTACGTTGTACTTTCGAACCGAAATTTCGTCCACCGGGCTATAATTTTCTAGTTCCACATGCCATGCCCATTCTGGACATCTCAGTTTTCAGTTATCGCCCTTTATTAACTCAACTCTCCATGTTTTGTTCACCTCTACTGTAGGCAGGTATTAAACTTACAACTCTTTGAGTCAAATCCTTTTTGGGGTTTAAAGTATTTTCCGATTTAAAGTATAATTAATCTTATTTGAAACAAATATTATTTACTTGGTTTAAAATGTCGCAGAAATGCATTTTTAAACCGACAGTAGCTGTTTGTTAAAGGTGTTGATGTGCTGCGTGATGACAGGCCTAATTTTGTTCCACGGGGAGTTTATCTGTAAAACAACGCTTTTATTCACTGAAGAAGGCCGAAATATCGTGAATATGACAATAAAGACGATATTGATATTTCCATGTGAAAGTTATGCACTGTTTAAACCGGTTATTGAACTCACACTCTTTGGGTCCTGTTACTGGATCTAACTAACGCCTTTATCCACTGTGACCTTGAGGACATCTGGGTATGAATTTCTGGGAATTACAAACCTAATGTCTTCAGTACCATTTTTAGCAGTGCTCATATTGCAATTTTTGCTGTTATTATCGCTTTTCTCTGGCACTCCTTATTATTATATTGTATTCATTTCTATGCTTGGTCGGCTCAGGAGATTTTTGTGGCTTAGCCTATGTGCTGATTCCTTAAGTTTACGAATTTTCCATTGATGTTCTTTGTCAATGATCTCAACCTGATCCCACAGATTGCGGTGATCTCCCTTTTCTCTCCATATGTGGTCAGCCACGCCTGATTTTTCCACTTCCCCTAGTGTTACAGCTTTCTGGTGTTCTTGAAAATCAAGGACACATGGCACAGTGGGTAAAGACGTTAGTTAGATCTAGTGACTGGACCCAAAGAGTGTGAGTTCAATACTCGGTTAAAACAGTGCAGAACTTTCACATGGAAATTAACAGGAGATAACTGATAACTGACATCCATTAGACATGGCACCTGGAACTAGAACATTCTACCCCAGTGAGCGAAATAAAGGGTTCATTTCGACATTCCAACCACCTGAAGAAGACTGGAGCCTGCAACGGCCGAAACGTTGTTGTAATAAATATGGCGACAAAGATGAGGACAATAGTCCGAATAATGTAAATAAGGAACAATTCCCTAGATGATTGCAATTCTCCCCTAAAGAATGAACTTTTCATGTTGCCTCAAAGATAGCCTAAGGTAGTCAGACAAGTGTTAAACATGCTGTACAATAAAGCGAATATCGGAATAAAAAAGATATTTTTATATAAAAAAACGAATGAATATTTTCTGTTAACCAACTCAGTCTAGTAAATATCATGTAGATATCATATTCGAGATAATATTATCAAACGAACGACATTGGGAACGATATCATATATCAAGATAAACGAGATGAAACGTAAAAATAAGGTTTGTAGAGAATGTTTTAGTGTCTGCAGAATAAGTTTGAGATTTCCTTAATAAACTAGAAACCAAAAAAGCAAGGAAAAGTAATAATAAAAAAATGACTGGAATTTTTTTCCATGAAATCAAGAGCTTTAGCACATAGGTAAAGAATTTGTGATATCGAGGAAAAGGTCTGATACGTGATATAGATTTGATCGGATTTCGTCCGTGCCATCCAGACACACACAGTCTCACTGGAATACTTCAGGAAGTTTTACAGACACATGGACGGGGAAATGGTAACATAGCGATTGACTATAAGTACATTCTGTCAGAAGGTTTTAAGGTAAAGCCCCCATGTATTCGTTGCAATTCTCTGACCAACGGTCAAGAGTTTCGTTAGAAATGTCATGCCTCGTCCAAAATTTAGACAACTTCAAGCCTTACTGATGGAATATTTTTTGTTTCCTTTTTTGAACCTCATTCGTGGACTGACATTTTTGCTGGTAAGAGGAGGAAGGAAATAAAAACACCGCTGTAGGGTGAGATTCGATACGTTACTGCTCACGGTGTTATATTTGATGAAAGCAAAAATTTTCAGCATAGATTTTTATATTTTGTCTTTATATATATATATATATATATATATATATATATATATATATACTATAAATAGTCCTCGACTTATAACAGAAAGAGGCGCTGAAAATTAAATCATAACTTGAAAAATAGTGAGTCGAATTTGCTTTAAATCTCTTCTCTGGAGTTGGTTGGTTGATTTTGTTTAGCGGCATATCAACCACTATGAGTTATTAATATATATTAGTTATCGCCACTAATTCGTGATGCCTACAGTTTAAATAGATTATTTTTAAATGGCAAATCTTTCTTGAAGTGTTATTTATGATATTTTTAATGGCATATTTTTCTTGAAGTTTTATTAATGATATTTTTAATGGCAAATCTCTCTTGAAATTTTATTTATGATATTTTTAATGGCAAATCTTTCTTGAAGTTTATATTTTAGTTATAATTTCAAGTTGGTAGATTAAATTTAATATGTTGATGTTGAAGTGTTGATGTGCTGCGTGATGACATGCCTAATTTTGTTCCACGGGGACTTTATCTGTAAAACAACGCTTTATCCACTGAAGAAGGCCGAAACATCGTGAATATGATAATAAAGACAAAGACAACAGCCCGAACAATATAAATAGCGTAAATAATTAAAAACAATTCCCTAATATCTGTCTATATTTCTGAGATGAGGTATTATGTACATTATTCACATTATTCGGACTATTGTCCTCATCTTTGTCGCCATATTTATTACAACGTTTTAGCCTTTCAATATCTGTCTATATTTCTGAGATGACGTATTATGTACATTATTTACATTATTCGGACTATTGTCCTCATCTTTGTCGCCATATTTATTACATTGTTTCGGCCGTTGTACGCTCCGGCCTTCTTCAGGTGGTTGGAATGTCGAACTGAACCCTTTATTTCGCTCACTGGGGTAGACTGTTCTAGTTCCACGTGCCATGTTTAATGGATGTCAGTTATCAGTTATCTCCTGTTAATTTCCCTCTGAAAGTTCTGCACTGCCTTAACCGGGTATTGAACTCACACATTTTGAGTGCTGTCACTGGATCTAACTAATGCCTTTATCCACTGTGCCATGTGTCCTTGAGGACTAGAACAGTCTACCCCGGTGAGCGAAATAAATGAAAATGACGCGTGTGCCTTTTTATTTATCACTTATTAAGTACACAGTAATTTTTAAAATTTATGAAAATATTCTTCGTAATCTAATGTTTTATTGAATTTTAGATAGTTTGGCTTTAACTTTATTATAGACTAGCAGCATGGCCCGGCGTTGCCCGTACTTGATTCAAAAATCGTACGACTCATACAGCAATCGCTATCACTTGACTTAAAATATTGTTGCCCTTCCTTTCCTTTAAAGGAGTGCCCTTTGCCGTGCTGATGTTGCTACATGCCTTACTTCTTGCTTATCTCACACTGCGAATTTTTTCTAAGCTCTATACTAAACATTAAATCTGTTACGAAAAAAGAACTAAACAAAATGATCACAAAACGATCAGCTTTAAAAAAGGACTCGTAACTGGAAAAACCGAAAGAAAAAAGAATGTTAACAACAAATACTTTTTCACACAGTTCTGCGGAATCAGAATCAACGTTGAGTTTAAGCAAGCGAATGAGCCAATTGGAGTAAAGTGCCATGCAGATTTAAATTTTTCCCACTTGTGACGAATGCAGCTATCGATTTTTTTGCATGCTAGCAAGCTAGTTAACATTAATGTCAGTCAGCTGTTGGCTCTCATGCTGGCCAATAGAATCTTCCTGCCTATTCGTGGCAGCCAGCTATAGGCTCTCACTCTGGCCAGTAGAAAATGGCCGCAAACTACATGAAAACTGCCGTAGAAGCATGAAAAATCGATTATTTACACTATCGATGGGAGTTGGGAAATGCAAAGTCGGTCTTAGCCTTTTGCTAACTTGGAGCATCTGCATGTAAATTTTGGTACAAATCCGTCGAAAATTACGGCCGTGCATTCGTTACACACACACACACACACACACACACACACACACACACACACACACACACACACACACACATATCCTTCCTTTTATAGACAGAGATATCGCTTTTATTTTCTGATAATGCCGCGTATGGGCGCCCATATTTACAAAAAACGGTAAGTCTATGCACATACAAAAAAAATCAAATTCTTTTAAAAATATTGGTGTTTAATGATTTGAATTAAGCTTTTCCATTTATGATTGGTAAATATAAATTTTACTTAATAATGATATCATATAAATGCGTTGAATTAATTCAGAATTTTAAAAGATTTAAAACTATTCTTGTAAGTTTTATATTCGTCAAAAAAAAACTGGCGTCGTTAATATACCTTTTTCATAGAAGGAAAATGGTGTTCTTGATATATCTTACATATAAAAGCAATTAAAAGCTTTCATTATTAAACCATATCAGAAATATTATATTTTTTTTATTTTACGATTCAGAACAGATTTTCGGTAAAAGGGGTTTTTGTTTGACAAAAACAAATTGATGATTTAAATTCTCCAAGGACTCCTGCTTTTAACTAATATAAATACGAATTAGCTGTAATTTAAATTTTTCGAAATTTCATAAAATTAATTAAGTCGGGATAACAGATGTATTTTACCAAGACTTTCTAAAAAATAATCTTAAATAATTGCATTCATTTGTGAATATGCCCTGAAAATTTAATTTAATTTCGAGAATTATTTGATTTTTACAAGAATTTCTAAAAGAATGTCTTTAACGCCAAAAAAAAAAAAAAAAAATTTACTTATCCTAATCTTTGACCGACTCGCTGATGCAAGAAAAACAAGATTTTTAACCAAAATTTCGAACGTTCTAGAAAAGATTAAAAAATTTAATAAAATAATTAAAGAATATTTTTGTCTTTCCTCTTACATAAACATTTTGACGAAAAACTTTGTGTTATGAACGTTGCGGCCTTTTATCATGATGGTATGCGAAGAAGAAGAAGAAGAAGAAGGAGGAGGACGAGGAGGAGGAGGAGGAAGAAGAAGAAGAAGAATTCATCTCAAAGCTCAGAAAAATTCCAGAAATTCAGCAAAATTGTCAACTGAAACTATCTGATTAAAACAACAAGGACGAGGATGCTTATTCAAATAATCGATAGCAAAAATGTTTTTTTTTTGTTTAGAATTTCATCATATGACTGGCGACTTTATTGGGCGAAACGCTCGGATAGAAACGACAACGACAATGACAGAAGTCAGACGAATGACCGACGGTTTTTGTATATAATAAAACTGCAATTTTTCGAGACATTGTAATCAAGTTTGATAGTTGAGTTATCAAGCACACGTCATACCAACTGTTCCAACGGGCCTCGATGACGAAGAGGTAGCAAAAATCAGACTCAATATAGCGCCACTCGCTCACATATTCCGTGGTAGAACTCAACTGAAATTCTTTGTAACCATAGGCCTGTGCCCCCAGGAGCCACGACTACTATCACAGTAATAGACTATTAATAGTAACAGAGTACTATCAACGTATAGTACGTTGGAGCAGTTGTTGTGACGTTTGCTTGATAACTCAACTGTCAGGGTTTCAATTCTCGGTAGTGGATGCGCACTCCTGATGAGTCCCAAATATAGGACGAAACGATGAATTACTCAATTATAATTATCAAATCATCCTAACAATTTCTATTATATATATATACACATTGTTGACCTCAATGTCCACTATTTTATTTACATACGCTGTATCCTTGATATGAAGCGCTTTTACCCATGAATATAGCATAAAGCATACTTTACACTTATATTTTTATAATATATATATGTATGTAAACAAATGTAATTGGAACTGCTTTAATTTAGAATTTAAGAAAATACTTATTTTTAGAAATTGTATTTATTTATTCGTTTTATTTATAGCATGTTTGACTTTAGTGATGATTTTTACGCACAGCGAATCTTCATTGCATTTGTTTTTGGTTCATGATTAAAATCGCGTCTCGGCGGCAATTTTTAAAAACTTTCTTATGTCATTAAATCAAACAGGGTGGGAGGAGAAAATGTTATACGGGCGGAATATCGAATATAAGAGCGAATCTGGTAAACTCTAAGACAATAAAATCAGAACGACGAAAGCACAGACAAAGAAAGTGCCGAAGAAGAAGAAGAAAAAAAGAAGAAAGAAAGGAAGACAGACATTTTCAAAGAAAAATCGCTATGCTTTCAAAAATGTGGCATTAAAATTTGAAAAAATAAAATAAACGACAGTAAAAAATATGTATGATTTCAGAATGTAGGAAATAAAACAACTAAAAGGCAAAATAAATTCAAAACTGAAATGGATGTCACGTGACTGATAAATCTGCCGCCACTTCGCCCAAAACAGTTTTTAAAAAAACCCCTCTGGTGAGAAAGATTTTTAACAGACTACTGTTAAAAATCTTACTGTTAACAAATATAATTTTACTTTATAACTTAAATATTGCAGAAGAATTTTGTTTTTTTTGTATCTATTCGTTTTATGTCTAAATATTCCTACATAATATGTTCATACCAAAATTCTATATTTATATTAATAACGAACTATTTTTTTTCTTGATACATACGCCTTTTTATATAAATGTATGCACCCTACCTTTTGCATGGATCTGCGCATGCGTGTACAGACTGATCAGATTAGCTTCATAAGGGAATGGCCTTTTGCGGCTTCTTTTTTTCTACGTCGATAATCTTTGCTTTATCTCGACATTCGACCGTTTTGATACGGGTCTCGCGAAGCATTTTTGCCGTTTCCTACACATTGTAAATGAAACAAGCACACATACATAAAAAGATGAGGGGAAAGACATTATAATCATTAATGACTTATCAACGCCATTACTCACTTTTCTTCTTCCAAAGCGTAAGGGAACTATGTTCAAATAAAATGTAGCTGCTTCATTATAATAGAAAAGTGAGAAAAGAACCTCAGGCCTTTTCAAAATATATTGTTTACTTAAAAAATTTAATCGTTTCAAGTTATTTCGACAGTTATTTGTCCTCGGGGACAGGAAACACCTCAAGGCGTGCTTATTTAAACTCAACAATAATGAAAAATATGAACTTCATAAAAACATTAACTCGATGAAATACGAACTTCACAAAATATGAATATGCACTTCAAAAATTCTGAATATAAAAAATATAAATTTAATAAAATATGAATATAACAAAAATATGAACTTTGTAAAATAGTACATAAATTATTAAGTTTATAAAACGAGAACTCAACAAAATGTAAGTTTTACAAAAATATGAACTATGTAAAATATAAAATTTACAAAAAATATAGACTTCACAAAACTATAAACATCTTAAAATATGACTTTGATAATTTATGAGTTTCAAAATTATATATTACACAAAATGATAAATTTCCAAACTTACTGACTACAGAAAATAAGAATGTAATGAAATGAGAACATGAATTGCATAAAGATATGAACTACATGAAATATGAACTTCAGAAAAAAATGTACTTCAGAAAAAATAGGAACTTCTTAAGATATGAACATCATAAATTATGGGTTTCAAAATTATATGAATTTACAAAATTATTGACTACGCAAAATATGAACTGCTTGAAATGAACCTCCACAAAATATGAACTACGTAAAATATAAGCTGCACAAAACGCATAAACTTCAGATAAAATATGAATTTATTAAAATATGAACGTTACAAATTACGGGTTTCAAAAATATATGAATTTCACGAAATCTGAATACTGACTACAAAAAAACAAACATCATAATTTATAGTATTTACATTAGTCGGACTATTGTCCTCATCTTTGTCGCCATATTTGTCACAACGTTTCGGCTTTTGTACGCTCCGGCCTTCTTCAGGTGGTTGGAATTTCGAACTGAACCCTTTATTTCGATCACTGGGGTAGTCTGTTCTAGTTCCACGTGCCATGTTTGATGGATGTACAATGGCCGAAACGTTGTGACAAATATGGCGACAAAGATGAGGACAATAGTCCGACTAATGTAAATACTGTACATAATACCTCATCTCAGAAATATAGACAGACTCATAATTTATGAACATTAAAAACTACACAATTATTTTCACTATTTGTATTCGCACTATTGTTGTTATTGTTGTTATTATCAGAAAGTTTCGACCGTTCTTCCCTGCGGCCTTCTTGGAGTGCAAGATCCGGGGAAACCTACAGGAAATCCTAACTTTGAGAAAAAGATATATATATATATATATATATATATATATATATATATAAATTATTTTAAAGTTTAAGATCATGACAAAATCTTTTTTTTTTTTACTTTTTGCTTTAAGATGGTTGGTTGAAGGATTTAAAAACACGTCTAAGATCAAAGTTGGTGATAATTGTATTTGCAAAAGAAAGAAAGATTAAGAAAACACATTTTCAGAATGGAATTTTGAGATAAGGGGTAGAGTAAATTCTACAAGTAAGTCATGTCTTGGAAAAAAATTATTATTGGAACATATGCTGAAATCAGTTTTAATCAAGAAATTATATTTTTCGAAACACCTCCTTCCCCACTTCTAAAAAGCTACAGCATCAAACTGGATTTTTTCTTCAAAAATTTCAGGAAATTCTAAATAAGTTTTTTTGAAGTCTGCTTTGTGGTTAAGTCTGTTCCCGCTGGCAGGAAGAATTTTTTTTCAACCCCAGATAATAATCAACATTTTAAATGCTGATTTTCTAGGTGGGTAGTGCTACACCATATTCGAACTTAGCGCAAGAAAATCTGTTACCTTTTCTTCAACTTTATACAAGAAACCAGCTTCCAGTTCGCTCTATAAACCAAACGCTTCCGGAAGTTGGAATTTGGCTCCAGAAATGAATATTTACGCCAATTGTATGTTGAATGCTCAAGAGTAAGAAATCCTAAGAATTTATTCTTCGCTGTTAAAAAGGAAAAAAAAAATTTTTATGAAAAAATATTGTTTACCATGAAGTACTATAAAATAAAATTAATTAAAGAAATTATTAGTTGGGTTTTGTCAAAGTATTTTCCAAACAAATCAGCTGATTTAAATTTCATCGATTAGTTTGCGAGATTGAACGAAACGTAGAGTTTGTAAATTTCGACAAAATTGTTAACGATAACTTTAAGAATAATAAATAGTGTGAGATTTTCTAGACTTGTTTCCAAAAAATTCTAGTTATAAAAATAAAAAGCAAAAAATATCCATTAAATCACAAATATCTGAAGTAATTTAAATTCTGGTTGATATTTAACTTCAACTAAATATGGTTCGAACTCACTGTCTGGATTTATATATTTACGAGCTAGGTTGGGCTTTCATGAGTTTATCGCACCATCAATCATGGTCCCGCATCAAAGTCGGGAAGTCATTAGGGTTGCATCCTGTGTCTCTACAAGGTAGGTGGTTACTGGGCAACCAGCCCGTTTTACACCATGGCTCGGTGGCCAGAGCAGTAGATCACTTGCAAGATCTTGTTTTACTCGCCACCAGTGTCCTACAAAGCGAATTCTGTGTTCACGTAAGATTGTAGAAATATCAGGGATGGGTCTACAGAGCTGGAATTAAGTTGGATGTTTTCAACAACAGAGGGTAACTATAGCTCTCAGCATCCGGGTGTAGGTTCCATCAAGGCTTTTAGTTAATTTTCAAGCAGTGGTGCGAAAGTATCTCCGTTTGAGGTTGTCTGGTAGGTCAAATTTCCAGATGACATCCATTTTATTCAAGGCGGCCCAGGCTTTAGCTATGCGAATTTTCACATCTTTTTCAGTAAAATCTATCTCGCTCCCTAGGTATGTAAAAGATTCGACATATTTTACTGATTCTCCTGAGACAGTTTGTATTGAACATTGCGGGTTGAAGCTCATGCCTTCAGCTAAAACTGAATAATAATAAACGTTACAGCAATTGGAACTTTAATTAATCAAAATTATTCGATTCTTTTAATGTTTTGTTTTAGAAAATAATATTGTGAGAAATTGTGCTTAAAATCGTATTATGAATAGGTAAGATTGATATTTTTTCTAAATATTTTATGATACAGTTGCTATTTTGAGGTTAAGACTATTGAAGATAGGGTCAGGATTTGTATATTTTATTCTCCGGCGAAGATCAAACTGTATTTTGATCACGCTAAACAAGCTAGCTCGGGCGTTCATGGGTCTGTCACGCCAACCATCATGGTCCTGCATCAAGCCGGAAGATCATTAGGGAGGCATTCTGTTTCCTAACTTAGTTGGTTAATCTAAGTGGTTGCTGGGCGACCAACCCGTCTTGCGCCATGATTAGGTGTCCAGAACGGTAGATCACTCGCACGTTCTTGTTTTGTTCGCTAGCAATGTCCTGCTGCAAAGCGCATTCTGCGTTCACGTAAGATTGTAGAAATATCAGGGACGGGTCCATAGAGCTGGGATTTTAAAGGATCTTGTCTCTGGGAGATGTTAAGTACAGCTCTCAAGATCCAAAAGGAGGCTCGATCATGCTTAGATTCAAGGTTTTAGTTAATGTCCAAACATGGGCACCATACATTAAAACCTCCTTGATGCGAAAGAATCTGCGTTTGAGGTTGTCTGGTAGGTCAGATTTCCAGATGACATTTTTTCCCAGGCGGTCCAGACTTTATCTATGTGAAGTTTCAAATCCTTTTCAGTAGAATTTATTTCACTTGCTAAGTATGCAACTGATTTTATTGATTCACCTGAGACAGTATGCATTGAACCTTGCAATAGAAATTATTTTGACAATTAACGAATAAAGCAACTATTTTTACGATGGTGTTCTTGTACAAGGCACGAGAGCCACTCGATGTATAGGTAACAGAGTAAGAGGCGGATATTATACAGACATGTGCGCAGGATAACGGTTAACCCTAGACTTGAACAGGTTAAGATTGTAATGATAAACACCCTCTTGGGAGCATGTTCCATAAAGCAGCATTTCGTGAGAAGAATCTGCTCGAGTGGAACTTACATCTCACGAATGGAATACGAAGAGAATGTATGTGGAATGGCCGATCCTAGCCGTGAAAGTTAGAACTGGTGAAGCTAAGCAATATAGTCTGTCTAGGCACTTTCCATGTAAATAGCAATAGAGCATCGAGAGGCTTGCCACATTTCGTCTGTGAGAAAAGGGGTTGTAGGATGGGACACAATTCGTCACCCACAAGGACGCGTAGACGCTTTTTGGGCTCTATCGAGATAGGAAAGTAATGACTGTGAAGCTCCTACCCATATATGGCACCTGAATAAATTCGTAGAAAATCCCAGTATTTGCAAGCTCGGAGATTTTACGCCGCTAAAAATCAAACTGAAAGAAAATATTAGCCACAAAACTAAAAAATAATAGTTGGAAACGGTTCCGCGTATACAATAACAATTTCGAAGAATGATACCGCTTCTAGGAGTAGATAGGTTCACCTATCGTCCGGTTCGCACTTCTCCTCTGTCGTTTGAACAGGTGTAGAGGTTTATCCCTTGTTTTCTGTTTAGGTATGAGTTTCCAGTTCCTTCGAAAGTATTCCTATTCTCTTTCAATCGCTGTAACGACTTGCGTCTTAGTGACGTTATATCCTTGCTTTTGCTAATTGATTAAAAAAATACAAATCGTAGTGCCTTGATATAATATGCCTTATCTAAAAGAATAATCAATAATATTGACAACACTCCAAATAAATGCTGCTCACTTAACTTTCTTTATAATATTCACCATTCTCTGTAAACCCGAGATAGGTGCGATTCTAAATCTCCTAGTTTTAAAATACTTTTCCATATTAATTGATAGTCTCTGATATTTATTAATGAACTAGCCTAAGCCACCCTTCGGGCGCTATTTAGGCTAGCTCCTATCAAGATCTTTGGACCTTTTACCTTCAGCGTTCTTTGTACGTAAAAGTTATAAGAATTTAGAAATAATAAAATTACATTATCTCCATTCGACACCTTATTTCGTCATAATCTTTCTTCGTATGCGCAACCAATCTCTGTAGTTTCTTTACATTTATTTGGCGCGCAATTTTTATTTTCTTTTAAAATCACCATTCTTTATGATCCCTTCACATAAAGTCCCTCTTAAAAGACATCAAGGAACCCGAACTATGTAATATTTCGAATACGTCGTAGTACATGTGCTAGAAAAAGAAAAAAAACATATAGACAACGTACAGTATGTCGCTTAAGTTTTAATTACGGTTTAATTAGACAATACCAACTGCAATTGCGACGAAAAGCGAAATTAAATTAAACCTTCAATAAAGATTTTTTAAACCATTCACTCTGTTCGATATTTAAATTTAACTTTAAATGAGTTATTTATCTAATTTTTAATCGCGTGTAACTAGAGTAGTTACTACTTGTTATTTCAGGTTGTTTAAGATTCGCCGAGATCGAAAAACGGACGGACGGACGGACCGACAAACGTACACTGCGCTTTATTTATATAGATGAAAAGAGAGAAAGGTAGACTCTCGATGCAAGTATTGGGATTGATACTGATTTTACGATTGGCAATTATTAAGTTTGTAGGATTAATATGTAATGTGCAGCCGTAACGTTGCAGTTGGCAATTCGATCGATCGATAGATCACTCGATCGATTTATTGATTTGTTTTTTGCGGCTTATAAATCGTTTGTAGGTTATTTGAAGCCGGAACATATTTTTGAATTGTAGACAGTTGCTTACAGTATGAGGTGTTCCCAAACTATCTCCCATCTTAGTACTGACCAGGCTCGTCACGGCTTAACTGTGATTGAATGAGAACCGGTGTTTTCAGCGTTGCTTGACAGGGAGCAGTGACTATACTATAATAACAGCAGTGATGAGGGTATTAAATCTGAAAATTTCCCCAGCATATTCCATTTAGATTTAGATAATGAAGGCTCTCTTGGATCGATTGACAGTCATTCAAACGAGCCATTTGATCTCTACATTACGTTACAGCAATTCATAATGAAGAATTCTGTTTGAATCCTACTAAACATAGAAGAATCATATTCTAGTATATTCCGTTTAGGTTTGGATGCTCAAGACACTCTTGGATCAAGTCATTGTCATAAAAACGAGCACTTTGATCACTTCATAACGTTACAGAAATTCCTAATAAAGAATTCTGTTTGAAGCCCACTAAACTAGAAGAATTATATTCTAGTATATTCAGTTTAGGTTTGGATATTAAAGACTCTCTTGGGTCGAGCCATTGTCATTCAAACGAGCCATTTGATCACTTCATAACGTTACTGTAATTCCTAATAAAGAATTCTGTTTGAATGCCACTGAACATATAAGAATCATATTCAGGTTTATTCCGTTTAGGTTTGGATATTAAAGACTGTTTTGGATCAAGACATTGTCATTCAAACAAGCCCTTTGATCACTTCATAACGTTACAGAAATTCCTAATAAATAATTCTATTTGAATCCCATTGAACATAGAAGAATTATATTCTAATATATTCCGTTTAGGTTTGGATTCTGAAGACACTCTTGTATTGAGTGTACTTACTTTGTTTTCGGTCCTAGTAATGAACCCATTTTATTCTTGCGTGTTAGTAGCTGGTTTCAAAATTAAACATCTTTGATTCTTTCAGCCAAGCACAAGAAGAAAGTTAAGTGATTCAAACCTTACCGGCATTTGTTCAAGTTAGAGCAGTCTGATTTATTTCCTAAAACTTCTAAATATCTGTTATAGAGAACTTGGAAAACTTCAAAGACACATTTTTGTCTTGATTCAGCAAATTCTTCGAGAAAAATTTCGCTATTGGAATTGCTGAGCATATAATAAATTGAAAGATAATTGACAGATCATAAAAACAGGTCGCTTGTAGAATCACTTCCCATACCGACTATTTGATAATTTGAACCGTAGAATTGACAACACGCAGGTATCTAGAAAGAATCACTGGACTCCTTCAACGCATCATTCAAACGAACCCTTTGATCACTACATTACGTTACAGCAATTCCTAATAAGGAATTCTGTTTGAATCCCATTGAACATAGAAGAATTATATTCTAATATATTCCGTTTAGGTTTGGATTCTGAAGACACTCTTGTATTGAGACACTACTTTCTTTGTTTTTAGATGCTCGTAATAAATCCATTTTATTCTTGCGTGTTAGTAGCTGGTTTCAAAATTAGCCATCTTTGTTTCTTTCTGTCAAGTACAACAAGAAAGCTAAGTGCTTCAACGCCTACCGACGTTTCAGTTCAAGCAATCTGATTTCTTTCCTAAAACTTGTTTGTTACCCATGCCATAGAGAAATTTGCAAACTTCAAAGGCACATCAAATATTTTGCAATATATGCTGCTGCTAATTTTTGCATCGTCCTGATGTCTCTGCACAGGGAAAGGTAACGAAACTATCAATTCAAGTTTTAATATAATAAGCTGTTGTGCTACATGAGAAAATAATGAATCAAAATGACTGTACAGCCGCGGTTGTGATTGTGAGAGACATTTTGAATTTACCATTTTATCAATAATCGTGTGGTTTTGATTTATGTTTAGTGGGGTTCAAACAGAATTCTTTATTATGAATTGCTATGACGTAGATAATATAGTGATCAAATGGCTCCTTTGAATGACGCGTGAAAAGCATCAAGAGATCTACCTTTCTTCATATCGTCGTGTTGTCAATTCTACGGCCTAAACTATCAAAACTAAAAGGAAAAGTGTAAGTGCAGTAGTCGTCGTGGCCATATTGAATTTCAATCTTCACAAATTTCCCGCTTCTATCTTCGCCATTTCTTAATGAATGGAAAGAGAAAAAGACAAATTTTCGATTCAAACACTGGAATTGAAACTAATGTTAGGATTGGTAATTAATATTTTTGAAGTATTAAAATGTAGATACTGTGCATTCGTGTGAGTGTATTGAATCTTGTCAAGCATTATTACCCTTCATTTGTACATTTGGCAGTTCGATTTTTGATTGATTTGTTTACGTTTCGATCTTGAAAAATTTGAACTGAGACACTGCTTAATTGTTTGAATCCTCGTAATAAATCCTTTTCATTCTTTCGTTAACGGGTTTGAAAATTAACCCTCCTTGTTTTCTTGTCAAGTACAGCGCGAAAGGTAAGCTTCAACGCTTACCGATATTTGTCTGTGTCTATTCGAACAGAGTTTATATTTCTAACGTTTGATTTCTTTCCTAAAACTTGTGAACGTCCGTTGTCTATGCATTAATGAACTGGACAAACTTCTCAAATTTTGAAAATATACTGCTGGTAATTTTCAAATCGCACTAGTTGATTTGTGGGAAGACAAAGAATCTATAAACTCTAGTTTTAATAATGATACTGTTGTTCTACATATTGTTCTACATTTTTCTAATGAACTTTACAATAGAAGGCACATGAGTCCCTCGAGACAGAGGGTTACTGAATGAGGTCGTTCTATGAACGTAAGAGCTGCCGATAACAATATATGGTTGTCCCAAGATACGAAATACAAATTAGAAATCAAACAAGTACAGAAATTTAATTATCCGAGAAGTGTTTTAACAGATAACGGAAAATGTGACACCGGAGTCCGAAGACGCATTGAGATAGCGAAAGATGCCTTCCAAAAGCTAAGCAATGTATTAAGAAACAGAAAATTTTTTTGTTAGATACAAAGAAAAGAATGCTAAACTGTCAAGTAACATCAATCTTCCTATATCACAAATGAGGAGGTCCCTGAAGGCAAGAGAAATATGGTTCTACAGAACGGCAACTTTAAAGTCTTAAAGAAAATCGAAACAAAAAGGACACTTATATTGGCCACATAATGAGGAAAGGTGGACTGGAGAATTTAACACACACAGAGCATATCGACAGCAAGATTGGCAAGGTGAGGCAGCGGGTAACCTACTTGATGAGCCAGTGTTTATGGATTTCGTAACGGGGCGTGGAAGGTATGGTAAGAGCTAATTCGAATAGGAAGCTCTGTAAAGCTAATGGTCACCCACGTCCTGAATAGACTTGTCACATAGAAGAAGAGGTACAAGAGAATGGGTTTTATTATTAAAATTAGGGAAAATATTGTGATAATAGTGATGCGAGTATGAGACCTGTCAATTATTAAGAGTAAGGAAAAAATGAAGACATGGTACACTTCATAATCCGGAATTTGATTGGCCGGTACTTCTTGAATAGACTAGTCCACTCGTGATAGCTAAGTTCTGATAACACTGTAAAAATTCAGGCATTTTAGATTTTAGACTGCATCCAAATTATGTACAGGACCCCCTTCTAAAACGATAACAAATCACTATTTTTAGATCCTGACAAATGTCGCGATTTAAGAAATATCAAATGATTACTAATCCACAAAAATATTTTTAAAAAATATTTTCTATTTTACGACCGGGATATTTTCTGTTAACTCACCCCAAAAATAATAATTCACCCGCAAAATAAAAAAGAATTTTTAATTACTAAAATTTACAGCAAATTCTCTTCCATTGAACTGCAGTTGGTTTGACCTTTGCGACCACTCCAAATGTGGGCGATTGGGGTTCGCTAGTTCTAAGTGTGGCGTTTACGTTCGCGCTCACGTTTTCTTCTTTTTTTTTTTTTTTTTTTTGTAAATTTAAAAAAAGAAATCCTTGTAAGTATGTCGAATATCATCCACACTTAGGAAATGTGAAGAACTCCCTAATTTTTGGTAATTTTTTCATTCTAATGGTTTCAGTTGTTGCGAGCCATGCTAAACAAAATTTGATTTAAAACTTATAATTTCAAAAGAGTGCCATAATTTTAATAAAAAAAAAACCCCAACAAACTTTGATTTAAAATTTATAACTTCTTTGGGTGAATTAATATTTGCGATAAGTAACTTTACATGATTTGTTGTAAATTAACATAGGAGATACTACGACTGGATCAGTTTACTTACGTAGTCCAAGTCAGCCATTTATTAAATTGATTAATAAGTTTAAATTTTTATCAAAGCGCGGTTTATTTGCCGTGATTCGAATGTGTTTCTTCCTGTTGATGATTCTTGCGGCTGCATCAAATCAAGAACAATATTTATTCATTATTTGTAGTAACACTGCGTTCCATCTGATTGATAGGCGTGTCTTTGTCAATGTATGTGTGTGTATGTACGTGACTTTGTCGGTGTCTGTGTGTACGGTCTCTTGTGGGTACCTTTCAATGTGTATGTATGTTGTCGTTTAATTTTTTTTTGGGGTATTGAAGATATTTCCAGTCTCGTCGCTTTTTTGTGTGTTTATATATCTAAATACGTCTGCGTGTTTATGTATTATAATCTGATTGTGTATGCTTTGTCTTTTGCAAGATTTCATTCTCCCTTGCCTCTGTTTATGCTTCAAATGTATCTACATTGTCATGAAGTTCAGAGCAACATTTGATCTTAACGTTTATTCCACCTTAATTTCAATAAAAACAAAATAGAAAAAAATATTTTTTTCCTCAGTAATTGTATAATTTTAAACTTAATATAGATTAAGATTAAATTTTAGAATTGGTAATTTTTAATTTCAAATTTTATCGTATAATTTAATATTTATTAGTTAGAATAAATTCTATTTTAGTCTAACCCCAGCATTAAAACATTAAATAATTATTATAGTCCGTTGTCAAGTTTTTTGAATTCTCATATACTTGTATTATGAATAGTCATTCCAGCTTATGTAACAGCGTTTCCCCAAGCGAGGGATGTTTGATTGATTTGAACCTTTTAAAACCCTTTATTATACATTCAACACCATCACTTGATAAGATACCAGCAGTGTTAAAACAAAATAGCTATTTTTTTAGTGATTTTATAATAATTTTCGAATAATTATATACATATATATATATATAATTATATATATATATATATATATATATATATATATATATATATATATAACGTGGAGGGCGTGTCTGCGTGTTCACGTACGCGTGTTCATGTAGCTGGAACGATGCGCACTTGAGAAGTATATTTCAAGTTAAACAATGGCACCCAACTCACACCAACTTAATATGGTTTTTGAGTTCTGGTAAATATTCGTCCTATCTTTGTCACTCAACCGAAACGACCACAGTTCCTGCTTGTACTCCAGTTTCCAAGCCTCTGTGAAGGCATCTGGTGGTACTGTCGATTTCCTCCGCTTTTATAAGCCAGGGTCAATATGTCGAGAATTTTGTTCATCAGGATACCGCCTCATACCATGCCACCCACATTCAACTGAGATTGAAAAGCAAAAAAACTTTATATTCCTGTCCCCACCCCTCACAACTCCAACTTTGATCTTCATCACATCTGGAATTTCAGACACGGAATTAAAAAACTTAAATTTCTCATAAACCATTTTTTCTAAAGGTGGAGATGGACTTTCTTTCTTTTTCTTTCTTTCTTTCTTTCTTTTTCATTATTTCTTTTCCTTTCTTTGTTTCTTTCTTTTTCTTATTTCTTTCTTTCTTTCCTTCTTTCTTTTTTCTTTCTTTTTATTTCTTTCTATATTTCTTTTTTTCTTTCTCTTTCTTTGTTTCTCTTCCATTCTTTGTTTCTTTCTTTTTCTTATTTCTTTCTTTCTTTTTCTTTCTTTCTTTCTTACTTTCTGTTTTTCTTTCTTCCTTCCTTTCTTTCGTTCTTTCTTTTTCTTTCTTTCTTTCTTTCTTTCTGTCTTTCTTTCTTTTCCTTTCTTTGTTTCTTTCTTTTTCTTATTTCTTTCTTTCTCTTTCTTTCTTTTTTCTTTCTTTCTTTTTCTTTCTTTCTCTCTATATTTCTTTCTTTCTTTCTTTCTTTAATCTTTACACTGATTTGCTTTTGTTTCTTTTGTTCCTTTTACGTTCTCTCTTTCTTTTTCTTTCTTTCTTTCTTTCTTTCTTTCTATCTTTCTTTCTTGTGTTCTTTTCTATTCTAGTTTATTTATTTTATTGTTCATTTTCATTCTTTTAGGGATTTTCCATTTGCTTTATTTCTTCATTTTGTTCCCATCATTTTCTTTATCTTTTTTCTTTATTTTTTCTTTTCATTGTCTTTATTTATTTATTTACTTACTTATTTATTTTGTTCCTTTCATTTTCTTTCTTTCTTTCTTTCTTTCTTTCTTTTTATTTATTTCTTTGTTCCTTT
This sequence comes from Acanthosepion esculentum, assembly GCA_964036315.1. NCBI lineage: Eukaryota > Metazoa > Mollusca > Cephalopoda > Sepiida > Sepiidae > Acanthosepion > Acanthosepion esculentum. Next base: position 10,320,674 of record OZ038508.1, on the reverse strand, counting down.
CAGTCTTTCTTTTTTCTTTCTTTTGTCTTTGTTTCCATCCTGCTTGCTTTCATATTGCTTTCTTTCTTTCATTTTTTCCTCCCTTCTTTCTTTCCTTTTTTTCTCATTTTTTTTCCTGCTACATTTCTTCCTCCCTTTTTTCATACTTTCTTTCTTTCTTTTACATTTTGTCTGCTAATATCGTTAAATCATTTTAGGCTGCACATTATCATAGCGAGATAAACCTTAGCAGATCATATTGACTTCCGGTAGTGGCGACTGGTTCACTTTCCTGACCGGAAGTTGCATTAGAAACATGAGTATAAAAAGAAGCATAAAATAACAAGTAAATGAATGAATAAATAAAAAGCAAATCTAAATTTAAAGTTTAGAAACATGTGTATAATTCCGTTGTATGTATATTTCATGTTGTTCGTGTCGGGTCGTACGTTTCGTGATGAACGATAAAAAACACTCGTTGCTCGCTCAAGCCCATAAATGTAGACGTTAGCGAGATAAGATATCACAGAGGTAAAACGAGCAGATATTTAAACGAGACGTAAATAAGAAGCCATGTTTTCTTGTAAATGAACAACTATTCATTCTGAGTTTTAACAAAAAGTGGGAAAAATCAGCTGCATTTAATGCATCTATATTTAGTAATAAATTCTCTACTCAAACGATATTCTTAATAGATGAGCCTCTCAAAGGAGTGCTTCAAAGAACGATGCAAAAAGTAAGAAAAATATTAACTGCAAAAACCGTTGGAATATTGATGTTTCTATCTGTCTGTCCGTCTCTCTCTATATCTATATCTATATCTATATCTATATCTATATATATATATATATATATATATAAAAATAAATTAAAAAATAAATTAAAAAAGTGAACATAGAAGTCAACACTGTTTCATGCTAGATGCAATAATCGGGCCACCGATGATTGCATCTAGCATGAAACAGACTGTCGCCTCTAAGTGTTGACTTCTACGTTCACTTTTATATTTACACACGCTCTATCTCTGATATTGAGCACTTTATCCCATGAATATAGCACACTTTAAGACTATATTTCTTCATATATATATAAAGACATTTTTATGTTTAACATTCTTTTTATAGATACAAGTATTTAAGAAAATGCTCTGTTTATAATAAACAGTATTAAATAACATTTACCTGCCTGAATGTCCGATAAATTTTCAGAGAAAATATTCGTCCTCTGAGAGGATTCGAACCTGTATCCGATACGAAACCGTCATATAGCCTGACGTGCCTTAACCGTTTCGGCCACCAAGGATCGTTCGGTTGGCAAGGTCGAATTTACTGCTTATAAACTTCAATCTTGCCAACCGAGCGATCCTTTATTTAAAGACATTTATATTATGTTTAACGTTCTTTTTATAGATACAAGTATTTAAGCAAATGCTCTGTTTTATAATAAACAGTATTCTCGGACATTCAGGCCGGTAAATGTTATTTAATACTGTTTATTATAAAACAGAGCATTTGCTTAAATACTTGTATCTATAAAAAGAACGTTAAACATAATATAAATGTCTTTAAATATATATATATATATATATATATATATATATTTAGGCAGCAATTTTTCATTGATGCATGTTTCATTAAATAATATAGATAAGTTTTGTCTATTTATTTTAAGTAAGTTCCTATAATATTGACTGATAAGCTTAATATCATTATCATTGAAAGACAAATGGAAATTACCTTATTGATACATGTTTAAATCCATTCTTAGCTTTCGGCTTACATAAGCCATTATCAAAGATGACAATTACATTTCAATATATCAACCAATACACGGACGAAACAATAATGATAGTCTGTTTTTGTTGCATGAAAAATTTCAAAGCAACGACAAACTCGTGCATACGAGACGCGGAACATTTCTAGGCATTTAAAACAACATGCCTGGCCGCGTACACAATTCTGGAAAATCCTTGTTGAAAACACAACTATACTTAAACATGAAAACAACAAACAAAAACTAAAAATTCTTGAAGCTATATACATAAAACAGTTGAGACGTAACCTGAACCAAATAAACTACGAAATCTCCACAAATATTCTTAAATGCCTATAATTGATAACAGAAGCCATTGGTTTGTAACAACGACTTCCCATACTTAATACTTCTCGTTTTCACTCTCGCGTGGTTATGTGTAACGTCACGAGCTGCCATAGTCAGCGATGAACATTACTCCAAGGTGGCTTTGCGAAAATTATAACGCTGCACGAACACACTGGCAAGCCTTACCGGTGAGCAAATCAAAGTATTATAGATTGTCCCGTAAACTCTCCTGATTTAAATCCAATGGAGAATCTGTGGTCAATCTGCAAGGAAAGACTTTGTGGAATGGACATACGAAGTACTAACATGTGCACTGGGTCACGTTTTATTGGAAAAATATGAAAAAATGTAAATAATAACGGAAATATTCGTTTTGTTTCAATTAATTTGCACAATGGAGTATATGCTCCGGCCTTCCGCAGGTGATTGCAATTTCGAACTGAACCCTTTATTTCGTCTGCCAGGGTAAACACATGGCCCAGTAGATAAAAGCGTTGGTTGAAGTAATCTAGTGACTGAACCCAAAGAGTTGTGAGTTCAATATCGGGCCACATCAAAGGGGAACAAAAGACTTGGAGAGATGAGTTACTAGAAGGAAATAACTGAAACAAAAATTCAGATATCCGAAAGAGGTATGGCAAGTGGAACTAGAGCAATTTACCGCGGTGAGACGAAATAATGGGTTAGATTCGAAATTCCAGTTACCTGAAGAAGGCCGGAAAGTACAACGGCCGAAACGTTGTGAACAGGATAACAAAGATGAAGACAACATTCCTAACAATATAAACACACATCTCATTGGATCAAATCAGTGCATTAGTTCAACAAACGCTTTTATCCTCAAGGACACATGGTTCAGAGGATAAAAACGTTGGTTGAAACGTCATGAATATGACAATAAAGATGAGGACAACAGTCCGAATAATGTAAGTAGTATAAATAATTAAATTACCTCATCTCAGAAATATAGACAAATCCTGAAGAAATCCAGAGCATGCAACAGCCGAAACATTATGAATATGGCAATAAAGATGAGAACAACAGTCTGAACAATGTAATTAGTGTAAATAGTTAAAATACCTAATCTCAGAAATATAGACAGAACCTGAAGAAGGTCGGAGCGTAAAACGGTCGAAACCTCGTGAATATGACAACAAAGATGACGACAACATTCCGAATAATGTAAAGAATGTAAATAGTTATAATGTCTCATCTGAGAAATGGAGACAGATGTTGAAGGTGAATATGACAATAAAGATAAGGACAATAGTCCGAACAATGTAAATAGTGTAAATAGTTAAAATACCTCAACTCAGAAATAGAGACATATCCTGACAAAGACCAGAGCATACAAAGTCCAAAACGTCAAAAATACCGTAATAAAGATGAGGAAACAGTTTGAAGAATATAATTAGTGTAAATAGTTAAAATATCGCATCTCAGAAATATAGACAGAACCTGAAGAAGGCCGGGGCGTAAAACGGCCGAAACGTCGTGAATATGACAACAAAAATGAAGACAACATTCCGAACAATGTAACTAGTGTAAATAGTTACAATACCTCATGTCACAAATATAGACAGAACCTGAAGAAGGCCGGTGCGTAAAACGGCCGAAACGTCGTGAATATGACAACAAAGATGAAGACAACATTCCGAACAATGTAACTAGTGTAAATAGTTACAATACCTCATGTCACAAATATAGACAGAACCTGAAGAAGGCCGGTGCGTAAAACGGCCGAAACGTCGTGAATATGACAACAAAGATGAAGACAACATTCCGAACAATGTAACTAGTGTAAATAGTTACAATACCTCATGTCACAAATATAGACAGAACCTGAAGAAGGCCGGTGCGTAAAACGGCCGAAACGTCGTGAATATGACAACAAAGATGAAGACAACATTCCGAACAATGTAACTAGTGTAAATAGTTACAATACCTCACCTCAGAAATATTGACAGAACCTTTACCGTGAAAAAATATTCAGACAATATTTAAAATTTATCACAACAAATATTAAGAAGCAATGCTCTTTTAGAAACTTTTGAACCTGCGTAGAATCATTTGGAACGTGATCAGTTACTCTAAGATGGTTTACAAACACAGGTAAATACTTTGTGTACTGAGGCTCACTCTATACAAGGCCTAAAAGCCACTCAAGCGTTGGAGAGTAGCTGAACATCCCCACAAGATGGACTGGCCTAAGACCGTTTATACAGCACTCTGTCTTAGTCGGGGGAGAGGAGTTAAAGATAATCGTTAACTCTGATTGTTGACTCTCTGCCTCCGGGTGCAGAGGAACCCACACGAGGCCCTGCCGAAGGATAAAGTTTCGTCTGTGGGTATAGACAACTACCCGATCCCATGTATACGGGGTCTACGGGCACTTTTCGCCTGAGTCTACTAGCTAGGAACGCCCCACGTAAAAAAAACAGGACTTGTGTCACATCCCACCTTGTGGAGAGCTCACGGGTAAATACCGAGGAGTTAACGATTAGATTTCGTTAAAGCACTGCTAGTCGAGCTCTCTACCCGAAGGCAGAGAGGAACCCAAACGAGGCTATGCCGAAGGGCAGAGAGTCTATTTACGAGTCAACATCATGGTAGAATGTTACTGAAAGAGATTGTTGTATGAAAGATAAGAGTGAGAGTTAAGAGGCACGGTTTATGAGGATATGTGGGATACATAACGGTTAATCAAAAACTTGATACCTCATTTCAGAGATCCAATCACCTGAAGAAAGCCGATGCGTACAATGGCCGAAACGATGTGAATCTGGCAATGAAGATGAGGATAACAGTCCGAATAATGTAAATAATGTAAGTAATCATAATACCTCATCTCAGAGATCCAATCACCTGAAGAAGGCCGGAGCGTACAACGGCCGAAACGTTGTGAATATGGCAATGAATATGAGGATAACAGTCCGAATAATGTAAATAATGTAAGTAATCATAATACCCCATCTCAGAGATCCAATCACCTGAAGAAGGCCGGAGCGTACAACGGCCGAAACGTGAATATTGCAATGAAGATGAGGATAACAGTCCGAATAATGTAAATAATGCAAGTAATCATAATACCTCATCGCAGAGATCCTATCACCTGAAGAAGACCGGAGCGTACAACGGCCGAAACGTTGTGAATATGGCAATGAAGATGAGGATAACAGTCCGAATAATGTAAATAATGTAAATAATTATAATACCCCATCTCAGAGATCCTATCACCTGAAGAAGACCGGAGTGTACAACGGCCGAAACGTTGTGAATATGGCAATGAAGATGAGGATAACAGTCCGAATAATGTAAATAATGTAAGTAATCATAATACCTCACAATCCGAGATAGAGACAGATAGACTGCTGAATTAAATTTGAACATGTCTACTATATACTTTCTTTAGTTTCATGTTTTAGACACGCTTAGGCGATTATGTCGCTTTCCGATTTATGAATGACTAAGCAAAAAATTTCTCGCAGTAGGCTGACATTAGGTCCTACGGTAGGCTGGTTGCCAATCAATGCCATAGGACACTGTCTTACTATTTAACCCATGTCTGGAAGGATAAGAGACAGACTTATACCTTTCCTATAGGTATTTTGGCGTAAGGGAGTGTAACGAACTTGACATAAATTCGAACTCTACTCTCCGATCTCTCAACTCGATTTGTTATCCATCACATCACCCGCACATTCAGCAATTACAGCAACTGGTACTCCCAAGGGATCCCCCATCTAAGTACTCAGCAAGCTCGACGTTGCTTAACTTTGACGATTCAACGTGATATGTTCGTTTATTATGAAACAATGGAGATTTCTATGAGATTTATTTCGTCTTTTAAAAGCTACCTGCTCAAGTAGCGGTAAAAATGTCTACTAAGTAAAAATCCAGAAGCAAATGAAAGTTTTTACTTTTTAATTTCTTTCAACTTTAGTTCATCCGATACAAGTCCTGGCTCTAGCTGTGAAGGTCTGAGCTGGTGGCGCTAACGAATGTATTTTTTTCAATTCCTGCTGTGCATTTCTTTTGCTGTTTTGAAATAACTTTATTCTATGACATTCTTTGTTTGAAATCACCCTCAAAATTCTATAGTGCATGCTAAATTATTTTGCAGGTTGTGAATAACTTTCATAGTACCAATATTTGGGCCCCTCGGATATGTGACGTCAATATCTGAACGAATTCGAGCAGGAACAGCACTTATGGTGCGCGGACAAGAAAATCCCAAGGCGTTTCGGAAGTTGAAATGTTAAACAGTGACATGAATTCTTGGACACTCTATGGTGCCAAGTTGTTCGAACAATGGGAATGATTTTATCTGAAAGAGTGTAGAATTTGACAGTCTGTCGATGTTAGTTTTAGGTAATTAGCTTGAATGATGAAGGACACGTTTCGAAAAGTAAGGAGAACATGAAAGTGACCACTGATTAGCTCTTGACACAGAATACGGAGAGAAATTTGGTGCCTTTTATTGTACGTTTGGTGTCTCCAGTCAGTCGGATTTTCAGCCTCGTTTTGAGTGATTGGGAGTTTAGATAAGAAGGAAACGAGGAATGAGGCGAGAGCTTGAAAGAAAAGAAAGTAGAAGAAAATTAAAAGAAAAGGGAGAAATTTAATTTATAACGAAGACAATAAAGAAAGAAAGAAAGAATCAAGCCAGTAGAAGCAAACAAGCAAGCAAAGGGAAGGAAGAAAGAAAGAAAGAAAGAAAGAAAGAAAGAAAAAAAGAAAGAAAGAATAAAAGAAAGAAAGAATCAAGCCAGCAGAAGCAAACAAGCAGGCAAAGGGAAGAAAGAAAGAAAGAAAGAAAGAAAGAAAAATACGAAGGAAAGAAAGAAAGAAAGAAAGAATCAAGCCAGTAGAAGCAAACAACCAAGCAAAGGAAAGAAAGATAGAAAGAAAGAAAGAAAGAAAGAATCAAGCCAGTAGAAGCAAACAAGCAAGGAAAGGGAAGAAAGAAAGAAAGAAAGAAAGAAAGAAAGAAAGAAAGAAAGAATCAAGCCAGTAGAAACAAACAAGCAAGCAAAGGGAAGAAAGAATGAATGAAAGAAAGAAGCAAGCCAGTAGAAGCAAACAAGAAAGAAAGAAAGAAAGAAAGAAAGAAAGAAAGAAAGAAAGAAAGAAAGAAAGAAAAAAAGAAAGAATCAGGCCAGTAGAAGCAAACAAACAAGCAAGGAAAGGGAAGAAAGAAAGAAAAAAAAAGAAAGAAAGAAAGAAGGTAGGCAGGAAATATAAAAGGAAAGACGAAAAATGAAGGAACGAAAACGAAAAGGAAGAAAGAAATTAGTAAAGGAAAAAAGAGAAACAGGAAAAAAAATGTACGAAAGAAGAAAAAGAAGTAATATTAAGAAAAAAGAAAGAAAAGAAAGAAAGAAAAAAAAGAAAATGTATTGAGAGAAAGAATTAAGAGAATTAAGAAAAGGAAAAAGAGAAATGAAAGAATAATATTAAAAGAAAGAGACATTTAATTTATAAATAAAGTGAAAAGTAACGAATAAATAAATAAAGGAAGGAAGGAAGGAGGTGAGCAGAAAATATAAAATTAAAGACAAGAAAATTGTAGGAAAGAAGACAAAAAGGAAGAAAGAAATGGATAAAAGAAGAAAGAGAGACACGAAGGAAGATTTACTAACAGAAGAAAAAGAAGAAGTAATAATAAGAAAAAGAAGAAAGCAAAGAAAGAGAGACAGGAAGGAAGATGTACAAAGAGAAGAAAAAGAAAAGTAATAAGAAGAAAAAGAAGAAAGACATGTAAGAAAGAAATGGGGGTAAAAGAAGAAAATAAGAAATGGTTGAAAGCAAGAAGAGGAATGAATAGAACGAAAGTGAAAAACACAATCAAAACAGAACGGACGAATATTTACTAAGAGAAGAAAAGAAAAAGAAAAAACAATATTAAAAAAATTGAAGAAACGATGAAAGCTGCAAGGATACAATTACGAAGAAGGAAAACTTGCTAACAATCTTGCAATGGCAAAGCACAAGCGTCTTGCTTAATTGTTGCCGCTTCCCATTGCGGCTTCACAACTGAGATTCATCCCAGTCTTGTCGTTCCGCTTTCGCCTCCAGCTTGGAACTCGGATATAAATTCTAATTTTCAAGTTCGGCTAACATTCATTCCACTGTCACAAATCAATACTGTGATACGATCCATCTTTCTCTCTCTCTCTCTCTCTACTCTCTCTCTCTCTCTCTCTCTCTCTCTATATATATATATATATATATATATATATGAGGAAAAATATGGAAAGACAAAAAATCCGAATATGCAAGTTTACTGTTTTTAATGTTGTTTCAATGTCGCCGTCAGACGTTTCGGTCTAGTAGACCTTCTTCAGGACATAGTTATAAAAACATAATTAAAATTAGACGATATCCAAGTCAACATGCAAAGACGATAGACATAAGAATAATCAAAACAAAATGACTGAATTTTAAGATTTTTACTGAGCGCTAAAAATAAAGCTTTGAAAATTCATAAAATTCATTCATCATCGCAAAATGACACCTCGAATACTACTACTACTACATCTACGTCATTGAAAGGCACACTTTCAGCTGCCCCTGATAATTCTTTCGGTCGCATCTTTCTACCGAATAACCCTTTGACCGAACGTATCTCCAATAATTTAAATGCGCTAAAAATTAAAACTACTATATTACCTACTAGAACTATTCGCAGTTTATTAAATAACACCAGCAACCAACATATTACATCCGATGCTTGCATCTACAAAATCTCATGTAACAACTGTGATTTAAAATACGTGGGCGAAACATGTCGATCTGTAAAATCTTGTATTTTCAAACATAAACGAGATGTTCGCCTCAGTAATTTAAACAATGCTTTATTTGTACACATAACTAAATCTGATCATAATTTCGACTTCGATTCTGTGAAGATTCTAAAATATATTCATAATAAAAGTCTTAGACGGATTTATGAGGCAGGCATAATATCTATCTCGCGCACGGTGAATACTAGACTCGGCTTCTTTAATATTTCCCCTTTTCTGGCAAGATTAATGCTGGACAAACGTACTTATAAACTTTAGATTCTAGTAAAATTCTTCTTTTTCATTAATAATAAACTCTGTTTTAGGAATACGTTTTCACAACATCGCACACGTGACGCCAACGTGATCTCATTTCAAAACGGAACGATGATCTTAAAATTCAGTCATTTTGTTTTCATTATTCTTATGACTATCGTCTTTTCATGTTGAATATAGTCTAATTTTAATTATGTTTTAATAATTATGTCCTGAAGAAGGTCTACTAGACCGAAACGTCTGACGTCGACATTGAAACAACATTAAAAACAGTAAACTTGCATATTCGGATTTTTTGTTTTTCCATATTTTTCCTCATACTGCCGGATCTATATCCACATATTCGCTTGAAGATGAAACAGAACTGTTTTAATTTAATTATTTAATTAAATTTGAAATTTTTAGCTCTGGTTTTTGAAACATGGTAATTCCTGTGTAGCGAAGAAACCATATTTTAAATCATTTAAACCAGTTAATTTATAATACCATATATATATATATATATATATATATATATATATATATATATATATATATGTATATATCATGTATCAACCACAGTCGAGATCATGGCGACCACAACACAACGCCAGACCCCCCGGTCCTTCATTGCTGTCTCGAACATATATATATATATATATATATATGTATGTATATATATATATATATATATATATATATATATATATATATATATATATATATATATATATATATATATATATATACATATATATATATATATATATATATATATATATATATATATATATACATATATATAATTAGTTATTTAAAAATTATAACATAAATATATTATAAAATCACTACAAAAATAGCCATTTTGTTTCAACACCTCTGGTGTTTTATCAAATTACGATGTTGAATGTAGAATAAATGGTTTTAAAAGGTTCAAATTAATTAACCACCCCTCGCAAGGGGAAACGCTGTTACATAAGCTGGAATGACCAATCAAAATACAAGTATACGATAATTCAAAAAACTTGACAACGAAGTATGGTTATAATAGCTATTAAATGCTTTATTGGTTAGAATAAATTCTATTTTAGTATAACCTCAACTTTAAAGCATTTAATAGCTATTATAACCTTACTTCGTTGTCAAGTTTTTTGAATTCTCGTATACTTGTATTTTGATTAGTCATTCCAAGCTGGATGCAGTTAATATATTTGTGTTTTCTACGAGTATGTTTCTAATGGAGTCCGGTAAATTTGTGTGCGTGTTTAAATGCGTTATAATGGAGCTGTGGTCAGGTAGGTGTAACGTAAGACGTTAAGCATGTAGTTGTGTAACCGATGTAATTATTCATGAGTCCTGTTTGATCAGAATTCCTGCAAATTTTAAAATCTACTAAAAAAACAAACAAACCATAGCCAATTCTTAACAATATTAACTACGAACAAGCCACAATGCGCTCACCGTATACGGAAATTAAAAAACACCCCTACTACACACTAAGATATACACATAATGAACACACTCAATTAAGCTGAAAAATCGAATCATCCTTGATAATGGCTAACGGTATAGCCGAAAGCGCTCGGAAACATAAAACATTTCGACAGTTCTTACACACTCTTTGTCCTGTAAAGAAAGCTCTTGTTCGAACACAAGAAAAATTAAATAAAAAGCTCAATCGTAGTACCTTGTCTGTATTTTTAAAGAAACATGCATATATATATATATATATGTGTGTGTGTATGTGTGTGTGTGTGCGTGTGTGTGAATATATGTATGTGCGTTTGAATATGTATGTATAAAAACATTTTGGGATGACACTCTCACACACACTGACATACGTACATGCAGGCGTACGCATTTCGGTTCAAAACAAACACACTCATATAAACAATCTAATTTTTTTTCAGACAAACGACATTCCTTAGTTCCACCAGTTCTATCGTTTATGGCTACGCTGCGATCATTGCAGGGAAACAACCTCATCCCTTCTTATTCCATTGGTGAGATGTAAGTTCCAATCGAGCATCGTCTAATAATATGTTGCTTTGTGGAACTGAGTCCCAAGAAGATGCTTCTCCAATCACAAGATTCTTAACATTAAAGTGTAAGGTAAACCGTTCACTTCCCCACATATCACCTCTTTTCTCTTACCTCTGTATAGCTCTACAGTGGCTTTTGGGTTTTGCATAGGGTGAACTTTGTTGTAATACATATATATATATATATATATATATATATATATATATATATATATATATGTGTGTGTGTGTGTGTGTGTGTGTGTGTGTGTGTGTGTGTGTATAAAATGGTTGTATCTATAAAAATCGCGTACAAACAATAAATATATTAAAATAATTGTCGGACTTAGTCCATTTCATAATATATGTTGTCACTTGTTTACATTAAGAGACGCTTCGAGCAGATATGAGCGTTCGAGAAAGATCGTGGGAAATTTGTAGTTTAAAAGCAGTAATCGACCATGCTAACCAGACACTTGGTCTGTAGCTAAATGGTATAGCACGTCAGGCTTTATGACGGTTCCGTTTAGGATACAGGTTCGTTTCCTGTCGGAGGACACATTTTATATATATATATATATATATATATATATATATATATATATATATATATATATATATATATAGATAGATAGATAGAGAGAGAGAGAGAGACAGACGGACAGACAAACAGACAGGCAGATAGATAGGAACAGACAGCGAAAGGAACAGACAGATAGAGAGAGAGAGAGATAGGAACAGACAGCCAAAGGAACAGACTGACATACATAGATATAGATAGAGAAAGAAGGAACAGAGTGAGATAGATAGATAGATAGATAGATAGATAGATAGATAGATAGATTGCTGAATAAAGATGGCTGAAAACCTGTTAAGTAAATAGATGCGAGCCGATGTAGGTAGTTAAAGAAAAAAAAACTCAAGAAAAAAGAAAAGAAATTCAAAGTCATGGCGTCACGTCGAAATTGAATCTAGAATCAAAATCGACCAAAAAAAAAATATAATATTTAAAAAAAAAAAGAAGTAATAAAGGCAAAATAACGGCAAATGAAGCCCTGCCCACTCGCTGGTAAAATTCTGGCTGAAACGATAACATGAATCTTGATCGCGATGGTGCGAACGTCTCCCATCCCGCGAGGAATTATGACAAGAAATCTCATTGGACGCCTGCCGTCACAGCGGAAAAGGCTTGTGCAGTCTCCCAGTTGTAAAATGTCATCTCAAAATCTAACACACATAAAATGCCTGTAAGTAAAAGATACGAGAATGAGAAACTTGAAAGCGTCGAGTCAGGATAGAAAAAAAATAATGAGATTTTGCACGGAGGGAAACACACACACAATCGCACACAGACATACATGCCACTCCCCCACATATATATTCATATACTTTTATATATAAATATATGTATGAATAACTGCGTATTTTTATATATATTTATATATATATAAATATATATATATATATATATATATTAATATACACACACATATATATATATATATATATATATATATATATATATATATATATATATATATATATATATGCATGTGTGCATATATATGTTTGTACATATGTATGTAGGTATGGGTATATATATGCATATAAACACGCACAGAAACACACACACATACATACATACATATATATATATATATATATATATATATATATATATATATATATATATATATATATATATATGCACGAAGATAGGGGACAAAATACGAATAGGTATGTGCTTAAGAGATGTTTTCCCCATGGTTTATGAAATTAAGCCCGCAAGGAATCTTTATTTTTACAGGTAGCATGCCAAGTTTGTCTTCTACTTGCTCTTCTTCTTCTTCTTCTTCTTCTTCTTCTTCTTCTTCTTCTTCTTCTTCTTCTTCTTCTTCGCTATCATTGTCGTCATTTTTTTTTCTAATAGTTCTTACCTTTACACATTTATGCGTATTTAGTGCACCCTGGAGGTTATATCTGGCCTCCAGAGAAACACTACATCCTAACAAGGTGTGGAGGACGACTCCTACCCATAAGAGTTGCTATTCAAAGTCAAAAATATAGACACAGAAAAAAAAAATCTATAACGGACGAAATAATTTGTAGAATGATGAAAAAGCCAAAACGAAAAGGAATCTAAAACATTAAAATCTAGTGTGATGGAGTCTTTTATAAGATGTCTTGCTCACAGGCATATCTTTCGTGAAAAAGTCCTTTTTCATGTTCATATATATATATATATATATATATATATATATATATATATATATATATATATATATATATATATTGTCAGTGGATTGCCCATATTTTCACAACTTTTTTCCCAAGTTCATCTTTGTATAAAACATCTTTACGTACACTGTATCACAACTATTGACGTATTCATGTTATTGGACAAAATTTGGCAAATTAACGCACACCTCAACGTATGGGTTACTGACACGCACACAGTCGTATCGGATACCGACTCAAATGCTTCGAGGAAAATCGATGTTTTTCAATACTACGCACTAATCAATATAACCTTCATTCCCAATACCTACAGAGTAAGTTCTTGTTTTCGATAATCTCTTTTTGTAACAACTTGGAAATTCGTGATATAACGTCTTAAATAGAGTTCGAATATCGAATGAAGAGGAATAAAATGAGACGTGGTTCTATTGGAAATGCTATAGACGGACCACTGAGGCAACGAAGAAGTTTTGGGAACGCAAATATACGTAACGGAAGCGTCTATTATTTATCAGCGTTAATAGCAGAACGTGAGACACGTGCTAAGTAACTTTATAATTTATTTACTAACACTAGAACAAGTAGGATAGACTTAACTAGTAGCACCCCTGGAAATTTAACGGCGTTACTCTTTGAATTTTGTTTTCCTTCTTTCTTACTTTTACTCACACTAACGTCTCTTATATGTCTTTTCCGTCTTTCCATCAAAAAAGAACAGTACGTTATTTATGAGATATTGGCCTGGTGTCGCTGTCTTTTTCTCTTTGTTTTTCTCACTGAAGCGAAATAGCCTCTCTGATATGTCTTTTCCGTATTTCCATGCGATCAAAACTGAACAGTATACTATTTATAAGATATCGGTCTGGTGTCGCTTTCTTTCATTGTTTTGTTTCTCACTGAAACGAAATAGCCTCTCTGATATGTCTTTTCCGTATTTCCATGCGATCAAAACTGAACAGTATACTATTTATAAGATATCGGTCTAGTGTCGCTTTCTTTCCTTGTTTTGTTTCTCACTGAAACGAAATAGCCTCTCTGATATGTCTTTTCCGTATTTTCATGCGATCAAAACAGAACAGTATACTATTTATAAGATATTGGTCTGGTGTCGCCTTCTTTCATTGTTTTGTTTCTCATTGAAGCGAAATAGCCTCTCTGATATGTCTTTTCCGTATTTCCACGCGATTAACCTGGAACAGTAAATTATTTATTATTTATTGATGGGGGTAAGGGCTAATTAAGCAACTAAGGGTGAGATAAGCAGACGTATAATAAGATAGTAATGAATTTCATCAAATAATATCATATCATAACGAAAATTTAGCCTGACGCTGGGTAAAATTTTAATGGTAAAACAAATCTCCGGTTCTATAAATTGAACGCGATCTTTATATCCTTCTCCAATCATTCTTTGTGCGTATGGTATAAAGTTACTACGATAAAATTAACATGTTACAAGTTTTAGGTGTTTTTACTGACACACCTCGCCTTGCTTTCAAGAGTGCGCAGGAGTTCTTGTTGATATTCTTAATGCATTAAAAGCTACCAGACACACAAGTATAAAAGCTGATTACAGATTTATTTACAGGTTATCTCGGGTTGCGCACCGTAAACCGAGATAAGACCGTGAACTCCTGGTGTGCGTGCGAAGTTAACCCGCGTCCATTATCAAAAGCAGTTTCTGAATATAACATTAGGTCAGATTATATTATGCAATGGTCTCACAGTAATATTCCTACTAAGCAAACGATGACGGCAAAACTTACCACCTATCTTCTTCTATGTAATATGTCTTTTCAGCAAGTAGGAGATCATGGCTCTCCACAACTTCTTATTCTTGTAGTTCTAAACAACGTTTATCTCCTTAATACTCTACTCAGGTCATGCTATGCTATCTATTTACATAATCTTGTTTGGTAGGTAACGTTACATCTCCCTCCTCTCCTCTTGTATGCGCTGTGAGTGTCAAATTCTTCAAGCCTTATTTCCTCAGGACATTGGCGATCATTTTATTTCTCTGTTTCTGATTCGAAGTATTAGTATTCCATTTTGTTCATATTTTCCTTAAAAATTCATCGTTATTCAATTTGTCTATCTATAGTATTCTCATCATCCTTCTCACATTGTTTGGAATCTGTCACTGGATCTAACCAATACCCGGTTAAGGCAGAGGAGAACTTTCAGAGGGAAATTAGCAGGAGATAACTGATAACTGACATCCATTAAACATGGCACGTGGAACTAGAACAGTCTACCCCAGTAAGCGAAATAAAGGGTTCAGTTCGACATTCCAACTACTTGAAGAAGGCCGGAGCGTACAACGGCCGAAACGTTGTAATAAACATGACGACAAAGATGAGAACAATAGTCCGAATAATGTAAATAATCTATCTATCTATCTATCTATCTATCTATCTATCTATCTATCTGACTGTCTGTCTGTCTGTCTGTGAATTGTTTTGTTATTAATTTGACAGACTTTTATCACTTTCAACTTAGGTACTCCTATTTGAGTAGATGTTCCGTTTATTTATTAAACAGTATATATTTTGTGTGTTTTAGAATGGATTTTTTCATGCTATTAAATTTGGCCTCACCTGACCGTCTGCTCTTCATGAACAATTTGGTTTAGGGGTGCCGGGCTTAATGGTAGCTTCCTGTGTTCCCAAATTCTGCTGGAGAATGGAAATTTTTCTTTAATATGATTTCTCAAACATTCAGGCCGGTAGGAGAAAATAAATAAATATGCTGTTTAATAAAATAGTATTTTTGTGTGTGTGTGTGTTTTTTTTTTCAAAAAGCTGACACGTATTGTAAATCTCACAGACAGATAAATAGATAGATAGATAGATAGATAGATAGATAGATAGATAGATAGATAGAGTGAGTGTGTGAACAGACCGTGATAGATAGATAGATAGATAGATAGATAGATAGATAGATAGATAGATAGATAGATAGATATGAACAGATTATGACCAGACCAGGGTAAATATCTAGATATCTAGATTTTTAAATTAAATGTTATTTTTAATGGATACTCGTATTTGAGAATGCGCTCCGTTTATCTACATATAAAATTCTGTAACTTCATTTGTCCGTCCATCTGTCCCACCTTCTAAAATAACCATAGACTGACGGATCGAAACTAAATTTTGGGGAGATCTACGAACAGGTAAGTCCAGATGGTTTTACATAGCTTAGTACTATAATTTTTTTGTTATTTAAAATGCAAAATACTCAAAAGTAATTTAATGATCAAAATAACAAATACTTCTTAAAAATGCCATATTGTTTTGTGGATATCTTTCCTTTAAGCTTTATGTACAAGAATTTCGGTCGCCCTGATTTTGCGAGATCTATGAATAAATCCCAACGTTTCAAGAAGTTGGAAATTGGGACCAGAAATAAATATTGACGCATGACCTGTTGCATGCTCGGGAGGAAGAAATCCTAAGAATTTATTCTTCACTGTTAAAAAGGAAAAAATAATTTTCCTTAAGAAATAGTGTTTACCATGAAGTCCTATAAAATTAAATTAAATTAAAGAAATTATTGAACCGCGAAGTAAGGGTTTTGTCAAAGTATTTTTCAAACAAATCTACTTATTCAAATTTCATCTATAGGTTAGCTAATTTGAACGAAACGGAGAATTTGTAAATCTCTCGTCAAAAATGTTAGCGATAACTGCAACAATGCTAAATCTATCTATCTATCTATATATCTATCTATCTATCTATCTATCTATCTATCACGGCCTGTTCATTATCTATCTATCTATCACAGACTATTCACACACACACTCTCTCTCTCTCTCTCTATCTATCTATTTATCAAGGTCAGTTCATAATCTATCTATCTATCTATCTATCTATCTATCTATCTGTCTGTCTATCTATCTATCTATCTATCTATCTATCTATCTATCACGGCCTGTTCATAATTTATCTCTCTATCTATCCTATAAAGAAAGAATATTATATTTCTGCTTGTTCCTTCGTTCATTACTTAGCACGTCCATTCGGCTTTACCTGAGATAAACAATAGACCATTCCTTTTTAATTGCAAGTGAAGATCTATTTCAGATTAACTGTCCCCTATCAACAACATGGAAGAAAATATATATCAAAGTCCCTATTTAGTTTTAGGGAAAGAAAGAAAGAAAGAAAGAAAGCTTTTACCCATAGTAACATACAACTTCAATATTATTAAATGGAATGCGAATGATATTAAAAGATTGGACGCCAGGACTAGAAAAACGCTTAACCATATGAGGATGCATCACCTGAAATCAGATGTTGACAGGCTCTATGTTAAGTCTAATCCAACCTAACTATAAAACTACAACAACCGGATTGGAATCATGCCTGACAAAAATCAATTTTCAGATTTGTACATGGAATAGGTTTTTGGGGACTAAAGATATGTAATAATTGGGATTTATTTGGACATACCCTAATGTTACACTGGTCGATATGCTGAATATATGTGAGCATAACGAACTTTACTGGAATTTGAACTCGGCTCTCCGTTCTCCAATTCCGAACAGTTGTCTATTACACCAGCCACACATCATCTTGTATTCCGAAGCAACAATCTAGGTACTGTTCAGGCTCAACGTTGCTTAACTTCAGTGATCGTACGAGAAATGGTGTTTCAAGTCATGTAAGAAGCATGAATACTTTTGAAGCAACCTAATAATAATAATAATAATAATAATAATAATAATAATAATAATAATAATAATAATCAGCGGCGAAGGCATTAGGATGGAGTTAAAGGCGGAAAACTAACGAAAGCTACAGATTGAGACCTTGATATCAACAACAAGATTAAGGAACGAAACCAAAATGATACTTGCTAATACTTAGGGATTAATGAAGGCGACGGAATACAACAGCCAATTATGAAGAAAAAGACCCGAAAAGATATTATAGGAGAATGTATTTGATACTAGAAAGCGAACTAAATGGGGCCAATAAAATGAAGGCTATCAACACCTTAGCTTTTACCCGTAGTAACATACAACTTGAAGATGAATGAAGTTGAATGACATTAAAAGATTGGACGCCGAGACTAGAAAAATGCTTACCGATATGAGGATGCAACACCCGAAATGTTGATAGGCTGTACGAAGCAAGAGCTTTAGGAGGCCGAGGTCTAATCCAGCTTGAACCCATTCTAAAAACTACAACATTCAGTTTCGAAGTATACCTCAGAAAAACCAATGACCCTCTCCTACAAATGGTAAAGCAGCAAATCCATTCCACCGACAAGAAGCTGCACTCTGCAAGAAACAGCTTAATATTCCTGAAATTCTACCAACAAAAATATAGGGAATACCATCTACATCAAACGAGTAAAACAACTTGGACAAATGAATTTACAAAAGAAAGAAAAAAACTGAGAGGACAAGTCGTTGCATGGTAAATACGTAAAAAGAACGAAAGAAGCCGATCGAGGAGCACGGGGTTGAAAGCTGAGACAAAAAGCCTAACTATTGCAGGTCAGGACCCAAATCTAGCAATCAGATCCTATCACTGATCCAACTAACCCGAAATGCTGATCTGCGAAATATAGAGATTTTCCAAGTGTAGCTTAGATGTGGCACAATGCCGAAAGTATGGGTAACCCGGTAAGGATCGAACTCACTACTCAGTCGTAATTGTTCTAGCAAGACAAGCTTGCTAACCATTACACCACGCCGAGGTGCTCAGGATCTGAGAAATATATGATGAAACTATCGACCATATTATCTCAGGATGTCTGGAACTGGTAAAAAATGAATATGCCCCAAGTCATAACAAGGTAGCGACATGTGCACTGGAAGATATGCAAGAAGCACAAAATCGAAACCACTAAGAGATGGTATGAGCACCAACCAGACACAGTTACCCAAAATAATGACGTAACTATCCTCTGGGACATACCAATTTAAACTGACAGAGAAATAAAAGCCAACAGACCTGATATTATCATAAAAGACAAGAAATTCAGGAAGTGTCTGCTTATTGACATCGCAGTAGCATCTGAGAGAAACACCTCCATAAAAATTACCGAGAAATTGACAAATGCAACGACCTGGAGATCGAGATTAACAGGATGTGGGGAATGAAGACTGAGACTGTACCAATAATAATCGGAACTCTGTGCCTCTTGAGAAATGGAATGGACAATTTTACTTAGTGTCCCAGGTAACATCAACATACAAGTTGCCCAAATAATCGCTATCCTAGGAACATCCCATATACTAAGAAAAGTGCTATCAATTAGTGACAATTCTACTATAGGGCATAAGGACTATAGTTTGAATCCGGCTCTACAGGATACAAAGCAAGAAACATAGCATACACAAATAATAATAATAATAATAATGATAATAATAATAATAATAATAATAATAATAAATCTGAAAGAAACTGCCTCATCACCGACGTGACCCTTTCCTGGTGACCACAATATCAAGACCAAATAAATAGACACGTTTATGAATTGAAGTGAGTTTGCTAGAATGTGGGGCGTCCAAGAGACTATTGTCCCAGTCATCATTGGGAAGTTTTTGTCTGTAGCACGGAACTTAAAAACCTACATTAAGAAAATCGGAATAAATTCTAGCATCCTATCGCTTCAGACGTCTGCGTTATCTGGCACTGCATATATTCTTCGAAACGTGCTATCTGTTTGAGTTCATACGAATTGATGGAAAACACCTGTAATACAAGATTTCCGACTGAAGGAAAACCGTGCGGAAGAGGAGATGGAGATGATAAGAAGAAGAAGAAGAAGAAGAAGAAGAAGAAGAAGAAGAAGAAGAAGAAGAAGAAGAAGAAGAATGCAAAAACTAATGCAATGGACCAAATACAGAAATAATGGCAAGATAATCCTCTTCATGGTCATTAATTTTCCCGTGTCAATCTCGCCGATGTAGAAAAAACCTATCAGTGGTTCATGGTGCCGAATTAAAAGCTGAAACCGAAAGTTTTATTATTGCTGCGCAAGACCAATGTGTCCTAACTACAGATTTCCAAGTACACATACCAAAACATTGTGTCGACTTGACACGAAAATGCAAATTTTGTGACTAACATCCAGAAACAATTGACCATCTTGTATCTGGTTGCACGGCATTAGCATTCATTGAATATATAACTCGGTATGAAAGCGTGGGTCAATATCTCCACTGGTAAATTAGTAATTTTAATGCGACTTGCATGAAATTGATATAATCACCACCTAGATTTCGTTACAGTCATAGGATATGTGACATTTTTTTTTAAAGATCTCCAAAAACTATCTTCAAGAATCTTGAAAGCTTACGACCAAATCCCGTTAAAACAATGGTTCTCGTGCAACCATCAAAGTTAAGCAACGTCAAACCACGCCAAAACCTAGATGGATGACTGATGGAAAAATTAGGTCCTGTAAGCTTGGATGTGCGGGTGGTGTAATATATACTTGGCTGAAATTGTTAATCGGAAAGATATTACATTTCCACTCGTGTTCGTTATATTTTCCTGCACACAGATACAATTGGGAAGGAATGACTCAACTTCTTCTGCTCCAGTTATGGGTTAAATAATAAAAATTGTATCACTAAATCATTTTTATCTCACCCCCCACCAAATTTTTACAATCTAAAAATATTTTCTGGCTTTAAATAACCTACAATGGATTGTTAATCCGTAGAAAACAAATCAATTAATAAAATCAAAAGATAATTAGAAAACTAAAAAATGTGACACGTGAAGACATCAATAATTCCAATTGTGGTTGGGGGTCTGGATTAAATTGGAAAAAGATTATCATATATTCATTGACGGAACTCCTTACAGCACCTGCCTTAAAGAATTATAAAAAATTGTTCTGAAAAGACAGCTCACACTTTACGAAGAGGTTAATCTACGCAAAATGACTGCAATCTTCGATTTTTTTGATTATTATTCTTATTTTTTTTAAAAATTTCAGTGTGAAATATGATGATGAAAAACAAGGCGACAAAGCCACTAAGATGCAGGTGGTTACTGAGTGTGAAAGAATAAAAGAAACAGAAAAACATTATTAAGGAGAAAGGGCAAGAATAAAGAAGACAGAAGATAGACGTTGACGTTGTATTTAAAATTTGGAGGATCAAAGTTGACTGGAAAGGAAGAAGCCGGAAGAAATTTCCACAACGGTAGAAGCGCAAGAGAAGAAACTCTTAGCATAGAACTTACGGTTACAATTAATCATTTCGGATGAAATCTTGCCGTCAGTTTCGTCGTCGCTGTCTGCTTTATCACGTATCCAAGAATTTAATAACTTCTTTTCTGATCGCTTCCTTTAAAATGATGGCGTTGATGACAAATTAGACCAATTCTTGCATGAAAAAGCCGATGGCCTTGACAGTTTAGTAATGTCGATTTAGGACGATGTCCATTTTTTAGAGTCTTTTTCTCTTGTCATTTGACTTTTTCCTTTTCTCTTCTGGTGGCTTTAATTTTTTTGGTTCTAATGGTGTCGGAAAAACACCAGTTGGTACAATCTTGTGCTTGTGTTTCAAACGATTTAGGCTCAAATCCAGTGACATTCATTGTTGTTTTGAGTTGGTCCTTGTAACTTCAAAGAGGGTAACCCCATGATCTTTTCCCTGAAGTGACCTCAATGAATAAGACTTGACATGTAAACCTTGGCTCTTCCATTCTTGCTACATGTCTTCACCAGAGAAGATGGCGTTTAATGATATGTGGTTTGAAGCTTTGACTGTTGCCCATTTCCAAAACTTTGCTGTTAATCACATAATAATTCCATCTGATGTTCAAGAATGAACGAAGCTTTAGCTGGAGAGGAAAGGATTGTAATTTTTCACAACTATATTGCAATGTTGCAATGACAACACCATTAGAGACCATAATTTTTGTTGGTAAGTTCAGATCTTTGTTGTCAAAGACATGTTTGATTAGCTTTTTGAATGCTCCGTCTGCAGCTCCAATACTGTGTTCCATATTCTTTTCTGAGGTGCACTTGTTTGAGAAAAGGTTGCTTAGACATCGAAATGGAAATTATCCGTGAAGCAACTCATATAATTTAATTCCTATGCTTCTGAGTGCTTCCATTATCATGATGGCATTGATGACTGAGAGAGCCGATGGCATTGATGGTATAGTAATGGCGGTGGAGGACGATGCCAATTTTCTTGATTCTTTTTCTCTTATCGTTTGACTTCTTCTTTTTCTCCTCTGGTGGTTCCAAAGATTTTGGTTCCAATGGTGATGGAACTTCGCCAGTTGGCGCAATCTTGTGCTTGTGTTTCAAATGATTTAGGCTCAAGTCCTGTGATATTCATTGTTTTTTTTTAGTTGGGCCTTGTATCTTCAGAGAAGACACATGTATATAGTTACCTATCAGACTTATCATTAAGTTACCTCATGGTAACATATAGTTATCTATATAGTTACCTATAGGTAGAAGGTTACAAACTAAGATGCACTGTTTATGGTGATATGTGAGGAAGATAACAGTTGACTCTAGACTGAAGTTGGCCAAGCATTTTCTTGTGAGATGGTCCCAGTAACTAATTGTTCATGGAAAGAAGCTGCTTGAGTGGAACTTACATCTCAATTGTAGAATGGCAATGGTTTGCTACAATGTATGCCAGCTTTATTTCATGTTCAAGAATTCAGTTTCTTTTTTATTGGTTGCTTCCTTTGATGATGACGTCATTGATGACTAAGTAGACCAATTCTCGCATGAGAGAGCTAATGGCATGGATGGTATAGTAATGGTGGTAGAGGATGATGTTAATTTTGTTGAGCGTTTTTCTCTTGTCATTTGGCTTCTTCCTTTTCTCCTCTGGTGGCGTCAAAGTTTTTGGTTCCACCAGATCGTACATTGTTGTGCTTGTGTTTCAAACTATTTAGGCCCAAGTCCAGTGGATTTCATTGTTGTTGTGAGTTGGTTCTTGTATCTTCGAAGCGGTCGACTCCGTGGTCTTTTTCCTTTCCCTTTCCAACAGTCAAAGCATCAAATCGTTGATCATTAAACACCGTTTTCGATTGTCAGGACATGTAGCAAGAAAGGAAAAGTCAAGGTTTCCACGTCACGTCTTATTCGGCGCCGTCAATCTCTTTCTGCGCTTAAATTCATAAAGTCTAGAAGAAAGTACATTAGAATAATTACTATGAAAGTACTTAGAGTTAAATTGCATGGATGCTACATTAAGGTGGTGGGAAAGTGACTGAAGCGGAGGCGCCAGATCAGGACCAATGACATTGCAGATTCTTCTTTCGATTTTATCATTGGTATCCGGAAGAAAATATGTACCACAGAAAGCAATGAGAAAAATAAGATAATAGAGTATGCAGTGGATGTTTATGGTGATTCGACTATATTTTCTCCCATACGTTCCCCAACAATAACTACCAAATATCTGCTGTGTGAAGAAAGAAATGCATAAATATTAATCATAACGATAATTCTGCATTTGCACCTTTTTTCTTTCGCCTTTGACCTTCCGTATCTATTTTTTATGCCGGTTTTTTTTTAATTCTTTTCCGTGAGTTTCATTGTCCTTTATCCAAATGTTTTTTTCTCGCGTTTTCTTTAACAATTTTTTTTTTACATTTTCAATTTCCTTTTTTCCTCGACGATTTCTGGTCTAAATTTTCTTTATTCTTTTTGCAACATGACACCCATTCTGAGCCATTTGAGTTCATTAAACTCTCACAAATCAATTATTCATAAGGAAACAAGCGTGTAAAAGAAAAATGCAAAATGAAGAATGAAGTGCTTTATTTGTTTTCTTTTTTCAGCGTATTACATTTTCTCTGCTGATTACAGTATCCCTGTTGAAAATAACTATTACGAAGCACTGACATCATAGAAGGGCCAGACCCCACACCGTCACTGTAAAATCGAACAGGCGCTAACGGGTGGACACGAAGTTATGAACGCCCAAACCAAAAAGAAATATGGCGTCACATTTTAGCTAAGCGTTGGTAACAGAGGAAGCCAATCTTTGCTTCGGCGGGAGAAGCAGACAACACTCACTTTAGTGGTAGTGTCTTGACCACTTCTAAAGTTTTTAGATAACAGAACTCTCAAGTTAGAGAATTGGTTTTATAAACAAAGAAATCTAGCAGTAATTTTGTTTTGTTTTTGCAAGACCGGATAGCAGGCATTTCAGGAAATATGATGGTTGAAAGGAATAATAATACTCTGTCTCTACTGTCTAGCTTTGACAAAATTCAAAAGCGTTTACGCGGCCATGTGGGTGATGAATTTCTTCCGCCCCGCAACTCTTATCAAACAGACGAAATGTTGCCAGCTTCTCACTATACTTTCGCTATTCTTCTTATTCTATGTACCGTATCCCTTCAGGATATTAGCGATCATGGTTCTCCACAACATGCTGTTCTTTGTAGTTTTTAATATTTTTTTCATTTTGTTATTTCTCCTAAACCCTGTTCCGCCATCCATTTATTCAAGCTCACTAGGTATTTTATCTCTTGCTTTCCTCAGTACCTCAATCTGTCTTGTGAGTATCAAACTTTCCAAGCCCTCTTTCCTCATTATGTGCCCTAGAAATTTCAACTCGCTCTTTCAGCTGTTAAGTATAAGTGTCCTTTTTGTTTGCATTTTCTCGAAAACTTCTTTAGGAAGATTAGGATAACAGTCCGAATAATGTAAATAATGCAAGTAAGAGAGAGGAAGTGAGGATAACAGGCCGAATAATGTAATACTGCAAGTAAGGGAGAGGAAGTTGTGGAGAGCCATGGTCGCCTACGTTCTGAGGGGACACAGCATATAAAGAAGTAGAAGTTGATCGATTACGAGAAGGTGCTGAAAGATTTCCGATATGATCAAGAATGGATTAAAAATGTCAAATTTGGGGGAAATGCGTCGGATATACGTGTTTTCGCGGCTCCCTTCCGTTAGTCTGGAACAGATGGATATCTACAGATCATTCCTTGAGAATCGAACTCACGTTAGCTATTTGCGAAAAGGAAGTTTACACCTCTATAAGAATACATATTTACCTCTTTCGCTTTTTCAGCCAATACCTTTTTGGCACCCATTGTTTCTTTCATTAATTCGCTCAAGCAAATTCTTCATCTTCACATCGCTTCTGGCTGAAGCCAAATGCGTGCAAGTTTTTCCGAAGTGATATCAACAAGCTGAACATTGTGGAGAACAAATAAAAACAATCGACCTTTTTTTTTTGTTGTGAGTTGAGGGAACAAGCCCAGATATAATGTGAATTTGGGAGGTTTCTGCCCGGAAGTAGTGTTTAATAGTCCTACAGTTCGACCAATGAAAGCCGACACTAGGTCAATAAAATAAATTTGAAAACAGTTCAGCAGAAAGTATTTGTAAACAGTAAGTAAATCAGTTTTACAGAGATTGAAATAGAAAACAGAACAGAGACTGAATTCGGAAAAAAAAATGGTTTGAAAAGAAAAAGCAATTATTTTTAGGCGCCGTAAAAACAGATCTTTTTATATTTATTTGGTGGAAACAGCTTCAGGCGGAGTGACGGTCAATTAAGATGACTTTCGGCAAAATGTTTCCTTAAAAGTGCCTTTTCCTCCATAGGTTATTTTATATACTAAAGAACGCCAGCTACAGGGCTCAAGAGCCGCTCAAGATAAAGTATTACTGAATTAAGAGTGTACGAGAAGATACTAAGAAGTGAAGATTATGAGGCTAAGGAGGATATATAACAGTTGCTTGCTGTTGTGATGACGTTGTCATTATTTACATTATTCGGACTATTGTCCTCATCAGCTATGTTTATGGCAACGTTTCGGCCGTTGAACGCTCCGGCCTTCATCATTAGTTTGGAATGTCGAACTGAACCTTTTATTTCGCTCACTGGGGTAGACTGTTCTAGTTACAATGTGCCATGTTTAATGCATGTCAGTTATCAGTTATCTCATGTTAATACCCCTCTCCAAGTTCTCCACAGCCTTAACCGGGTATTGAACTCACACTCTTTGGGTCCTGTCACTGGATCTAACTAACGCCTTTATCCACTGTGCCATGTGTCCTTGGGGACATCTGTGTATGAATGCAATATGGGAACCATTAATAAGGAGTGCCAGAGAAAAGCGATAATAACAACAAAAATTGCAATATGAGCACTGGTAAAAAATTGTTGCTGAAGACATTAGGTTTATAATACCCAGAAATTCATGCAAACGTTGTAATAAATATGGCAACAAAGATGAGGACAATAGTCCGAATAATGTAAATAGTGTACATAATACCTCATCTCAGAAATATAGACAGTTACTGAAAGGCCGAAACGTTGTAATAAACATGGCGACAATGATGAGGACAATAATCCGAATAATGTAAATAGTATACATAATACCTCATCTCAGAAATATGGACAGTTACTGAAAGGCCGAAACGTTGTAATAAATATGGCAACAAAGATGAGGACAATAGCCCGAATAATGTAAATAGTGTACAAAATACCTCATCTCAGAAATATACACAGATATTGAAGGGCCGAAACGTTGTGATAAATATGGCAACAAAGATGAGAACAATAGTCCGAATAATCTAAATAGTGAAGACCATTAATATATCTTTTTCCTTTATTACTCACAAGGATTTCTTTATATTCAGGGTTATATACATTTAAGAATTCTGAGGATATCATGGACCGAGCGTGTGAGTAACGATGAGGTCAGAGAGGATGTAAACGAAGAAGAAGCTTATACTTAACATGAGGAGGAGGCAGCTGAAGTTTCTGATTCACGTAATGATGAAAGAGGGCCCGGAGAATCTGATACTCACAGGTCGAATAGAGGGAAAGAGAGTCAAGGGAAAACAACGCATCACATACTAAGCGGTCTAAAGCAAGTGGCTAAAGCAAGTGGACGACCGAACGTGGTCTGTGTATCACTCATGACACTTGATTTTGTATAATTAAAGCGAAAATGTTTACCATTGGATTTATTCGTTGTTTGACAATCGGGCCACGTTTTCCTGCCTGTTTAGGTAATAATGCTGAAGACGCATGGCGCAAAATACACTATTGATCTTATTTAAAAGAACCAAGCCCGCCACCTGTCATGTGTTGCTTTTCCCTGTTTTTTTTCCCTCTATTCGACCTGTGAGTATCAGATTCTCCAGGCCCTCCTTTCTCATCCCGTGTCCCAGAAATTTCTTCTGCCTCTTCCTTATGTTAAGCATAAGCTTTCCTCTTGTTTGCACCCTCTCCAAGACCTCATCGTTGCTCACATGCTCAGTCCATGATATCCTCAGCATCCTTCTGTAGAACTACGTCTCCGCCGCCTCGAGTCTCTTCTCCATCCTGTCTCGCAATACTCTGCCCAGCTTCTGCAATGCATCCTTGGCCATCGCAATCTGTCTTCGGATCTCAGCATTGCACCTACCGTCCTCAGTCAGAACACTTCCCAGATACTTAAACTTCCGCACATGTTTGATTTACTGTCGCTGACTGCAAATCAAATTTTGGGCTCAATCCTTTTACTGATGACCATGCATTCTGTCTTCTTGTCGTTTATGCTTAGTCCTTTCTTCTCGCTCTTCTTTACTTCCTTCTGTAGGAGGTTTTGTAGTTTCTTTTCTGTGTCTGCTATCAGCACCGTGTCATCTGCGTATCTGATGTTGATAAGGTTGTGACTGCCAATGACGAATCCTGGTAGGATATCCAGTTCCATCAGAATTGCCCCGCCTGATAGGTTTATAAGTCCGGTGAGAAGACACATCCTTGCCTTACGCTTCTTTCTAATTTTGCATATTCGCTGAGCTCTTTCTCGATGCGAATGCATGCCGTTTGCTGCATGTATAGGTTCTTGATTATTCTATCTTTCCCGAATATATCAAGGTTGCTGAGCAGTCCTACAGATCCTTGTGGCGTACTTTCTCGAATGCCTTTGCGTAGTCTACTTGTACAAAAGCAGCTTCTCGAAGCCGTTTAAAAACGGCTTAAAAGTGCAAGTATCCATGAATTTCAAAAGGGTTTGAAAGATAGCGGCAAGAAACTGTCATGAGAGTTGATATTGTTTTCGAAGCTCTTGAAAGAAAATGGTTTAATTCTCCTCTCTCCTTCTCGTCTTTGTCAACTCTGCTCACTTTTTCTCCTTTCTTCTTATCTCTCCTCACTCTCTCTCATTTCTTCTTAATTCTCCTCTCACTTCCCCTGTTTCTTAACTCTCCTCACTTTTTCTCCTTTCTTCTTATCTTTCCTCTCTCTTTCTCATTTCTTCTTAATTCTCCTCTCACTTCCCCTTTTTCTTACCTCTCCTCACTTTTTTTCCTTTCTTCTTATCTCTCCTCACTCTTTCTCATTTCTTCTTAATTCTCTTCTCTCTCTCTCTCTCTTTCTCCTTTCTTCTTATTTCTCCTTTCTCTTTCTCTTGCCTTTTTCCTTTCTACGTTCTTCTTATCTCTCTGTACCCCTCTCTTTCCTTAACCATTTCATTATTTTTTTTCTTCTTACCTCTTTGACTCCTTTTCTTTCTTCTTACTTCTTTCTCTATCTCTCGTTCTCCTTTTTTCTCACCTCTCTCTATTTCTTTTACGTTTCTTACCTTACTTTCTCCATCATTTCATCATACTTCTCTCTTCTTTCTCTTTCTACTTTCTTCTTACCTCTCTCCGTTTCTTTCTTCTTTGTTACCACTCTCTCTCTCTTTCTTTTTTCTTATCTCTATTCTTCTCATTTCTTCTTACATTTATGTCTCTATTTTTTCTTCCTACTTAACAGTCTCTATCTCTTTTTCTTTCTCTTTTGTTACCACTCTCACTTTCTCCTTACTCGCTCTCTTTCTTTCTCCTGTCTTATCTTTCTTTTTCTCATTTCTTCTCGCGTGTTTGTTTCTCTTTTTCCCTTCTTCTTAACAGTCTTTTTTCTTCCTATCTCTCTCACTTTTCTTCTTTTTCTTACTTTTCTCTTTCTTTCTACTTTCTTTTTACCTATCTCTCTTTCTTTCTCCTGTTTTTTATCTTTTTTTTCATCTCTTCTGGCGTCTCTGTCTCTCTTTTTTCGTTCTTCTAAACTCTTTCTATCTTTTTCTTTCCTTTTACCTCTCTCTTTCTTTCTCTTCTCTCTTACCTATCTCTCTCGCCTTCTTTCTACTTTGTTATTACCACTCTCACGTTCTCTTTCTCATTTTTATCTCGCTTTTTTCATTTCTTATTACAACTCTCTCTCTCTCTCTCTCTCTTTCTTCTACATTCTCTCTTTCTTTCCACTTTTCTTCCTGTTGATTTTTTCCTTTTATTTTTATCTCTACTTTTCAATGTTGTCTTTCTCTCTATTCATCCTTACTCTCCCAACGGTTGATTCATCCTTACTCTCCCAACGATTCGGCCTTACTCTCCCAACGACCTTTCACTATTCCACCTTTTGTCTCATAGCACCGTTTACATCCACCATCGCTATCCGCCCCGGCGGCCAATCAGCCAATCAAACAACCCTTAGTTCTGCCCTCAGTCAAGCGCCCCGCTAACCTTCAGTCAGTCAAGCAGGCTAATTTTATTTTACTCGCCCCGAATACACTTCTCACTCTGCGTCATTGTCGTCAATTATGAAGAGAAGGGCCCGGTAATTGTTCATAGTTCAAAGACGTCAATATTTGGGATTGAGGAGGGTCGGGAAGATTGGAGTTTGATGATGGACTATTGAGATACGGCAATCTCAGACACCCACGCCCTCCTTCTCTCTCTTTCTTTTCTTTCTCCCTCCCCTTCTCTCGCCCATCCACATACTACAAATAAAGCCTTTTTCCTTTTGGCTCTTTATTTGCCTCATATACTGAAATATTTCCTTTTCCTTCCTGTCTTCTAAAATAATCGTTGACTCTCTTGTTTCTATCTTTTCATATTGGATTTGTTTATTCGCCGTCTCTCTCTCTCTCTCTCTCCCTCCCTCCCTCCCTCTCTCCCCCTCTCTCCCTCCACCCCTCTCTCTCCCTGCCTCCCCTCTCTCCCTCCCTCTCCCCTCCCTCTCCCTCCACCCTCTCTCTCTATCTCTCTCCCGCCCCCTCTCTCTCCTCCTCTCCCTCCACCCCCTCTGTCTCTCGTACAAAATATGCTCCTTCCTTTCTGATGCTTTCTCATCGCTCTCTCTTTCTCTATTCTCTATGGAAATAAAATAACTCAGTCATATATTTTGATACTTAATCTTTTCCCCTCCGCTCCCACTTACAGGTTGGTAAGCCGTAAAAAAAAAACGAATAAATCAGTCTCTGTGTCTGTCTATATTTCTGAGATGAAGTATTATGTACATTATTTACATTATTCGGACAATTGTCTTCATCTTTCTCGCCATATTTATTACAACATTTCGGCCTTTCAGTATCTTTCTATATTTCTGAGATGAGGTATTATGTACACTATTTACATTATTCGGACTATTGTCCTCATCTTTGTCGCCATATTTATTACAACGTTTCGGCCTTTCAGTAACTGTCTATATTTCTGAGATGAGGTATTATGTACACTATTTACATTATTCGGATTATTGTCCTCATCTTTCTCGCCATATTTATTACAACGTTTCGGCCATTGTATGCTCCGGCCTTCTTCAGGTGGCTGGAATGTCGAACTGAAACCTTTATTTCGCTCACTGGGGTAGACTGTTCTAGTTCCACGTGCCATGTTTAATGGATGCCAGTTATCAGTTATCTCCTGTTCATTCCCCTCTCCAACTTCTCCACTGCCTTAATCGGGTATTGAAATCAGTCTCTCTTACATATATACTCTTTCTCTCAAAATCTTTTTCACTCGATTTTTACTCATTCATACAAATTCATCGCCTCTTATTATTTAGTTCTCTTTTTCTCTTTCTCGTTAGGGATATGGCGATAACCTACATCCACGTCCTGGGTAAGACGATAAACTGCATCCGCGTCCTGGGTAAAATGATAAACTGCATCCGTGTCCTGGGTAAGACGATAAACCACGTCCGTGTCCTGGGTAAGACGATAAACCACGTCCGTGTCCTGGGTAAGACGATAAACTACGTCCGACAGTAAGGCCTCTGATCAGGAGATTTTGAGAAACGTGGAACCACCTCTTAATTGCTCGTGTTCCCCGGTTCACTCTGACCCGGGGCGGTAGCACCTGTTAGGGCCCCAACTATGGGCAAATAGTTAACCCACAAACTGTGGTAAAAACATTAGGAAAGTGTAAAAATAGGTTTTAATACCAGAAATACTTCGTAAAAAAATTATTACCAGCGATACATTATTTCCAGCAATACATTTTTTTTTAAATATTACCAGCGATATATTTTTGAAAAAAATATTACCAGCGATATATTTTTGAAAAAAATATTACCAGCGATACATGTTTCAAGAAAAAATATTACCAGAAATATATTTTTGATGGAAAACATATTACCAGAAATACATTTTTGATGGAAAACATATTACCAGAAATACATTTTTGATGGAAAAAATATTACCAGAAATATATTTTTGATGGAAAACATATTACCAGAAATACATTTTTGATGGAAAACATATTACCAGAAATATATTTTTGATGGAAAACATTACCAGAAATACATTTTTGATGGAAAACATATTACCAGAAATATATTTTTGATGGAAAACATATTACCAGAAATACATTTTTGATGGAAAACATATTACCAGAAATATATTTTTGATGGAAAACATATTACCAGAAATACATTTTTGATGGAAAACATATTACCAGAAATACATT
Source organism: Acanthosepion esculentum (assembly GCA_964036315.1). Lineage (NCBI taxonomy): Eukaryota > Metazoa > Mollusca > Cephalopoda > Sepiida > Sepiidae > Acanthosepion > Acanthosepion esculentum. The sequence continues at coordinate 10,288,606 of OZ038508.1, read as the reverse complement.
TTTGATGGAAAAAATATTACCAGAAATATATTTTTGATGAAAAACATATTACCAGAAATACATTTTTGATGGAAAACATATTACCAGAAATATATTTTTGATGGAAAACATATTACCAGAAATACATTTTTGATGGAAAAAATATTACCAGAAATACATTTTTGAAAAATCACTATTCAGTGTTCTGCTATTTAATTTTGTATTTTGTATGGTGCACCTAGTGAGGATCAAACTCATTATGCAGTAGTAATAGTCGACCAGACTAGTCTCGTTAACCATTACCCTTCACATAGGCGCCAAAACTTTTCCGAAATTCTCTCAGATATTTAAATTAAATTCGATTAAAGTGTACATGACGATTATTTTCAAATAAGGTATGATTCAAAAATATAATTTAAACAAAACTACAATATAAAAAGCGTACATTACCGCCCCTATTAATTATGTCCGCACAATTATTTATATACAAAAGAGCTGAGAATCATCTACCATCTATTCAGTTGTGAAAGCAGAATAACATATATCATATTTTTAATACTGCAAAGCTCCCAAGAAAATTAAATTTCAGCATTATATGATCCATGAAAGAGTTGGAATGCCATTCAAAAATAAATTCATTAGAACCCCATGTCCTTCAAGATGTGACCATTCAGAGCTTTCTGTAATACTTTTAGTGGTTTGTACATGACAACAATATTTGTATTATTCCTAACACTATAAAATTGGAAAAGGTATGAATCCATGTCTTCTCTCCATGCAGATATGGGTAATATAGGGGGACCTGGCAACCAGTGTAGGAGAAGGAAACTCTAAAGTCAACCCCGATACCACTATCCTAAAGTGTGTATACATGAGGCTGAGGACCGCTAGTAAATTCAAATTCCCATTGAAACTCATACTGTGTAATTGCACGTCAAAAAGATTACAGCTTCCGCTATACTTGGTCAGCTGTCGGTCGGATGCAGCAGATTTGTTTCACGGAGTCGGCTCAACCGACCGGGTGACTGTCACAACAGGTAACAAGTGCTGGTATTGGTATTATTCAATGTCGTATCTTCGCATACCGTGTTTAATATAGATCGAACTTATTACGCAGGTGTTATGATCCTGCAAATTAACCATACGAAACAATTACTCCATGACCAGTCGCTCAAAATAATAATTCAGAAATCTGTCATCATCATTACGTATTTTGTTTCAACGAATTAAGATAGGCAACAGTAAATATCCCATTCAATAACATAGACAACCAGGTGATTATAATGGCACTATTAGCAGGAGTTTCCTTATGAGTAAAAGTCAATGCTACGCGAGTAACGCTTTTATTAACTCCCTGACCACCGGGCTTAGATCAAAGTGTATTATATGTTCTCCTGATCTATAAAGGTAATGATAATATTACTCGTTTCCTTGTAAGGAAACATTCGGCATTCATTGACCGAGCTACCAGTGATGTTCGGGTTAAACGTTTCGCTCCTCCCTGGCCATCGCACTCAGATGAAAGTTTATTATATGATCTCATCTCTAATGATAATGGTGATATTACCTGTTTTACTTATGCGGAAACATTTCCATACATTGCTTCAGCAGATAATGCTACGAGAGTTAAGCTTTTCTTCACTCTCTGGCCATCAGGCTGGGATCATAGTGTGGTATCAGTTCTCCTCATCTCTAATTATAAAGATAATAGTAGCCGTTTACTTATAATAAAACATTCGGCATCCATTGTCCTAACAGCTATTTCTGCTCGATTTACGTTTTTCTTCACTCTCTGGCCACCAGGCTGGGATCAAAGTGTAGTATCAGTTCTCCTCATCTCTAATTGTAATGATAATAGTAGCAATTTCCTTATAAAGAAAAATTGGAACCCACTGATCGAGTAGCCAGTGCTGCTCGATTTTCTTCACTCCCTTGTTACCGGGTTGGGATCAAAGTGTAGTATAGTCATTGGCCGAGGAAGCACCGGTTGAAATTTAATAAATCCTTCTGTTAAAATTATTTTTTCAGGAAAATAGGTTTCTCAAGTCTACGAGGTGTTATCTGGGTTTTGTTTTGTTTTCCAGTATTGATGGGAGTTTCTTTCCTAACCTTTTATTTGAAGTGGTCTGGAAATGTTAGCATCTTGATTAGGTCATTATTTTTTATGGTGGTTGAAGCATGGTGCATTTCTCTTCTTGAAAAGAACGCTCACAATATGAAGGGATATATTGCAACTCGATCTAGGGCAATAATCACGAGACATCTGATGTGAAAATGAAAAGGCATTGATGATGATGATGATGGTGATGATAATAATAATAATAATAATAATAATAATAATAATAATAATAATAATGTAAAAAATGCAATGACAGCTATGATAACAGATATGAGAGAATGTTTAGTGCAGGCAGATATGAAATGAAGAATTTGATAGCGAAAAGTAAATACAAAGCCTTACAAAGAGAAGAGGAAAAAAAGTCAGGAAAAACATTTCGTGAATAGCAATAAAGAGAAGAATAATAGGAAGAAGATGTAGAAAGTGGAAGATGATTGTTGAGTTTAGGGTGGGGAGAAGTTGAAGTCGGGTTAATTTAGAGGTGAGGATAACACATGTCGCTTCTAGTCGAGGCGTCGTTGTTGACATTTTGGAATTGCAGCAAGGAAATAAAAATAAAAATAAAAATGGTATGTGTAGATAGATAGATAGATAGATAAAAATAAAAATGGTATGTGTAGATAGATAGATAGATAGATACATAGATATGAACAAGTTAGATAAATATATAGGAACAAGATAGATAGATAGATAGATAGATAGATAGATAGATAGATAAGAAAACGCGATAAGAATAGACTGAGATAGATAGATAGATAGATAGATAGATAGATAGATAGATAGATAGATAGATAGATATGAACAAGATCGATAGATAAAAAATCGCGATCGTTAATGAATAGACTGTGACACATAGATGTGAATAGAGTGTGATAGATAGATAGATAGATAGATAGATAGATAGATAGATAGATATAAATAGACTGAGATAGATAGATAGATAGATAAGAAAACGCGATAAGAATAGACTGAGATAGATAGATAGATAGATAGATAGATAGATAGATAGATAGATAGATAGATAGATATGAACAAGATCGATAGATAAAAAATCGCGATCGTTAATGAATAGATTGTGACACATAGATGTGAATAGAGTGTGATAGATAGATAGATAGATAGATAGATAGATAGATAGATATAAATAGACTGAGATAGATAGATAGATAGATAGATAGATAGATAGATAGATAGATATAAATAGCCTGAGATAGATAGATAGATAGATAGATAGATAGATAGATAGATAGATAGATAGATAGATAGATAGATAGATAGATAGAAAGAAAAAGATCGTTTAAATTTCAAATGAAAAATTCTTTGAATGAATCCATGAAAGAAAAGCAGAAACAAAACACGAAAGGGGGAGAAGACATCGAAAGATGTTATCAAAAGAGAGTTTGAAAGAATTATTGAAGAAGGAGAGCTATTTTAATATTTAAAGAAACCTTCAAAGAAAGGAAGGATCTTAGTACAAGAAAGAGGGTCGCCGTTGTTGGAATCCAAGCCGGATTCGCGAAACACTAATAATAATTGTTATTCCGACTTCCTAGCCTTAATTCTACCAAACACTTTCCACACAATCTGCGACACAACAAACGTGCTGACGCCATGTAAACAAACTGCGTGACGATTTGGCGCGGAAAGTCCCGCCCAGAAACATATACGCTTGATTGATTCGAAGTGCAATTTGGATGAATGGTGGGCCAAAATAGTGATTCCATGTGCGTCATTATCCTCCAGACATCTTCCTAACTTGACATTCCATTCTTCCTTTCTCGTCCTTTATCTATCTTGTTCAATATTTGTGCATTTCCGCTATCAATTCAATCTTCCCTCCCTTCTCTCCCTTCACATATCGTTCCTCCTCCTCCTTCTCCTCTCTATCTCCCGCCCATTTCCCCATCTACTCTCTCTCTCTCTCTCTCTCTCTCTCTCTCTCTCTCTCTCTCTCTCTCAGTTTTCTTGTTGATTCAAATATGGTGATAACCAGAGGCGTATCTTGGTAAGCTCTTACCTGAAAAAGAATCATATTTATTAACATTTAAAATAGAATAAACCAAAAATTTTAACTTAGCATTTTAAAGGCAGTTTAGTTAAACTTTCTCACAAGCAAAATGATCAGTAAATTTGTTGTAAAACTTTGACCGACTTGGCAGCAGTTCTGACGGTTAGACGCAATACGTCCAGCATGCCTTTAGTCTTTCACTAACTTTATATTTCATTGGAAAGATCCACCTTTTATTGTGGGAAGAAATTAATGCCAATCGGGTTTTTCGGATCGGATGTACAAATTCTTAAAGGCAAATTTTTGCTTACAAGCTGCACTTGTATTATGCCAACTTGCCGAGGATGGTATGAAAGGCTATCAAAGCCAAACGCCCGACAAAATGACAAAAAACTCTTGTTTCATCAGGAGATTTCCTCGAGTAATACGAACCTAAAACGGACGTGTCATAATGTCCGATAACTCATTCAAAATTCTTTTGGATTGGAAATGTTATTATAGCTAAGTGTTCTCGGTTACAAAGGTTGCAGATATTACTATGGTTGTTGGAAGGATTTTTAAAAATTACACACACACAAACATATATATATATATATATATATGTGTGTGTGTGTGTGTGTGTGTGTGTGTGTGTGTGTGTAAATATGAAAATTAACATTGAATTCAACACTCATAGGCGACAGGTTGTTTTATGCTAGACGCAATCATCAGGCCTGGCGATTGCGTCTAGCATGAAACAGCCTGTCGCCTCTAAGTGTTGACTTCAATGTTAACTTTCATATTTACATACGCTGTATCTCCGATATTGAGCACTTTATCCCATAAATATAGTAGACCTTAAAACTATATTTCTTCATATATATATATATATATATATATATATATATATATATATCCGATGCGATGAGAACGAAAGTAATATATAAATTCCAACGTTCACAGCATTAATCCAAAAGAGGGCTCGATACCGATAGTAGAGCGATAATTATTTATTTATTATAATTTTATCATATAGACAAAAACATTTTACTCACTACAAAGATACAACTTCGTTTCAGTGCATTTCAACTGCACTTCGACGGGTGAGAATCGAATATGGTTTTGAACAATCCGTCGAAGTGCAGTTGAAATGCACTGAAACGAAGTTGCATCTTTGTGGTAATGGTTTTGTCTTTATGACAAAATTATAATATATATATATATATATATATATATATATATATATATATATATATATATATATATATATATGAAGAAATATAGTCTTAAAGTGTGCTATATTTATGGGATAAAGTGCTCAATATCAGAGATAGAGCGTGTGTAAATATAAAAGTGAACATTGAAGTCAACACTTAGAGGCGACAGGCTGTTTCATACTAGATGCAATCGCCAGGCCTGACGATTGAGTCTCGCGTGAAACAGCCTGGTGTCTTATCAAGTGATGATATAGAATATCACTTGATATGACACCAGAAGTGTCGAAACGAAATGGCTATTTTTGTAGTGATTTTATAACATATTTATGTTGTAATATTCAAATAAATAATTATATCTGCTCTACTCTGTATTGAGCACTCTTTAAAGAATAATAATTGTTGGTTATTGGAATTCACTCCGTATATACCAATCCTAAACTTGGGTATATATATATATATATATATATATATATATATATATATATATATATATATATATATATATATATATATATATATATATATTTCAAACAAGTTTGATTAAATAGAAACGACAAGTTCTGTCTGATTAATTTCTTTTATTTTACTTTTCCAACTTCCGGATAAGATGCTGAATACTATGTTCGAAGTTGTAGAACAAGCCTCCGGAGTTCATTTTTAAAAATTCTTCTTCAAGTAGTTTCGACTTCCCAGTCATTAACAAGAACTAATCTCGTGCTTGTTTGGCAGTTCTAACCCCTTCGCCTGCATATTGGGAGTCATTTAGACGCTGTATATATGGTCTGGAGAAATCCCAAACCTCACTAATCCAGAATTAACTAGTAAAGAACCTTCGATGGATTGTGACGGTGATTTGAGGATTGGGGGGATAAATTGCATAAATTACGTGTCATTCAAAAACACTTTTGTGTCATTAATAAGATGCTAGATAGGAAAAATAACTAATTGTACCTACTATAAAACCAGATATATTTTTGAAAGGATTTTACATATATATATATTTTTTTAATTCGTAAAAACATACATTAGAAAATTAAAAAAAATTAAATATCGGTTTTTAAAATCTACGAAAAATCAATAAATTACTGGATTTAATGAAATTATCCGCACATTTAAATTATTTGAAAGAAATTTTTATTCCGTATTATGAACAAAAGTAATTTTTTTCTTCTAATTGCATCCCGCCATAATTCATTTCAACTACCCAAATTCCCCATGTGTAATACGCATTTTTTAAAAAATAATAAGCAGAATTAGGTGTGCGTATTATGCACAGCTACAAAAAATCTCTAAAATATTGCCGTTTCATAGGTCAATTTCAGTTGCGAAATGACTACTCACCAGAAACACATGATAATTTGACACTAACATTCGATGTATTTGACCCCCTTAAGGGGGTCAAATAAAAATCATATGTACCTAACAATATATATGTAAAATAAAATAAGAATTATCATAAAAATCAATTAGAATAAAATTATTCTGTTTAAAACCATTTTTTAATAAGAGTGGGACAGGCTGGCCATATTATGCATAAGTAGAAACTTTTTCCCACATTAGAGGTGCGTATTATGGATGAAGACGTTTTATACATGAGAAATTACGGTTAATTTATACCTTTGTAAGTTTTAGCGATTGATATTGAAATATACGCAATATTTTGCCATTTTTTAACAAAAGCTTCATTTGTAAACTTCCAATTTCAACTCAGCTTTACGTGATTAGGTAATATAATGTGGAATTCAAACATATATATAGGGGAAGACAGGTTTGTCTATAGTCCGGTTCACACTCCTTTCCAATCTTTTGAGTTTCATCCTTTGTTTCCTGTTTAGGATGGGGTTTCTTGTTCCTTCTAAAGTCTACTTCAATTCTATACTTCTAACGTCTCCACCTAAACTCTAAAATTAAACACTCCAGGTCACGAGGGAAAAATTATTAAATTTTATAAAATCTAATAAGATGAATCGTTTGCTATGCAATTTCCATTGTAAATTGATCACTACCCCGAGTCTATATTTCTGTTATAGTGGAAGACACCTAGTCTATAGGTAATAGACTTTCCCACCTATTATAAGTAGGAATCAGTAGGTAGTCGAGAGAAGAATTGATTAGCGACCACAACTCGATTACTCTGCGTAACACTTTATTACAAGTTCCTAACGTTTCTGTACGTTTACCCCATTTAGGACGCATTTAGTCCGACTACAAGTTCTATCGTGGAAATAATTCCACAACAATTTCTAACGTCACAACGTAAACTATGAAATTATATTTAATATTTGTTTTTATTCATCTATTTTTCCTCATTAGGAGTACCGGGTGTAACAGCAAAATTGTCCATTCGTTAGATTAAGCTTTGAACCGATGTATCTTAGAAATGATTAAAGGTATTTTACTGGATTTCTCCGAGATTTTTATAACACTATCGGACTCTACTTTGAGCGAGTGATAGAACGAATTTCAACTCGGAAATAATTTCAACTCGGAACTAATTTCAACTCGAAATTAATTTTAACTCGGAAATAATTTCAACTTGGAACTAATTTCAACTCGATTTAAAAACCTCGTCCTCACCCCAACACCTAACCCTAACCATAACACTTGGTTCCGAGGTTAAATTAGTTCCGAGGTGAAATTAATTCTGCACCTTCTTTGAGCAACAAGAATATTTAACAGAGGATTTGTTATGAAATCGATTATAAACGAAAATGACATGGCCATCATTAATTAATAATAGCTAATGATCAGAAGCTCATGAAGGATTGAAATTATTTTCATATATATATATATATATATATATATATATATATATATATATATATATATTATTCCAGGATCATTTTCAAACTTATTCAAGATGATCTTTGTCCTCTCTAACCTTCTAACTTTCAGACCTGGAATAAGGTGACTCACATGTTTCACGTACGATTTCATTTTCAACTCTTTTTGCACTGCTCTTTAAATTGTCATAACTGAAACTCCTCTCTCACGTGCCAAATGTCTTATGAACTGAGTCTTTTCTAATTGATCTCTTTAGCTTTAAGTTGAAATGATGAACCCTCTTATTGGTGTGACTTCCTGATCCACTTTTCCTCTCTACTGTTCTCTCTTTAAAACTTATTCACAGTTCTCTTGATGGTTCTTGAATGGACTTTGAAGATGTAAGTATGAATGTTGGTACTATTATTGAATGCCTGAATCATCTTTTCCTCTCACCATTGCTCAGTTGAGAAGACTGGAGCTGACAGAAAATAATTTTAAACTGTTCTATTTCTAGCTGAATAACTCAAAGTGTTTTTCCTTGATTCTTACGACAGCTGGTGACATGATGGCTAAACGTGTTATTTGAAAACGTGGAAAAAAAGAAACTCAATTAGTTTACTAGTATTTTAGATATTAAACATTTTGTGGGATGGACAATAATCCCATGCTGTTACACGATTTGGACAATTTTGCTGTTATACCCGGTATATAGGTTTGCCTATCTTCTTGTTCACACTCTTCTCTGGTCTTTTGAACAATAGTAGAGATTTATCCCTAATTTTTCCTCTTTAGGATTTGCTTTCCTCTTCCTTCTAAAGCTTTCTCTTTTTCTTTCACTCTCTGTTACCCCTTGTGCGTTAGAGTCATTATCGCCTTGCGTTTGGTTTGGTTTGGTTTGTTTCCCGGCATGTCAACCTCAATGGGCTATTTAATATCGACGAAATTTTTATTGCTGGTATTTTCTTTTCAAAAAATGTATTGCTTTTAATAATGTATCACTGGTAATAATTTTTACAAAGTATTCTGGTATTAAAACCTACTTTTACATTTTCATAGTTTTGACTCCAATTTGGGGTTAACTATTTACCAATAGCTGGGACCCTAACAGGTGTCACCACCCCGGGTCAGGGTGGAACTGGAAACATTCAGCAACTAAGAGGTGGTTCCACGCTCCTCAAAACCTCCTGATCAGAGGCCTTGCTGTTGGACGTAGTTTATCATCTTACTCAAGACGTGGATGTAGTTTATCGTCTTACCCAGGACGCGGATGTAGTTTATCGTCATACCCAGCACGATATCGCCTTGCGTGGGGTGAATTGATTAAAATGAAATATTTGACCTTGAAGATATTCCATATCAAATATTAAGTGTTGCTTTTCTTGTTCGTCCTTTACGCCTAAGGCCTAACAACTCGGATTGTTTTAGCAGGTGGTGAGTGGTGTGCTTATTGAAGATAGAAAATGATGAGTCACAAACCAAAAACGGAGACATCAGGTAACTCAAATATAAACTAATCAACGAGGAAACATGATGGCTGTTGACTCGTTAATTGGTTGGTTTTGTTTAGCCTCATATCAACACCTCTATTGGTTATTTAATGCCGATCTCAACATAATCTTAACACAATTTTATGGCTTCAACTAAATATATTTTGAACGCAGTTGTTTACTTTCAACTCCAGATAAAATGTATTGCTGGTTATTTTGCTTTAAATATGTATTATTGGTCATTTTGTTATAAATACCGTATTTTCCGGCTTACAAGACGCTGCTGCTTGGAAGACGCACCCTAATGTTGCAAAGAAATTTCTAAGAAAAAAAGTCTTTCTAATACAACACATTCACCACGAGTCCATCACATACTGGGGCAACGTATTATTTACATTAATCACTCGTCCGATTTTGTTTATATGGCAATGACATACTAGTCAAGAGCAGAAAGGTTCCCTCCGCTGCTAGTAAACAGAGCATATTTAAGCTTGTGGCTCGGCTCCAGGAAGGTTTATAGTCTTCTAAATACTTGTAACAGCTAATTACTGAGGTTACATCATATAAAAGACTGAATTAGATAGATAGCTAACATTATAGTGCAATGACTCGACATACAAATCCACGTCCCTATCGGTCAAGTCAATTATCTGACAGTCCAAGCTTACTTTAGCCTGGGCGTTGCCTTGAATTCGTCTTGGAAGACGCACACTTATTTTCAGTGTATTATTTAGGAAAAAGGTGCGTCTTATAAGCCGGAAAATACGATATATATTATTACTTCGTTTTTTATATAAAAATATAATACAGTGTAACCCGGATATAAGAGAGTTGTCGGGACCGGAGAAGAAGTCTCTTATATCCGTGTTTGGTCTATTATATATACATTAACACAGGCTCTAATTTGGGACCAAGAAAATCTCTCTTATATCAGGGTTTCTCTTATATCCGGGTCTCTTATATCGGGGTTACACTGTACTGGTATTTTTAGTATTATTTTTATTGTGCATTTTCTTACTTTAATAGTTCTATCTTTTTAGGGAAGTCATTATTTTCCCATAGCTGGCACCCTAACAGGTGTTACCACCCCGGATCAGGGTAGATCTGGGAACAACTACGACTAAGAGGTGGTTTCACGCTCCTCAAATTCTCCAATCTCCCGTTCAATGTCCTTGCTACAGGATTTTCGACTTGTTAAACGCGTATGACTGTTGCCGTGAAGTTTTATTCGTGGTTTAATTTCTCGTGAGAATGATAACGTCACTTGGAGCCAGCAAGTGACTTGCAAACGCAGCATTGTTCTGTACAGAGATCTAATAATAATTCACACTAATTCGACTGGATAGTTCCATTCAATAGTCATTCAATGATCACTCCAGTCAGTAGCCTGACACCGCTATTTATACACCTGGCAGAAAACATATATTCATAAGTCCAGCGTGTCAGACTCGAACCTCGGTGTCGGTAGTTACTTATTTTCTCCCTATATGACATTGTGTTTGTGTTTTTATATATTACGATGTTAAATATATGGACGGTCTCCTTGTTGAAGTCGGTCAATGCTGCCATAATCCTTGCCTTCAGTTCATCTTTGGTGTTACAAAAAGTTTTGTTGATCTCTCGCTCAACTGCGTCCGACGCATAATAATCAAGGGGGTTGCAGTCTGGGGAGTTATGTGGTGAGATGGAAGGGGTGATTGTGTAACAGGCGTGACTGGGGTCTCCACAATTTACGCACAATAATTCACACTAATTCAACTGGATAATTCCACTCAATAATCACTGCAGTCAGTAGCCTGACACCACTATTTATACACCTGGCGGAAAAGATATATTTATAATTTCAGAGTTATCATGCTCGAACCTCGGTAATTACGCATTTTCTTCATATATAACACCAGGACTACTGAAGAATGAAATATAAATTACATATTAGCTGTCATATTATAAAGATGATTATTAGAATTCATCCAAATTTGGACGTGTTTTTTTAATTAATTCTGACCGTAATAGCACGGTTTATATAAACAACAAGTTATAGAATGAACTTTGAAACAGTCACCTTTGTTGCATATCTTTCGTTAAAAACTAAACAATTCTCATGCGCCACGACCTCTACCCTTCTGAGAATTGCTTTTCATAAGAAAGGCCAAAAAAAATGTTATCAGATTCTTTCACAGTTATTAAAATACTTTAATGATATGCCACGAACGCTGAAAGCTAGTCGTCATTGCTTTTGTGAAATTGTAGAGCGCAAAATATTACTTCTTTCATTTCGTTCTTTCCCTCTCCTTCTTACCTGGAGGCTATAAGTGATGAGGCGAGTACTAGTTGAAGATAAGACTGGATTATACTTCGACTGTGAAAAACTAATTGGCTTTTAAAGCGACTGGTGTAATTATGAAAATGAGATTTCGCATTACATTAATCAAAATTCAAATTGATAATTAAATTGAAAACTAATTATTGAAAATCTCAATTAAATTCAACTTTTTTGAATGAAGACTGAGTTAAAGTCGAAGGAAAAAAAGAAGCAGAAAAAAATGAAGACAACACCAAAAAATGGCATGTAGGAAATAAAGATGGGGAAAAAAGTCAATGTGGTGGAATAAGACGGGGGTGATGATAATAATAATAATAATAATAATAATAATAATAATAATAATAATAATAATAATAATAATAATAAAAATGCAGTAATTACTATTGACAAAAGAAGTGTAAGGTGCAAAGATTTTCAGAAATAGGAAGGAAAATAGAAAGACGTTAGAAGAAGAAGGAAAAGAAGAAGGGGACGAAAACGAAGAAGGAGAAAAAGAAGACAAAGAAGAATATGGCAAAGAAGAAGAAGAAGAATACGGCAAAGAAGAAGAGGAAGAAGAAGAAGAAGAAGAAGAAGAGGAGGAGGAGGAGGAGGAGGAGGAGGAGGAGGAAGAAGAAGAAGAGGAGGAAGAAGAAGAAGAAGAAGAAGAGGAGGAAGAAGAAGGCGTAGCAATGAGGATTATGATTATAAGGAAAAGACGATGCAAAACGAAGACAAGAAGAAAAATAAAATCAATAAGAATAATGAGTAGAAAAACGTAGAAAAGTGGAGGGAGGGGGTAAAAGAAAGAAAACAAAGAAAGAGGGAGGAAATAATTAATAGAAGAAATGAGCCAGAGAAAGAAAAAGAAAAGAAGGAGAGAATGAATGATAATGATGATAATACGAAAGAAGAAGAAGAAGAAGAAGAAGAAGAAGAAGAAGAAGAAGAAGAAGAAGAAGAAGAAGAAGAGGAGGAGGAGGAGGAAGAATAAGAAGAGGAGGAAGAAGAAGAAGAAGAAGAGGAGGAAGAAGAAGGCGTAGCAATGAGGATTATGATTATAAGGAAAAGACGATGCAAAACGAAGAAAAGAAGAAAAATAAAATCAATAAGAATAATGAGTAGAAAAACGTAGAAAAGTGGAGGGGGCTAAAAGAAAAGAAAACAAAGAAAGAGGGAGGAAATAATTAATAGAAGAAATGAGCCAGAGAAAGAAAAAGAAAAGAAGGAGAGAATGAATGATAATGATGATAATACGAAAGAAGAAGAAGAAGAAAAAGAAGAAGAAGAAGAAGAAGAAGAAGAAAAGAGGGGAATAGCAATGATAATAATACAAAATAATAAGAAGAAGGAAATGGTAAAAATAATATTAAGGAAGAAGAAAGAGAAGAGTGGGAAATAATAATAATAATAATAATAAAGAACAAGTAGAAGAAAGAGGACTAAAATTTTAAGGAAAATAAAAAAAGGTGGAAATAAGAAGAAGAAGAAGAAGAAGAAGAAGAAGAAGAAGAAGAAACTAATGACTGCCTTGACGACTCGTTTTCACGGTTTCTTAATGTTACCTCAAGTTTCAATGAATGACAAGTTTCAAACATAATAATGTCTTAAAAACCCGTTCGCTTCAAACAGAAGTGGGAATTTTGAATTGAAAATTTAAAACAATTTGGAAATTAAAGTCTTCTTTTTTTTAATTTTGTTAGATGAAATTTTGATTAAGCTTCAAGTGAAATTACGGAAATGGATTTTTATGGTTCAATATCTTTTCTTTTTTTTAAAAGATATCTTTTCTCCCCACTTTTTTTTTGTTGTTGTTGAATTCATCGAATAAAAATTCCAAGCCAAAAACCCACACCATTGAAATTTGCAAAAGCCTTCGAGCAGATTCTGAAGACATTGGTTCTTTAAAAAAATAATTTCTTTATGACTGATTCGGGAGTTTTGAAGAAATTCAATAAATCCAAAGTCACTAAACGAACGACTAAAAATTATTAAATTTTGTGCTGGCGAATAAAAACCTAGAGAAGGGTTTAATCGTTTTAAGTAATGGCAATTTATTTCTCGAGGTTACCGAGTGTGTCAAAATTGGAAGACTCCTCCTGCAAACGGTGTGATGCAATAAAATGGATTATGACTTATTTAACCCTTGACTACTAAGTGAATTCTGGGTTTTGGAATATGGCTGTCTTCTTTAACGTGTTTTCACTAAAGCTTGACAAAGTTCATATTCTGTTGGGAGGAGACTAAAGTTATATCTGGGCTTCTCAACGTTATTTTGGCTGTCGCCTCCCAAAATCACACTAGATCATTTTCAGCCACTTATTATATTTGGTGTAATGGTTAGCAAGCTTCCCTCGCTAGATCAATTACAACTGAATAGTGAACTTCAGAGGGTCTCCCATACTGTCGGCCTTGTGTCACATCTAAGCTACGCTTAGAAAACCAACATATTTTAATTCAGATTCATCCCCCATTATTTAGTAAGATAGATAGCCCAAGCTTTTAACCCTGCGGTTGACAGATAAATAATGGACCCCAAGGTTTTAATTGCGGGGACAAACGGAAGAACAAGATATTACCAGACAAGGTGTTTGCTTCTAGGGAGAAATAGCAAGCAAGCTTGTTTCGCTAGACGACTGAATACTGAGTTCGATCCTCACTGAGTGCCCATATTTTCGGCCTTGTACCACACTTAAGCTGCGCTTAGAAAACCACATTATAATGAAGAGAGGATAGAAAGAAAGAACGAAGGAAAGTGACGGTAGAAGTGGAGGTAATGCTCTCCTGCATTAAGAGTCTGCATCAGTGAAATGAATCTTGTCAATTGTTTCATATGTATTCTTCTACTTCTTTAAATAATGCTCTGTTTTCATACTTAAGCTCAAATACAGGGTGTCCATAAAGCTCGTATTACAAAGGAAAGGAAGATACAGGGTGTCCATAAAGCTCGTATTACAAAGGAAAGGAAGATACAGGGTGTCCATAAAGATATATATATATATATATATATATATATATATATATATATATATATATATATATATATATATATATATAATATTTGGATAAAATAAATGAAACAAAATTGGGTGTTTTTTTTATGAAAGTATTTATTTCTGTGTTTTTGTATATATTTACTTATTTAATATTTCAGACCACCTAGGTCTTTCCTCAGAAATCAAATGAGATACTGTGTTTGTGTGTTTGTTTACAGCGTTTGTTTACAGCGTTTGTTTACAGCGTTTGTTTACAGCGTTTGTCGTGAAGCGTGCATGTCACGTGATATGCAATGCGACTTTGTTTGAATTTTTGGCAGATGACTAATGATAGTGTCTTAAATGTTGTTTAAAAGGTTTTTTGACCATAACTAAAGAAATATTTCTTAAAATATTTTTAACGACAAACGCTGTAAACAAACGCTGTAAACAAACACACAAACACAGTATCTCATTTGATTTCTGAGGAAAGACCTAGGTGGTCTGAAATATTAAATAAGTAAATATATACAAAAACACAGACATAAATACTTTCATAAAAAAAAACACCCAATTTTGTTTCATTTATTTTATCCAGATATTATATACATATCAAGAAAGTATCGTGGCTTCTCATTATGCTATATATATATATATATATATATATATATATATATATATATATATATATATATACAGGGTGTCCATAAAGTTCGTGTGCACTTTAAAAGATTTATAACTTTATTTGTATTTGCGATAGAAATAATCTGTAAAAAATGTTATAAAGTTTAATGTACCTAGTTTTAAGTATAGCTAAAATAAGTAATGTGATTTCAGGCATTACTGTCAATCAGTTGGCAAATGTTTCCCGTCAACTGCAAAATCGTATTACCCTTTGTATTGCTAATGATGGAGGACATGTGGAAAGTTAAATAAATTTTCAATAAAACCTTAAAAAATATAGATTTACTTCTTTCTAATCCTTTTGAAACGAACCATTACTAGATAATATAGTCTAAATTTGCATTGTCTTAAGCGGAAACAGCTGGTAGTGTATTTTGTCCATAATAATACATTATCTCAAATATATAATGTTACAACTGCACTGATAAAATTAGGCCTTATGAAAAAACTGCATATACAGGGTGTCCATAAAGTTCGTGTGCACTTAAAAAAAATTATAACTTTATTTGTATTTGCGATAGAAATAATTTGTAAAAAGGATTAGAAAGAAGTAAATGCCTGAAATCACATTAGTTATTTTAGCTATACTTAAAACTAGGTACATTAAACTTTATAACATTTTTTACAGATTATTTCTATCGCAAATACAAATAAAGTTATACATTTTTTAAAGTTCACGCGAACTTTATGGACACCCTGTATTTAACGAGGAAATAGTGGAATGTTTACAGGTATTTTATAGTCACGGGGACAAGGAGCTTATTCAATCATTTTATTTAGGATTATGAGTCAGCGGGAAATCCAAACCATGAAAATGTCAAAGGTATCACTAGGATTATGTAAGTATAATGAAAGAGTGCTAAATATATACCTACTAGTTTGGCCAGGAAAATTTCGGTTTTCTGTGTTTTTATCTTCTGATAATTCTTAATTCATCGGTTAATGATTGAGTAAGCTCATGCTGAGTTCTACGACAATAAAATATCCGTAGACATTCCCCTATCACATCGTTAGTTCGCACGACCGTTGCGCCCTGCCAATACCTAATAAATAATGGACTAAGAGATGGAAAAGAAAAACACATATCAGAAATATTACTTGGATACAGTTGAGAAAAGGAATGGAAGACAGAAGGGATGATAGAAGTTTTTAAGATCCGTTTCAGTGAAATGGAAAAAGTTGACAATTTCAAATTTTTCATTTGTACCCACTTCTTAAAATAACGACCAGAGTTTATATTTATTGCAATATTTTGTTAAAGTTGTTCGAAAGACAAAAGGCCAAGAATTTTAAACATAACGTGCAGCAGGATATCGTTAACAATGAAACATGCAACTGTAGAGATAAAGGTAAATGTCCCCTAGATGAAGTTTACAAAGAGGAAGGAGTAATTTACAAAGCAAAAAATACAAATGACCAGAGCAAAATATATTTGGCGGTGTACGAAAGGCAGTTTCAATAAGAGATTATATATTCGCACTCATCATTTAAGCAAGAAAGCCTTAAGAATTCTATCAGATTAGCCAACCATGTATGAGAATTAAAAGAACAAATAACAAAGATCCGATTGTAACCGTAAAATATTTTAAAATACAAAATTTACAGCAATCATTGTGATAGTTGCAAATTGTGCCAAGAGGAAAAGTTAACAATAATAACATATCCAGACCAAAAAAAAATTTACTAAATGAAAGATCAGGAATAATATGATAATGTATATATACTATGAAAGTACTTTTTTAGTTCGTACGAACCAGGATGAAGGTACGTACATTTTATTTACTCCCCCTCCAATAGAATTTCTATATTCTTGCCTTTTTCCTCCCTTTTTATTACATTTCACATTTTTCGTTTATGTATAAACAATAAAGAGTTAGGAAATCATTTCACCCGCATCGCCCGAGGGTACCGAAAGGTTCAAACCAAGGTAGCGTGATTAGGTGATCGCGTAATTATATATATATATATATATATATATATATATATATATATATATATATATATATATATATATATATGCGTATGTGTGCGTGTGTGTGTGTGTGTGTGTAAGATATAAGTATACATTGAAGTCAACACTCAGAGGCGACAGGCTGTTTCAAGCTAAACGCAGTCATCAGTCTGTCACCTCTGAAAGTTCACTTCAATGTTCACTTTTATATTTATATTTACACACGCTCTATCTCTGATATTGAGCAATTTATCCCATAAATGCAGCATAACTTAAAACTCTATTTCTTTATATATATATATATATATATATATATATATATATATATATATATATATATATATATATATATATATATATATTAGCTTATTCCTAAATTTCACTTGAAGATGAAGCAGGACTTAACACCTCAATTCAACTAAATTTCAATAATTATATTTAGGGTCTCGGCTCTCGCTTTTGAAACATTAGAACTCTTATGTAGCGAAGGAATCATATTTTTAAAAAAATATTATGACATATATATATATATATATATATATATATATATATAGGGTGAAGCAGAAATACCTCCCATATTTTAAAGGTTGACCAAAGACTAAGTTGACAGTTATTAAAAATATTATTTTATTGCTGTTTATATAAAGAGATACAGTTTTTATTCATTTCGTTTCAAAATGACATTCTCCTAATGGTCGCATCTATTTGCCATACACTGCTGTAGACGATTTCTCAAGTTTTGTATCATCCGGAATTTAGAGCGCTTCGAGGTTTTTCAGATGTCTTTCTTTTAAGTGTTGTACCTGAAATTTTCAATCCATAGCAAGTAACGTTTTTTTTTTTTACTTTTTTTTTTATCCAGGAACATTACCCTTCCGAGGAAGGGCTCGAAAAGTTCTCTGTGTAGTAATTACAGATTCACCAGTTTTAAAAGACGTTTTCAAAACCGTGTCCACTGGTTCAAGGCCTTGTATCGGAAAAGAAAATGGTAAGACTAGCTAGATGAAGGCACCATTGCCACTTGCCTAAGTTCAGTAGCACCATTCAGGTGACAGTTTAAAATGTGGGAGATATTTATGCCAAACGTATGTAAGTGTGGGTTTTATTTTACACTGTATGGAAATGCCAGAACATTATCACATAGTTGCTTTCAGCATTTCGCAGTTTTCAACAATTCTTGAATAATTGAGTATTTTTTAACCCTCCCTAGCACCCATTGCCCGACTCTATTCCACCGCCTCGTATGGGGCACGTATTTTCCCCTCAAAGTCTCTGGCGCCTGCTGTAAGATAAGAAGAGATTGATTGTAGTTAAAAACAACAATGATCGGGATATTACTCGAAATAGTTCGGTAATGATCATCTCAAAAACCTGTGAATTTTGTCATCAATGGATGATCTGCTATTCTGACCTTGTGACTAACTAAGATAAAGGCGATGGTTAACAAGCTAGTACCATGGGCTTTCTTGTCTCTAACTAATTTAAAGCATGGAGAATGTATCCAGAGAACCTGATATGGAGTCATAATTAGGGAGCCATTTTCGTAGACAATTTTTATTTGTACTCGATTTACTTAATCTCTGTAAATATTTACCGAATATGACTTCGTTTTGGTCTATTTATTCTTTTATTTGTGTGTGTGTGACCGAAAAGCAACAAAGATCAGGATATTAGAATAGTTCGTGGACGAATATACACAGCGCTCATGTAATGAAATAAATTGTGGCTTAATATGGCGTTATTGCCTAATATTCAATGTTGAATTCAATGGTAGCATCTTTTTTATTTTCTTATTTTTTTTTGCAACAACTAGAGTTGCAGGTGTGTAGTTTATCGAATTGCCCCACACACCACCACCACCTTTCAAATTAATCGTTCAGACACAGTGCGTGTACAGATCTAACATTTTTTCATTCCCTTTGTCAAAGTTAACTATTGGGGATCATCTTTTGCTTGCAACTATCTGTGTGAGTAAAGTATCTATCTCAGATAGATAGATAGATAGATAGAAAGATAGATAGATAGATAGATATAAATAGACTGAGATAGATAGATAGATAGATAGATAGATAGATAGATAGATAGATAGATAGGTAGATGTGAATAGACTGAGATAGTTAGATAGATAGATAGATAAATAGATAGATATAAATAGACTGAGATAGACAGACAGATAGAAAGATAGATAGATAGATAGATAGATAGATAGATGTGAATAGACTGAGATAGATAGATAGATAGATAGATAGATAGATAGATAATGAATAGACTGAGATAGATAGATAGATAGATAGATAGATAGATAGATAGATAGATAGATAGGAATAGACTGAGATTGATAGATATGAATAGACTGAGATAGATAGATAGATAGATAGATAGATAGATAGATAGATATGAATACACAGAGATAGATAGATAGATAGATAGATAGATAGATAGATAGATAGATAGATAGATAGATAGATATGAATAGACTGAGATAGATAGATAGATAGATAGATAGATAGATAGATAGATAGATAGATAGATAGATAGATAGATACGTAGGATTCGATCTGAACAGACTCAGGTAGATAGATAGATAGATAGATAGATAGATAGATAGATAGATAGATAGATAGGAATAGACTGAGATTGATAGATATGAATAGACTGAGATAGATAGATAGATAGATAGATAGATAGATAGATAGATAGATATGAATAGACTGAGATAGATAGATAGATAGATAGATAGATAGATAGATAGATAGATAGATAGATATGAATAGACTGAGATAGATAGATAGATAGATAGATAGATAGATAGATAGATAGATAGATAGATAGATAGATAGATAGATAGATACGTAGGATTCGATCTGAACAGACTCAGGTAGATAGATAGATAGATAGATAGATAGATAGATAGATAGATAGATAGATAGATAGATAGATAGGAATAGACTGAGATTGATAGATATGAATAGACTGAGATAGATAGATAGATAGATAGATAGATAGATAGATAGATAGATAGATAGATAGATAGATATGAATGGACAGCGATAGATAGGTAGATAGGAATAGACTGAGATAGATAGATAGATAGATAGATAGATAGATAGATAGATAGATAGATAGATAGATAGATAGATAGATCTAAACAGACTCAGATATATGTATATTAGAGGGAAGGGAAAGATATTATTCCCTCTGAAGAATACCTAGAAAGAGGAAAAATGATCACCTGAAAGAATTGGTGTATAAGAAAATCAACTGTCATAAAAGAATGAATTTTAAAGTCAATAATGAAAATAAATTCTCATTAATTTTTAAGACTTCGGTTGCATTTTTTTTTAATCTCTTGGAAGGTTCTCTATGTGATAAGGTGAAATATTGCTCGGAGCAATTAATTGATGAGGAAAATGCGCTTCGTGAACATTGACTTTAAATTGGTAAAGAATATGAAACAAAAATAAATTACGTGCAAGTATTTAAAAAAAAAGATGGCGCGTGAGACACGGGTAAGGAAGTGGGCGATCCTTAGTTTTCTTTCTTTTATTTCTCAAAAACCTTGTGCCGCCATCCATTTATTCAAGCTCAATAAGTATGTTATGGGTTGTTTCCCTCGGTCCCACTTGCTTTCGATCTCTCCTGTGCGTATCAGATTTTCCAAGCCCTCTCTTCTCATCATGTACCCCTAGTTATCTCAACTGTCTCTCCCTGACGCTAAATATCACTTTCCTTTTTGTTTCCATTTTCTCCAAAACTTCGTCGTTTCTCATATGTTCGATCTATGGTATCCTCAGTATCCTGCTGTAGAACTACATTTCTGTTTCTTCAAGTCTCTCCATCTTTGACGAGATTGCCTAGCACTCAAGTGGAGGACAGATATCACGTAACGGTTTAGTACTATTTTCCTTGTTTCTAGAGAAATATTTATTAGTACTCTGCTTAGCTTTTGGAAGGCATTTTCGTTTATCCTAGTGTTCCTTTGGATTTTTTTAAGCATTTCACCCCAAGCAAGCCGGGAGTGCCACTAGTACGCAAAGGGTTACAGAGAGTGAGAACAAGAGTAAAAAGGGGTATTTGAGGAAAGGATAAAGAGAAGGACGGGAATAAGGATCAAGGCATCAAAAGATGTCGATTGACATTACATTTGAATATTTGAAGTTTATAGCTATCAGAGAATCACGTAACATGGAGTTCCGCTGACGGGGGGTGCGCGAGAAGAAGCTGTTGGAGTAGAACAGGCGGTTACATTTAACTGTTTCGACAGTGGGAGAGTGGGACCGAGAAGCCAACCTAGCAGCACGTTTAAATTCAAGCAGTTGCCACGAAAATATTTGGAGAAAACACAGAGGGAAGCCACAGCACGTCTGTGAGAAAGTGACTGTAGACGAGATGCCAGATCAGGAACTATCATATTGCATATCCGTCTCTGGATTTTGTCGATCAGGGTCAGCCTTTGCACTTGCCAGATATTTAAACCTCCGCACCTGTTTTATTTTGGTATCTCAGATTTGAAATAAAGTTGCTCTAAAAAATGAACCCTTTTCGATTTGATAGGAGAGAAAGCATGCTGAAATAAGGATTTAGGACAGAAACCTATCGAATGTTAATAGCAGATTGTGCTGGTAATTTTAATTTCAATAACAGCATTGGTATGACCATTGATATTAGCATTGATATCACCATTGATAACAGCATTTATATCAGTATTGATAAAAGCATTGATAACAACATTGTTAACAGCATTGATATCAGTATTGATAACAGCAGTGATATCAGCATTGATATCACTTTAGATATTAGCATTGATAACAACATTGATATCAGCATTGATAACAGCATTGCTAACACCACTGACATCGGTATTGATATAAGCATTGATAACGGCATTGATATTAGCATTGATACCAGTATTGATATTAGCATTAAGAATAGCGTTGATATCAATAACAGCATTGATAATAACATTTTTAACAGCATTGATACCAGTATTGATAAAAGCATTGATATAAGCATTGATATTAGCATTGATAACAGTATTGATAGTAGCTTTGATAACAGCATTGATATCAATATTGATATCAGCGTTGATAACAACATTGATATCAGCATTGATAACAGCAATGCTAACACCATCATTAATAAAAGCATTGATAACAGCATTGATAACAGCATTGATATTCGCATTGATAACAGTATTGATATCAGTATTGATATCAGCATTCATATCATCATTGATAAGAGCATTAATATTAGCATTGATATCAGTATTGTTATTAGCTTTGATAACATCATTGATATCAACATTGATATCAGCATTGATAACAACATTCATATCAGCATTGATAACAGCATTGATACCAGCATCGATATTAGCATTGATACCTACATGGATAAAAGCATTGATAACAGCATTGATATTAGCATTGATAACAGCATTGATGTCAGTATTGATATTGGCATTGATAACAGCATTGATATCAATATTGATATCAGCATTGATAACAGCATTGATACGATCATTGATAAAAACATTGATATCAGTATTGATATTAGCGTTGATAACAGCATTAATATCAATATTGATGTCAGCATTGATAACATCATGATACCATCATTTATAAAAACATTGATAACAGCATTGATACCATCATGGATAAAAGCATTGATAACAGCATTGATATCAGTATTGATATCAGCATTCATATCACCATTGATAACAGCATTGATATCAGCATTGTTACCATCATTGATAACATCATTAATATCAATATTGATATCAGCATTGATAACAGCATTGATAACAACATTGATATCAGCATTGATATCAGCTTGATACCATCATTGATAAAAACATTGATAACAGCATTGATATTGGCATTGATAACAGCATTGATATCAGTACTGTTACCATCATTGATAAAAGCATTGTAAACAACATTGATATCAGTATTGATATTAGCATTGATATCAGCATGATCTCTGCTGCGAATTGCTGGTCATTAAATATTTCTGTCATATGTGTTCTTGTATTTCTTCTATATATTTAATCCTAGAACACTAACCATCAATTAAAGTTACACCACTCCTAACCCTGAGTATATCATACCCGATTTGGAAAATATCAAAAGAAAATTAAACATAAATCTTTATTTGAAATATTTTACATACAGGCACTTCAAACTTTGTACTTTGAGTTAACATTAATCGGAACTGAAAAACACATTATTTAGGTAAGAAAATCAGGCACTGAAAATTGTAATTAAAAATAGGAAAATTTGCGCTGGGTACTATACCCAAGGTTTGTGTTCCAGGGTTAAAGATTCTTGATAAAACAAATAAATTAAGGCAATGTTATTGGTCCTGATCTGTTACATTTCTATAAACTTTTTCATGGTAAGTTTCCTGATGATCTTTGGTGCCTAGATTTTACGAATTCAAGCGCAGTACTCGATTCGAAGCTAGGTCTCATTATTTTACAATTAAAATGGGTAGATGTAACCGTAAGTTCTATGCTAAGAGTTTCTTTTCTCGCACTTCGCGTTTGTAGATCTCTCTTTCCAACCAAATTTGATCTTCAAAAATTTAAATACAACGTCAATCTTTATCTTGTGACGGCTGAATTATGCTTCGTTTATTTTCTTTTTCTCGTGTTCTCTAACAATCAGCAACGCTGGAACTTTTGACTTTGCTTCGAGAGAAATGGAAAACAAAACAAATGTTATTCGCTTTGAGAAGGCGATCTGGGCTGAAAACATTGCCACACATTTCGATCGCAGTAAGTCAAATTAGATTTTTAAAAATGGGATGATGACATATGTATAGATTGCTATAGACATAAACAGACTTAGAAAGAAAGAAAGAAAGAAAGAAAGAATGTTTTTAGATAAATAGTTAGACAGATAGATCTGAACAGTCTCAGATAGATAGATAGATAGATAAGATTCGATCTGAACAAACTCAGATAGATAGATAGATAGATAGATAGATAGATAGATAGATAGATAGAATTCGATCAACAGACTCACATAGATAGATAGATAGATAGATAGATAGATAGATAGATAGATAGATAGATAGATAGATGTAAACAGGCATAGATAGATAGATAGATAGATAGATAGATAGATAGATAGATAGATAGATAGATAGAATTCGATCTGAACAGACTCACATAGATAGATAGATAGATAGATAGATAGATAGATAGATAGATAGATAGATAGATAGATAGATAGATAGAATTCGATCTGAACAGACTCAGGTAGATAACTAAATAGATAGAGAGGATTCGATCTGAAGAGACTCACATAAATAGATAGATAGATAGATAGATAATTAATATAGATAGATAGATAGATAGATAGATAGATAGATAGATAGATAGATAGATAGATAGATAGATAGAGAAAGATAGATGTGAGAAGTCTGAGATAAATATCTCTCCACAAATGCGTGGGAGGTGAGAAAAAAATAGTCGTGTAAGAGATCGAGTGATAGTGTATGAGAGAGAGAGAGAGAGGTAGATAGATAGATAGAGAGAGAGGTAGATAGATAGAGAGAGAGAGAGGTGGATAGATAGATAGATAGATAGATAGAGAGAGAGGTAGATAGATAGAGAGAGAGACAGAGAGAGAGTGAGAGAGGTAGATAGATAGATAGAGAGAGAGAGAGAAAGATAGAGGTAGATAGATAGAGAGAGAGAGAGTGAGATAGGTAGATAGATAGATAGAGAGATAGAGAGAGACAGAGAGAGAGATTGAGAGAGGTAGATAGATAGATAGAGAGAGAGGAATATAGATAGATAGATAGATAGATAGAGAGATGGAGAGAGAGGTAGATAGATAGATAGATAGATAGAGAGAGAGAGAGAGAGAGCATAAAGAGATAAAAATGGTTAATTCCAGAAAGAGTTTGAGCGAAATACGAAAGAGGAAAAAGAAATGGGTGTGGAATTTGAGATATTTCGAAATAAAATAGAGAGACGGAATCAAAAGATGGTAAAGGATCAGAAAAAGTCAAAATACTGAGAAAGAAAGAAAGAGTGTGAGAGTGAGTGAAAGAAAGAAGGAAAGAATGAAGTTAAGAGTGTGAAAGTGAACGAGAGAGAGAGAGCGAGAGAGAGAAAGATAGTGACAGTGCAAAAGAATAACGGAATGGGTGAGAGAATAATAGCCAGAATGATAGTGTTTCCCTGTCCGTCTCGGTGTCCGTCTAAACAGAGACGGAAAAAGCGAGAGAATGGGTGATAGAAAAAGAGACGGGCTTTATAGAGGGAGAGGGAGAATGAGGTGAGTAAAAGAAAGAAAGGGAAAGTTAAAACGAGAAAGAGAGAAGTGAAGGGGAAATAGACTCTTAAAAAGACGAGGAGAGAAAGAGGCGAAAAGAGAGGGGTGGGGGAGAAAAAAAGAGATATCAAGACTGAGATCAACTGAGGAAGAAAAGTGAAAGAGTGAAGAAGAAATGCTCAGGGAGAAACGGAAGAAAAAAAAAGTAGTGAGAAGGTGAAAGAAAAACAGAAAGAAATTAATGTGGAGAGAGAAAAAGAAGAAAATAATAGAAGAAGAAATTAAAGTGGATAAAGAAAAAAAGAAAGAAAGAAAGAAAGAATGAAAGAAAGAAAGAGAAAGATAGAAAAGGAAAGGACTAAAAAAAGAGAGAGAGAGGGACAAAAGCCAGTGGAAGAGGCGAAAAGAAAGAAGAGAAAATAGCTGATGTGTTTATTAGTATTGCGTAGAAGTGGTAATCTGCACGTGCGTCTACTATTGGTGAAGTCCTGGTATATTTCCGTGACTTGAAAATAGTCGGCAAGATGGCACAACCTTGCTTCGAAAATAAAAATTAGATCCCTATATCTGTGATTTTGAACTTAACGAAACTCATCAACCCAGGTGAGGAAAATCAAACTTTATTCCTTTTTTTTTTTAATCTTCTATGAATATTTTTATTTTATATTTGTTTAGTAGGCGTAGAATAAAAAAAAGAAGTCTTTCTTGTTTTTACCCGGTGCTAAATATTACTCTAAATTTTAAAGTTAATTTTTTTTCTCCCTTTATTTTTGTTCTTCTCCGCTTGGCGGGGGCATAATACACCACCTGGCCAAGCTACGCATGTGTCAAACTTTTAAAAAAGAAAAACAAAATAGACACCAAGAGTTAAAGTTGTTAAAAAGAGCTACTATAACATTCTTCTGAAAAAATATCTCCTTTCGAATTAGATACTAACATTGCCATCATACAAAACAAAGGGAACTGAATTGGGCTCCCCGTTAGGATCGAACTCTCGTCAGCACTAATAGCATTTGAACACTTGGTACTCATTGTAGGCTATGGGCTAACAGATTTAGGGGAAGCCTCTGGATTTTATAATTCGTATGCTTCCTGATCTCTTTAAGGTGGAGTAATGGATTGCAGCTGGGATTGAGGAATCGGTGATCTGAGTTCGAATTCCAGTCGAATCCATTACGTTCACTTGCTAATACCCTTTGGAAAAGTACGAATCCGTCACTTCTCCCCGAGCTATATGTTAATAGCAGGACAGAGTGAGTTCTACAGTTTTGAGTGCCATCCGGTCTAGGAGAAGAAAAACTCTTAATTCAAACTAGCCTGCAGAGGTTTGACTTCTGTCAGGCTATCTTGCCCAAGACACACCACTGCGAGTGCAGTACATGTGGTCTCCCTACGCATCTACAATCGTGATACCTTCTTTCGTTTAATTAAACTCTACGTATCTAGGATGCTGAAACTATTTAATACATGAATGTATAATTGTTTAGAAAGGGTCTGACATGATTTATAAAATCCACCAATCCAAAACACTATAATTCTATATTAATCATATTACCGGAAACATCTCACTATAAGAGAGGCCCTGTATATTGAACATCTTTCTCCTGCTATCAACATCACTTTATTATTTAACAGTGGGAATGGATGTGTCTATATTTCTGAGATGAGGTTATGACGTACACTATTTATATTATTCAGACTATTGTCCTCATCTTTTATTATTATTAGACAGAGAGGTTGATTAAGCAAAAAGTAAAATAAAAAAATACTTAAAACTAAAGGAAATTTATCCAGTAATGGACTAATTTCATTATTATTATTATTTCCTTTGATTTCCGTTGTATACTCATTTCCTTCCGGGTCCCAACCAGAGACCGAAGGTCAGAAATGGCATTACAGTCTTTTACATTGAATATTCAGTGTGCCTGGCATGGAGGTTGTTTGCTTCAAGGGTTAGAATTGGTGGAATTATGGAATATAACTCTTCAGTTTGTTTTTTTCCTCATGTTTTGACTGTTTAAGCTGTATTTTACTTTTGTGTTGCTTTGAATAGGAACGTTTATTCGAGCCCTCGCGTGTTGAGCGAGGCTGGAATTCGAGTGGGTATCTATTAAAAAAAAAAAACTTTTAATACTCCATTCCTACTATTTACATTATTCGGAGTATTGTCCTCGTCTTTGTTGCCATATTTATCGCAACGTTTCGGCCGTTGTACGCTCCGGCCTTCTTCGGGTGGTTTGAATATTGAACTGAAGCCTTCCAACCACCTGAAGAGGGCCAGGGCGTACAACGGCCGAAATTTTGTGATAAATATGGCAACAAAGATTAGGACAATATTTTGAATAATATAAATAGTGTACAAAACACCTCATCTCAGAAATATAGACACATCCATTTCACCTGTTAAATAATAAGGTGAGGTTGATAGCAGGAGAAAGATGTTCAATATATAGCGCCTCTCTTACAGTTAGATGTTTCCAGTAATGGGATTAATATAGGATTATAGTGTTTTTGAAGAAATGTTGTCGCCTAATATATATATATATATATATATATATATATATATATATATAGGGTGTCCATAAAGTTTGTGTGCACTTTAAAAAATTATAACTTTATTTGTATTTGCGATAGAAATAATTTGTAAAAAGGATTAGAAAGAAGTAAATCTATATTTTTTAAGGTTTTATTGAAATTTTATTTAATTTCCACATGTCCACCATCATTAGCAATACAAAGGGTAATACGATTTTGCAGTTCACGGAAAATATTTGCCAACTGATTTACAGTAATGCCTGAAATCACAGTAGTTATTTTAGCTATACTTAAAACAAGGTACATTAAACTTTATAACATATTTTACAGATTATTTCTACCGCAAATACAAATAAAGATATAA
>OZ038508.1:10232455-10247455 GCA_964036315.1 Acanthosepion esculentum | reverse complement strand
GGCTATATATTACCAATACCATCATAAGGAAACATTCTGCATTTCCAGCAGCCAGTATTACTAAATATTCGCCTTTCTTCATCTCTGGCCATTATTCTGGAATCAAAATGTAGTATCTGTTCTGCTCGTCTCTGATGGCAATATTATTATTACCCGTTTCCTTATAAGGAAATATTCAGAATTCATTGACTGAGCAGCCAGTGTTATTTTTAACTGAAATTTATAAAATCTTTCTATTAAAACAATTTTTCAGAAAAATAGGTTTCTGAAAGCCACCATTATCGCTCTTTCCAGTATTAATGAGGGTTTCCTTCCTAATCTTTTGTTTGAAGTAGTGTGGAATGTCAACATCTTGATTATGTCATTATTTTCTCTTCGTGTTAAATGTGATATTCATTTTAGTTGTTTAGTTTAAAGTACCCAAGTGATTTGGTATGCTCAAATGTCCATAAATATTCCATGAGAATTGAGAAAACTTTAAAAACGGGAATTATATATATATATATATATATAAATATATATATATATATATATATATATATATATATATATATATATATATATATATATATATATATATATATATATAAAAACAGTTAAAATATTTCTTATTTAACAGTTAAAATATTTCATCCTTGAAAATGGCGAAATATATAGCCGAAAGCGCTCGTTAAAAAAAAAAGAACATTCGGACAGTT
The DNA here is from genome assembly GCA_964036315.1 of Acanthosepion esculentum. NCBI lineage: Eukaryota > Metazoa > Mollusca > Cephalopoda > Sepiida > Sepiidae > Acanthosepion > Acanthosepion esculentum. Next base: position 10,246,757 of record OZ038508.1, on the reverse strand, counting down.
TTTATATAATTTATCACCCGAAAGAAAAACATTATTAGATCGCATGAGAAATTGTATTCGTAAATAATTATATAGGCCACACTACAACATGTTTAACACGCAGACTCACTCCACACCTTTCTGACAATAGCTCAATTAGATCTCATTTAAATATTCATGGAGACCTACCGGACACTATTCGTAACATACTTGTTGACAACACTAATATAATAGCATCATCCACATGTAAAAAAAGGCTAAAAATAATGGAAGCCTTATTAATAAAAATAAACAAACCAACACTTAATAATATTAACTTTGAACATGGGCATAATATCTTGACTGTGTTTTGAAAAAATGAAAACATTTTATAAAACATACATACAACAAACTATTTCGTATTTTAACAGTTAAAATATTTAATCCTTGAAAATGGCTAAATGTATAGCCGAAAGTGCTCGGATAAAAATAACATTCGGACAGTTTTTATATAATTTATCATCCGAAAAGAAAAAAATTATTAGATTGCATGAGAAATTGTATGAAAAACTAAATAAAAGCACCTTGTCTGACGTATTGAATGAAATGTACATGAAAGAAGGATTGCTGCCTAAATACACACACACACACACACACACACACACACACACACACACACATATATATATATATATATATATATGTCAGTATTGTTTTCATATTAACTATTTTATTCATTTTGTCTTTTCTACAGTTTCATTCTGAGAACTTCCCTCCCCATATCTATATATCTATCTATCTATATATATATATATATATATATATATATATATGTGTGTGTGTGTGTGTGTGTGCACGCGTGCGTGCGTGTGTGTGTGTGTGTGTGTGCGTGCGTGCGTAAGGAAAGTGATATTAAAGATAACAGACATCTTGTGTCGATTAATTTTATCAATTTATATTTCCAAATTCACAGCTAAGAAGGAATTTACATCAAAAATTGTTCAAAGTTTTTTAAGAAGATATATAGTTTGAGCTATCTACCCTGATGATGTCATCAGAAAGACGAAAACTTGGACAATATTTCTTCAGGACTGAACCAATGGATAAAAGCGTTGGTTGATTGATCCAAAGGATTTGTGAGTTAAATATCTGACCACACTAGAAAGAACAAAAACTTGGAGAGTTGAGTTACCAAGGGGAATTAACTAAAAACGGAGACATCCAAAAGCATGATACGTGGAATTAGAACAGTCTATATATATGGGGTTCAGTTCGAAATTCCAACAAATATTCCCTGAAGAAAGCCGGAGCGTACAACTGCCGAAACGGCGTAAATATCGCAATAAATATGCGGGCAGTCCTAACAATGTAATTTGTGTAAATAATCCCCAGTCTGATTCGATCTGATTACATTTTTATGACTTGTATCTGTCCGGAAATCTGATTATTTCCCGTCCGCCATTTTCCCCTTGATACTGCTGCCAAACGTTTGTCTACAGGACCTGCTCACCTGCATCCCTTTCTTAGTAATAGTGGCTGTATCCACAATGAAGTTAAGCTGACATTTCTTTTAATTATTTCACTCCCCAAGCAATGAAACAAATGAGACGCAAGCGGTTTATGAGTGAGAAAAAGAAAATCATTATTAAAGGGATTAAACAATAAAAGAAGACAATATAGCAATTGACATTGCATTTAAATATTGCAGATCAAAGTTGACGGGATAGCATGAAGCCAGAACAGAGTTACACAAGAGATAAATTTGAGAAAGGAAACTGTTAGCATTGAACTTATGGTTACATCTTGCAATTTCAACTAAAAATTGATGAGACCTAGCCGCCAATGTAGTACTGCGCTTAAATTTGTAAAGTCGATGTACCAAAAAGAAAAGCTCGTCAGAACAATTATCATGACAATATTTATAAAAAAGTCTCATGGAATTTAAGATTATGGCGGTGGGAAAATGACCAAAGCCGAGTTAATAAGTCAGGACCAATAACATTGCAGATTTTGGGGGGGATTTTATTAAAAATTTCTAAATATAAAGCAGAAGCACCAGACCAGATGTGACAATAATATTCAATGCATGAAAGATTGGCAAACTTAAAACTGTGTAAGATAGATTCTGTCGAGAAAAGTGTTTAAGCCGACACAGTGAAACAAATTTCCTAGCAGCAATTAATTCAATATAATGTTTCCACTTCATGTTAGCAGAAAACGTTAGCTTGAGAAGGCTCGATCAGTCACTTTCCTGGAGGTTATCACCAGCCTTACTGATAGATGGCAAAAAAGTTTTCCTCGGAGACGATTAAAAGACAGCAGGTTTGTTTTGGAGGCGTTAAAATTAACAAGCTATTTCTTGCTCCGGTTAACAACAGATTTTAGGTAATTTTTTTAACATCAGATGCCAATTTGTCTTTATCGAACCGACCATATAAGACAGAAGTGAATAGTTGTGACATCAGCTTCGAGATCGTGTTGAGAACTGTTGACAATCTTAGTATCACAATATCCCATATATGCGAATAAATAGTTATTCGCCTGTTTTATATTTTAGTAAACTTCCTCAGTCTTTCAACCATTGATCTTGTTAAATCTTCTACTCTTTAGCTTTAACATTACTCGCAGGAGTTTTTGCAAGATTGAAGAGCTTTTGGATAATGATCCTGCTCCCTACTCGTCACGCCGCCTGTTCAATGTAGTTGCGTCTTTAGAAGTATACACACATTTAGGCATAACTGTACAGGGTTAATGTCTTTAAACAAGTCCTACTCTCCATCCCCGTCCATAACTTTCTTCATTTACACCTGTGTTTGTTCAACACTTGTTCAAAGCTTATTAGTAAAATTGGCAAAGTTTTTTCTACTTTCAAACTATTTTCTGTACAAACACCATTACGCTTCCATCACTACGAAATGCGGATACCCGCTTGCTGTCGTTCCGACTTGCATTCTATGACTCTTTCTTCTTTGGCATTTAGTATTTATCATTTTTCATTCGTCTCTCCCTGCTTTCTTTACTTTTTAATCAGACGACTCTGTTCTTCAGAGATTTCTTTTGTTTTTTTCAGGTTCTTTTTTTTTCATTTGTCCTTCATTCACTGTTTCGTATTTTTTTCTTTCTTTCACTATTTCCTTTCTTTCTTTCCTTCTTTATTTAAATATGTTCTTTTACTTTTATTTCGACTGCCATTATTTTTACCTTGAATATTTTCCTCATATTCTTTTCTTGTCAGGTTCTCGTTTTAATTTTTCTTTCTTTCCTTGTTTCTTTCTTTCTTTCTCTCTTTCTTTCTTTATTTCTTTCTTTCTGTCTTTCTTTCTTTCACACTAACATTTTTTTCTATCTTTCTTTCTTATTTCGTATTCGTCAATTATTCCTTTCTTTCTTCTTTATTACTTTCTTTCTTTCTTTCTTTCTTTCTTTCTTTCTTTTTTCTCACCTCCCCCGTTTATTTGTTTCTTTACATATTATTATATATTTTCCACCTATGTCTAATTAAAAAAAACAGTACAGGTGCCAACCCGCTTTTTCTAGCAATACGCACATACACTCACGTACATGCATACAAACACATGCATAGAAATACATAAATAAATATAATATTCATACCATTTTATCCAATATACATACATACATACATACACACACACACACACACATATATATATGTGTGTGTGTGTGTGTGTGTGTGTGTAAATAAAAAGAAAGAACATGAAGATATATAATCCGGTGTTTTATAGATATTATTATTTTTACACAATAGTGCTCAATGTAAATTTACAGAGCATTAATATTATAAATTAATTGATTTAAAATATGTTTTCTCCGCTACACAGTAATAACCATGTTTCAAAAATGGAAGCTAAAAGCTTCGAATTTAATTTTGTTATTAAATTAAACACATTAGTTCCATTTCCTCGTCAAGCCATTTTTGGAGTAACTTATTTCTTTTTCTTTTTTTTTAAATTTACAGCTTTAAAGGCATGGGAAAGATTCATAATTGAGTGTTTCCAATGATACAGAGAAATTCACTCATCTAGACAAGGTGTGGTAGCTATTTCAATTTCGATTTTCGTTGTATCAGTTAATAGTTACATTCGAAAGCGGGGTTATGTTTAGGGATGGGTAGGGATGTATTTTTCAACAAATTCTGACATCCTCTAAATGCATGTCGTCTAGGTTTTTTATAAAAAAAATATTTTTAACGGTAAAAATTCTGAAGGTATTTTTTCTATTTGTATACTTAAAGATTTTGTGGGGCTGTTTAGGCTAGAATATGTTTTATTTAACTACAATTCTAAAAAAAATTAATTTTTAATACACTATATTTCTTTTTAAAACCAAGTAAATGTATTAAAATTTAGTACATCCTTGGAAACACTCAATTATGAATCTTTGCCGTACCTTTAAAATTGTAAATTTAAAAAAATAAGTTACTCCAAAATTCGCTTGACGCGGAAATGGAACTAATGTCTTTAATTTAATAACAAAATTAAATTCGAAGCTTTTAGCTTCCATTTTTGAAACATGGTTATTACTGTGTAGTGAACAAAACATATTTTAAATCAGTTAATATATATATATATATATATATATATATATATATATATATATATATATATATATATATATATATTCTAAGACAAAAATATCAACTAACAAAAGTACTGTTTCTTATTCTATTTTAGTGACATACGGCGTCAAATATGGCTTCGGATTCGGTAACATTAGAGGCAGAGCCCTTCTGCAAATAACCCATATTTTTTGCCGGGTTACACAATTATTAATGTTGATTATGAAGCTGACGCGTGTCAATGAATACCTACATACGAAACAAATAACTTATTGGCATTCATCGATGATTCCTAAACACATTATGAAAACCGAACAATGGATGTGGGCACAGTTACGAAGACGTATTAAGTCAGGTTCCGAGCGGCCCTGCACAGTTGCCAACCAATAATGGCGATAATGAATAGAAAAGGGTGATGAATATGTGGAGAAATAGTGTCTCATATCAAGGTACTTTCTCTGTCTAAAATTTGGTTGGTGTTCTCTGTAATTAGCGTAGTTTCCCTGGAATTAAATAGAAGGAATTAGTTTCTGGGATTCTCTAGTAGAAAGAAAGAAAGAAAGAAAGAAAGAAAGAAAGAAAGAAAGAAAGAAAGAAAGAATGTAAAGTGGAAGGGATGTTGTTCAATAGACAAGAAGAAATAAGTGTGAACAAAGTTTACAAGGAAAGAAAGAAATAGAAAGGAAGAAAGAAATATTTATAATTCGGCAAAAAGAATTGTAGATGAAAGAGTATCTGAGGAGGAAAGAAAAATAATTTAAGAAAGAATAAAAGATATAGAAAGAATAACATGAAAGAAAGAAAGAAAGTAGATAAAAGAAAGAAAAAGAAAGAAGGAAGAAAGTACGTAAGAAAAAAGTAGAAAGAAATAAAGAAAGAAATAAAGAAAGAAAGAAAGAAAAAAGAAGGAAAGAAAAAAGAAATAGAAAGAAAGAAAGAAAGAAGAAAAAAGAAAGAACGAAATAAAACGTAGAAAGAAAGGAAGAAAAAAGAAATAGAAAGAAAGAAAGAAAGAAAGAAAGAAAAAAGAAAGAAAGAAAGAAGAGGAAGAGATGTTGGGTGTCTTAGAAATTTTGTTTTCAATAGATAAGAATAAGAGGGAACAAACTTAAGAAAGAAAGAAAGAAAGACAGAAAGAAATATCTTTATTTCGGAAAAAAAGAATTGGAAGAAAACAATGAGGGAGTGAGTGCGGGGAGAGCGAAAGGGAAAGAGAAAATAAAAGATAATCAGCTTTAAAGAAAAGCGTGAAAAAAAAGAACCTTTCGAAAAACAAAAACAAGCCAAATGAATGAAAAGATAGAATAACGGAACGGAATGGATAAATGTTGCTAATAATAATCGTAAAAAATACGGCAAGTCTTTCCTCTACCCACAAGTCTTTCCTCTAACCATAAGTCTCTCCACTACCGACCCACTCAGTGACTGAAAAAAAAAAGCCAGCATCAAAAACGTAATACCAACAGCGAGCCTGAAGTACAAAATGAACTCCTCGTCAAAATCGTGACATTTCGCTGACGTTCTTCTGAGAATCAAAGACACGCTTTGCCGGGTTTGAAATGTGACCCGTTCCAGTCTTAAAGCATTGTCACTGATTCCACTTAAATGTGGGGGCTGGTGGAGTGTTTGTGAAGAGAGAGACAGACAGACAGACAGACAAACGGAAGTAGAGTAGTGATTAGCTGGATATACAGAGAGAGCTGTGCATATGCTCTCTCAAAGACGAGAGATAAAAAGAAAGAACAATTGCCGAAAGTTATGGTTCATAAGTCGGTCTTCTTAGATATCTCGATTGAAAGTTTGCTCTTTGTTTTGTGGTTCAAGATCAGGGACTTTTTATCAAAGTTCCAGAAGAAAAAAATCAATTCACCAGAGACAACGATTTCACTTAAAATTGATTAAAATGGATTCGATAATTACTATATTTACATTAGTCGGACTATTGTTCTCATCTCTGTCGCCATATTTGTCACGACGTTTCGACCGTTGTACGCTCCGGCCTTCTTCAGGTGGTTGAAATTTCGAACTGAAATAAATATGTCGTTGTGACAAATATGGCGACAAAGATGAGGACAATAGTCCGACTAATGTAAATACTGTACATAATACCTCATCTCAGAAATATAGACAGACTCGATAATTACTGTTGAAAATTCTGGAATGAGTAATTATCATTATTTACCTTAGGACTAATATCCTTATTTTTGTTGTTTGTCACAACGTTTCGACAGTTACGTTCTCCGCCCTTCGTCAGGTGTCTATCAATACGGCTAATGTTCAGAGAATTTCGAAGTGAACATTTTATTTAACCCACTGCCATAGACTGCTACCGTTCCATCTGTAAGTTGTTATTATTTAGTAGTGCTTAGTTACTGCTCACCCAATTTCCACTGAGCCTAAGTCTGTACTGGCCAGAACAAGGATTGAACTTATACTTAATATCTCACCAAATTCACCGACCATCCTTCTAATTCAAGGGTCGGCAATTTCCAACGGCACGCAGCTGCAAATGACATCACAAATCCGAACCAATAACTACTACAACGCAAAGAAGATATTTAGCTGTTTCAATTTTAATATATACTAAATTATATATACTCTATATTACTATATAAAATATATTGTAGAACAGATAAATTGTCCTTGACTTGCATAAAAAATACGTATGCAATTGAATACCACATTTTTGAGATTTCGATTTCAAGGTCCTTGTATTTTGATAGTTTTTGGAAGCTCTTCAAAGATATATTGTAGTCTGCAGGGACTGCCATATCAATAAGGAGGGAATTCTTTCGTTTCCTTTCTCTAATAACGATGTCTCGGCGATTAGCTTTGATTGTTCTGTCTGTGTGTTGTGTAGCCTTATAAAATTGTTACAGATCATATCTGCGTAAATATTATTATCATTATTATTATTATTATTGTTTTTATTTTCTTTGATATCTGGCGTTTACACATTTCTTTCCGGGTCCCGCCCATAGTCCTAAGGTTAGAAATGGTATCATGACACTTTCCACTGCAAAAAAAAATATTACATAGATAAAGCCCTTCGTAAAGTGTGGGCTGTACTTGTCAGAATAATATTTTGTATCTCTTTGAGGCATGGACTTCCAGGGATACCTACAATCAGCCTACTGGAATCTTTTCCAACCAATCCTAAGGCTCCAACTACAACAGGGATTGTTGATGTTCCCATGTGCCACATTTTTGAGATTTCTATTTCAAGGTCCTTGTATTTTGACAGCTTTCCGAATATCTTCAAAGATACATTGCAGTCTGCAGGGACTGCCATATCAATAAGGAAGCATTTTTTGTTTGTGGTCTTTAATAACAATGTATGGGCGGTTGGCTTTGATTGTTCTGTCAGTGTGTATTGTGTAGTCCCATAGAATTGTAACAGGTCCTATCTCCGTAACCGGGTCTGGGTGGTGTTCGTGCAAGTCTCTTTCAGTTTCCTTCCCGTAGAAGTTGCAATTTTCCAGTGCAGATATTGGCCCACTCTGTCATAATTATTATTATTATTATTATTATTATTATTATTATTATTATTATTATTATTATTTCCTTTGATTTCTGGTGGGTACACATTTCTTTCCGGGTCCCGCCCAGAGGCCTAAGGTAAGAAATGGCATCAAGACATTTTCCACTGACCAATTCAAAAAAGACGGCGGTCGGCAACATACAGCACGCGTTCTAATTTACTATTCTATAGGAACGGAAACAATCTATCCTGTTAAATAAAATAAAGTATTCTGTTTGAAATGTCTTAAATATTTACCTTTATTGACAGATATCTGAAATGATTTTTTTTATGGTTTATCAACCTTTTACAGGTCATTTAAAGCCAGAAATAATTTATAGATTTTTAAAAATTTTTGGGAGATATAAGTCCAACTAATGAACCCATACCTGATGAGGGTTGGAGAATCGGGTTCATACATTTTCCAAGAGTATATGGATGTAAGCGAATATAGCGAACCCGGCTGGAGTTGGAATTCGGCTTTCTGATTTCCAATCCCTTATCCATTACACCCCACCCGTACATCGAAGCTTACGGCGCCTGGTATTCCCAAGCGGTCACCCAGCTAGGTATTGGCCAGGCTGATTTACGGGAACCGGTGCTTCAACTTGATGTGGCCGTAAGCCTCTTGGGGGGTACAACGGGCAAAACGTAGTGATAGTAGCAACAAAGATGAATATATGAGCCTGAACGGAAATAATGTAATTAACGATTCGATTTTAGTAAAATTCTCCGCTCCTTATTTTATGTCTGACCTAATAATATCCGTCCTTGTTAAAGCTGCTCCTAAAAGCTTGAATTGACAAATTTTATTACCGAAACAAATGATGGTTAAAATAAATCTCTATTCTTTGAGAAATCTGCGGAATATTGGTCAGAATTATAGCTGAAGAGTAAGAAGGAGATTTTGCAGTACTTGAAAAATGCTTGGGAAGGTCTGCCATCTAATTCTTTTTTAAAAAAACTGTTAGAAAGAATGCCAAGAATGTGTAAAGTAGTAATTAAGGCAGGTGGTGGTTTTATTGACGAAAACAAAATATGATGCTGTTGTACGATAATTTTTATAGTTAAGTGTTTATTTTTGTCAAATTAAAAACAAATACTCTATAGTTAGTATAATTCTATCGTTTACTTTAAAAATACAAAAACATCTCATTTTAAGGAGTTTTTTTAAAAAAATGTTAAATATTCAAAAAACTTTTTGCCTGTAGTGTATAGCAAATACACCTGATCTGATAAAACATAACGTAATCTTGTTAATCCAATAAACAGGGTCGGTACAATTATTAAAATTTAACAAATTAGTTTGGAATTAGGAGAAAATAAATACATTATCTACCCACCCACACCACTTTTATTACATTTTTGCTGTTTGTCTCATCATTTTGATAAACTACATCCGGCGGCAAGGCCTCTGATCGAGAGATTGGACATTATAAGGAAAGAGGAATCACCTTTTAATTGCTGTTGTTCCCAGTTCCACCCTTAGTCAGGGTGGAAGCACCTATTAAAGTCCCAGCAAACAGGGAACTCCCAAACAAAAACAAAACAAGATGAAAGTACAAAAATAAATATTTATAATTGTTGTAACCTAGGGAAGGTTACTGAATCGAATAATCAAACGAAGATTGGTAATGAACGATAATACTTAGGACAAGAACAACACATATAAGATTCGCCAGCGGCGCGTAGAAGTAGTAGTCAACTGTTAGAAGTGAGTCAAATGACTGCGGATCAACATTCAGTATTTACTACTGTATTTATGCGAATGGGGACATACCCATTATCGTCCATAGGTATGCTACAACAACAATGAAATTACCAACAAAACATTTTTAAACCAAAATGACCAGCATTGCAATCTATAGTATAATGGCCAACATTACAATTTATATTTAGTTGAAGGCACACAGTTACGTTCAAAATATTTAGATATCGGCATTAAATAACCCATAGATGTGTTGATATGCCGCTGAACAAAATTAACCAACAAAATCATCAATCAGAGACTAATTTTAACAATGTTGGAAACGAGGGAAGTTAATCGAAATCTATATCGTAAACGAAGAGCTGTTTGTCTGTCCGCCACTCACTGTGTATGAGTTTGTATGTGCCTATGAAACTTATCTGCCTATGTCTACGTTATGTATGAGTGACTATGACACGCACTCACACATAATTTGACCGACTTTGAAATAAGACATTAGAATAATATATTGCCCTCCCACTAAGTCTTAGCTGAGCAATAAACTCATAAGGGTAGAAACAAAAAAAAAACGTAATTTTTGTAACCGTAAAAAGTAAGATTTTATTTAATTTTTTGGAAATTATTTGGTAATAAACAGAATTATTTTTTAAAAAATTCCTTTAATTTTTATCATTTTCATTGAATATAAAATATATATATACGCAAGCGTACACAATTTGAATGAAATGGAAATATTCATCAGTGTCACGAGTGTTAATTTCCCTTGCTGTCTGGCAACAACCCTTGTGTAATAGGAAAAAGTACAAACTGAAATATGCAACCTTTTGAAATTAGTCTTGTAAGTTCCTCTATAATTAAACTGAATGTATTTTCTAGTAAACGTAGTATTTTAAAAGGTCAAACAATTTATATTTCAAATTTGATCATTTTTACTAGTCTGAAAAATAAAGAAATCTACGAAAAGGTGAAGCCTTGTAAATGTCAGCTTAAAAAAAATCTTAAAAAGTGTCGGAGGTCATAATAAAGTTCAATTGGCTTGATAGAGTTCAAAATTGTTGACGCGGTCATGTGGGGATGACCTTTAACCTTTCTACACTCTTTTCTCTACAAATGCCAGGTCGTTATTTCTATGGAAATGTTATATGTTATATGAAATGTTATATGTTCTATTCACCAACTCGGAGACTAGGATTTGAGATGCCACGCCCATAGAGTCGAATTCCCCTCATTTCTTCCATATTCTTGATAGCAGGAGGAAGTTCGACTCAAGCAGCATTTCCCTAAGAACAGATTCTTTGGGGAACAGACTTCAAGCGTGGAATCTTTCCTCTGCAAAGTCAAGCGCCAATCGTTAAATATTCCGCTTTTTCTCATAAGTTTCATTTCCCAATATCTCCTATTTCATTCATATGCTACACTACATTCAGTAAACCTCTTGCTTGAGTGACCATAGAACCTTGTATGAGGTGAACTTTAGTTTATATATTTCAAATCTAACATATATGTTTACCTTTTGCAATTGTCGTCTAATTTTTCATGCACTCCGGTGAACATTCTTGTTAAATTAAATATTCTCGAAACGTTAATTCTGGGATACTGAAAGTGGTCCTGACTGTGATGGAAGCATCTAGAGGGGTCATGAGAAAAAAGGGGTGGTGGGAGGAGGTTTGCAAAAATGGTGACGGTAGGGGTTAACAAGGTGACAAAAGAACAAGTTATTCTAAGATGGCCGAAAAGTCACCAAGGTGTCTAAAATTTTGATACATTTTTTTGCTTATCAATATTTGTTACTTTTACAGTTATTTTATAAAGAAATCTTTGAAAATTAATCATGTAAAAATACGAGGGTCATTCAATAAATAAGGTGAATTTTTCGGTATAAGGACTTCTAATACAGACAGAAGCTTACTTTTGTTTCCAACGTAGTCTCCCAGCACTGTCACACACTTTTCCCATCTGTCCACAAGCTTCCGTATTCCCTCAGCGTAAAAATCTTTGGACTGATGTCTCAGCCAGTCGCTCACAACACTTTTGACTTCATCGTCACTTTTAAACTTCGTGCCTCTCATGAACGCTTTCAAGGGACCAAACAGGTGAAAGTCAGAAGGGGCAAGGTGTGGGCTGTAAGGGGGATGAGGGAGCAGTTCGTAGCCCAGCTCGTTGATCGTCTCCACCGTTTGGGCTGCTGCGTGAGGACTTGCGTTGTCATGATGCTGATTACTCCTTCTGACTGATGACCCCTGCGTTTGTCCCAACAGATAAGCGCAAAGTCTTTGCAATGTCATCCACTGTCACCCTTCTGTCAGACTGAATGAGGTCATTGACTGATTCGATCACCTCAGGAGACCTCACTTCTGTAGGCCTCCCGGGCTTGTCTTCATCCTCAACACTGTTCCGTCCGTCATTAAATCGTTTAGCCATTTTTTTGGCTGAAACATGTGGCACCATACACAGTTGACATTCTCATATGAATTTCAACTGGTTTGCACCCTTCAGCAACCAAAAACTTGATAACTGACCGTTGTTCAATCCTGGAGCATGCTTCTTGGTCGGCCAAAACTCCCAAAGTTTTTTTTTAATTTGCCAAAGAATTTAAATCCATTTGAAAAAGAAGTAAAACAAAGAAAAAAAAATAGTAAGCTTCTATCTGTATTAGAAGTCCTTATACCGAAAAATTCACATTATTTATTGAATGACCCTCGTATATAGTTTCAAAACATATAATAAAGAACTGAAAGGCAGAAATATAAAATATTTGAATGACAGCTTATTCTCTAATATACTTTGATCATTTTGAGCGTGGAGAGACGGGAAATACCTGTATGCCAATTACACATGTACGTACATACACACAAAGTAAGCTTCTATCGGTATTAGAAGTCCTTATACCGAAATATTAACCTTATTTATTGAATGACCCTCGTATATCATTGAACAATGAAGGCAAGTAGTGAAATTCTTCTTACTAATATCAAAAATTCAAACTCAACGAGCAAATCGTCGCCATTACAGTGTGAGAGATTCACCAGGTTTTTAGAGGAAAGCTTCGGTAAGCGACTTTCGACGAAATAGCAGACCACGTTCAGGAAGAAGAACGAAGAAGGTGAGCGAGGAATGGATAATATCAAAGAAGATTCAGGAATATCAACTCAAAGGAGGACTCGATAAGTCCTAATCTCACTCCAAAGAATTTGTAAAAAATTCAATCTGTTTCCATACAACGAGATGGGGTGACAGTTCAAAAGGTCAATGCTAAAAATCCAATTTCCCAGAAAAAGTTTTGGAAAAATAATAATTTTTCACGATTGTGGCACCAAATACCCAACACGTTCTTCGAATTTAATAACCCTGATTTCTTCCTTTGGGGCTATTCTTCTTTGGCTATATCAAAGAAAACATTTATATCAACAAGTCTCCGACTCTTCAACAGCTGAAGGACAATTATTTACATTATTCGGACTATTGTCCTCATCTTTGTCGCCATATTGTTGTAATAAATATGGTGACAAAGATGAGGACAATAGTCGGAATAATGTAAATAGTGTACATTATACCTCATCTCAGAAATATAGACAGATACTGAAAGGCCGAAACGTTGTAATAAATATTGTGACAAAGATGAGGACAATAGTCGGAATAATGTAAATAGTGTACATTATACCTCATCTCAGAAATATAAACAGATACTGAAAAGCAGAAACGTTGTAATAAATATGGCGACAAAGATGAAGACAATAGTCAGAAAAATGTAAATAGTGTACATAATACCTCATCTCAGAAATATAGACAGATACTGAAAGGCCGAAACGTTGTAATAAATATGGCGACAAAGATGAGGACAATAGCCCGAATAATGTAAATAATGTACGTAATACCTCATCTCAGAAATATAGACACATACTGAAGCGCCGAAACGTTGTAATAAATATGGCCACAAAGATGATGACAATAGTCAGGATAATGTAAATAGTGTACATAATACCTCATCTCAGAAATATAGACAGATACGGAAAGGCCGAAACGTTGTAATAAATATGGCCACAAAGATGATGACAATAGTCAGGATAATTTAAATAGTGTACATAATACCTCATCTCAGAAATATAGACAGATACAGCTGAAGGACAATATTCAGACAGAATTTAGAGGAATTGAGTTTGAAACATTGAGGTCAGTGAAGGAACATGGTTGTGCGAACTGAAAATGGGCGCCACTTAAAGTAGCCTCAGTTGATTTCTCCTCTCTACTCTTCATAATACTATGGTCATGGACTAGAACGTTAACATTCTGACCATGAGCCCCGGGTTCGAATCTCACCATCGTTGATTTGTCAAGAAGGAGATTTCCTGATGTTATCGGAATGGAGGTGTCGATCCCACCGTGGGGCAACTTTGGAATGTGCCTGAAAACCATACTACGCGTATGACTAAAGCCTTGTGAATGAAAATAGCGGGATGTAGATAGCTGCGCTAGCTTGCAGTCACAAGTCATCTTGGCCGAGTGCTTGATCGTGCTGGTCTTGTTCAAATAGTTGATCACG